>ML796742.1:205606-269784 GCA_009831015.1 Picea engelmannii
AGTTTTGGAAGAACTTTGTTGTGAATCCATCCTTTCTTGGAGATTTCCCTGTAGCCATCTCCATGATTGTTCCTTCCATCTTTTCAGGAGTGATTTTCTCATTAGACTCGCATTTTACTCTAGAGTAACCAGTCTGGGGATATGGCTCAAGATTGAGTTCATATCTCTTTCTCTCAATCTCTAGCTTTGAGAGGAGTTGATGGTAGTAAGCAATGAGCTCCTTTTCTATGTCACCATGCTCTTCCAGTTTTTTCGCATTGGAATTATGTAGAGAAACAATATTGTTCATCAACATTGATTAATCATGGAATTGTGGAAGAATTAAGAGTTCCTGTCACCTTTCTTGAGCCACCTTATTCTTGAGTTTTGTCTCCATAAATTTTCATCTTGCTTCTCTCTCATTTCTATTTTCTCCTTTGATCTATCCTCCTTTAGTGCTAGCTTCTCATTCCTACCTTATTTTATGATAATTGATTGAACCTCTTCCATTTGTCTTTCTAAGTCATGTTGAGCTTTAAAAAATTTCCAAAGACTTCCTTATTCCAATACTTAAGTTTGGTCTTTAGGATCTTGAGGTACTTCTAGAATCGATACATCAACGTTCCTTTCATTGGATCTACGTCCTTCCACCATTGCTTTATATTTTATTTGAAGTACAGATGATCAAGCCAAAAATTTTCAAAGCAAAATGGTTGATCTGGGAGGCCCCAGGTTGCCTCTGGTTAGACATATAGTGATCGGATCCCGCTCCAGGTAATATTTCTACTTTAAATGTTGCTCCTTTCTAGATGATGGATTTAGAGATTAGGAAGCGATCTAACCTTATTGTAATCTGATGTTTACCTCCTATTTTATTGTTCCATGTATGGAAACCATTGGTGGTCATTATGTCCACCAATCGTAATCTTGAGATGGTGTTCATAAAGGTAACACTGTCCTCCCTTTTAGGGCCGAACTTTTCCATCCAAAATTTCAGATGCAGACCTCTTGAGTTTGTGAAGTAGGGACCGTCTTCAAAGGCACATTATCTGTCCTCTATGCATTTCTATAGAAAATACCTTGGAGCCAAGCTTCATATCTACTTGGTCCTTGGGCTTCCATTGTGAGTTTATCTACCAAATTAATGTTTTCTCAAAGGGCTCCCCATAAACTTCCTTATAACCAACCTTGCCTAACATCGATGATATCGATTTAAATATTGATATGGCTAGTATCTTAGCAAAGGTTAATGTACCTGTCCCTCTTAGTATTGATATTGTATTTTTTTTTTAAATACCTACAACATAGTCGTTATTGCGACATCTTGGAGTGTCGCTCCCATAGAAACCACGTCGTATATGATACCTCTTAACGTCTCTCTTCCCACGTTCTAGACGTCTCTGTTGCCACCTTCAATACGTTGGTCTTGCCATGTTCCAAACGTCTCTCTTGACACGTTCAAGACATCTCTCTTGCCACGTTCTAGACGTCTCTCTTGCCACGTTTAAGACGTCTCTCTTGCCACGTTCAAGACGTCGGTCTTGCCACGTTTAAGACGTCTCTCTTGCCACGTTCTAGACATCGTTCTTTCCATGTTCTAGACGTCTCTCTTGCCACATTCTAGACGTCAGTCTTGCCACATTCCTGACGTCTCTCTTGCCATGTTCTAGACATCGGTCTTGCCACGTTCGAGACGTCGGTCTTGCCACCTCCAAGACGTCGCAATAACGACAAAATCTATGTTGTCAGAAAAGAGACGTCATGTGAAACGACATTTGAGGGGTTCCATTGTTTGTCGTTCTCCCGACAATATAAAGTGGCAATTGCGTCAAACGCGCCATCGGAATTTGACCCAAATGTGCTAGTGATATTAAAGGACCTGAAGAATCCTTCCATCTTGGTAAGAATTGATGAAATTTTGACATTAATTTTGACAATATTGAAGGGCATGGGGATAAATTTCCTCTTTCTCTACTCATTAATAATAGGGACCATGTCCTTTACTATCTACACAACTCATACTAAAAAAACTTGTGACACAAAAATTGGGGAAGAAGTAACAACTTCCCTTCGAAGGAAAATAGTCTTGTGTGTGTGAACTACTCTTTAAATACACACACTCATTTCCCCCTGAGAAAATACATGGCCTCTTCTATCACCCTTGATGGTTGAGTCCCTGTGAGCATAATTTCGCAATCCTTGACGAAGGAATCTTCGATTTGGTAAAAATAAAATGGGGCCTTATTCTTCCATAGTGTTGGACATCAAAATTGACATTTCCCCTTGGGAGCGTGCCCTCAAATGTATTACAATATGCAAGAGAAATATATAAGTAACATTTCATGTAGAACCTGTTAGCTTGAATAAAACTACGAAATTTGTGGTAAATCTCATTCAAGATAACTTGGGCCCAATGGAAGATGGTTCCTATCTTTACTGAGTAATGGATTACATATAGAACATACCTAGGGACATATGTTATTGATTCTTGACCCAACATTCATGAAAAAATCTAGGTGAATTATTTAAATTACCGAGCCAACATGTATGCGTTTATTTAACTAATATTCAAACATCCCACTAGGGGATATACCAAAAATTCCTTGAGAAAACACATGCCACCACCTTGAGTATCCAAGAAGGAATACATTTCAAGAATATTTAGGATTTGTTTTTTTATGCTGGGAGATGTAAGATCATTCTAAAAGTATTGGGTGTTAAAGGGACATACATTCTTTCTCTTTCCTTAACCTCAATGAGTTGATGCTTTGAATCGAATCTCTTAATGCACCAGGTGACTAGTTCTCTAAAATCAAATGCCTCCGGAACACTTCCATATTTCACTATCCCCATTGTCTTGAACTTTTTTTTATATTTCCTCTAGACATAGCTTAGAATACCATTTATACATTATAGACCACTGGAAATCCCTACATTCAGGAGCCGGCAAATTCACTGTGTCTCCATATAATGGTTCTCCCTTCTTCTTATTCGACATTTGTTTCCACTTCCAATGCACTAAGGTAAGTGTGAGTATTACATGTATAAATTTGATTTCCTCTTTGATAGGTACCCCTTAATAAACAATTAGGGGTCAATTTATTGTTCAAATTCCCCCCTTAGTACATTTGGTGAATTTTTTTCATTAAAAGGTAATCGTCATTTGCATACACAAGTATCAAGAGAAATGTGTGATAATTAATTCTCATTAATTAACAACGGTCATTCTCATCATGTGGGATCTGTACAATGTATATGCTAGGCTTACCTTGGGAAAACCAATTGTATAATACATGGAATGTGGGAATTGAATTATGTGACATGTGGGTGTAAGGATTAAGGAGTATGATGTGGAATATGGGTTGTGGGAATAAGGATGATGTGGTGTGGGGGCATGTTGGGATCACCCTTCTGCATGACTATCTAGGAAACTGGAGGAAATTATAAGTATGGGATACAAAAATGAAGGATATGGGGATTTGGGTATGAATTATTATGGGTTTGAGGGATACAATATTGTAAGATGTGGGCTTATAGAATGCGGAGATGTAGGTAGAATTTATGATTATTTTACCACCCAACATCTGCATGATAGATTTAAGTCAGATGTGGGATGAAATATTTTTTTACCAATGTATTACTACCCCACATATGTATTAATAAGGTGTTAGGAAAAGGGGACCTAAGGAATTAACATCAATGTAATGATCCTCATATTTACCACAAAAACAAAAAACAAAAAATCATTTCATGGTAGAAAAGGGTTCTAATTAAGCAAACCTATCATCAAGTTGGTTATGAAACTCAGTACTAACCTTTTCTTCAAAACTCTAACATAAAAACCTTGCTACAACTCCTAAATTCCTACTTACCGCAAGATTCCCTTGGAAAACATCCTTCTGCTTTTAATTTTTACCCATATAAATATATATATATATATACTATGTATGTAAGGGGTAGTTTTACAATGCATGTCACAACTCACTTTCAAATATCACAAGAATACCAAGTTTACACACAAACCCACTTGTGGGTGTTATCCTAAGTAGATTTAACTAGTACTTAGTCATAATAGACATGGGTCAGGTTTTCTCTTTTCTCTTACACCAGACAACTAACCTAAATACCAAGTCCTGGTTATATCATGGTTCTTGGAAATGGTGGTTGATTGTACAGAAAGTGCTAGATCCAAAAGCCAATGAAAATTTGACATCTAGGATCTAACTATTGTCTCGGATTTACATAGAGGGTGAGAATGGTTCAACCCAAGTTATAATGATGTCAAATAGAAACCATTCTTTAAGTGGAAGAGGAGGTATACTGTCATAAAAGTTAAAGCTTTGTAGATTCAATTAATGCTTGCCTTGAAATTTGCTTTGTATTTACTGGGCCCCATACCGAAGGTGTCACTCTCACTCTGCCATTGTCACATTGCTACCCATCCTCCACACTCCCTACTGATGAAGGAGCATCGCCAAAAACAAGTGATCGTGGGGCAAACACCAATGCATTTTGGCACATGATGAATTGTTTGAAATGTTTTGAAGTTTGATATGCCAAATGTAAATGAAACAATGAAGAAAGGGTGTACTTGTAGATTGTAATCAGACCTTGAGTGTCCCACTCTCGTCTGAAGGACTAAGAGGCATTTATGCTAGTAAATGTAAGTAGGTATCTTTGAATTCTTAGATTAGACAATTTTAGGAGACGGAGGGAAAACGGATATAGACACCCTCACTTGTATCATTGTAACAGTAGTAGCATAATCAATCAAGAGAGCATAGGAGAGCAGAAGTAGAGAGATGTGTAGAGTAAAACCCCATGTACAAAATTTTTGGATTAATACAAATATATTTAGTTCAGAATCATGGTGTCCAATTGCTTCTGTGTTGAACATCTTGATTGATATATGCTTGTTTACTCTTTGTTATGCATTTTCTTTGATGCATGAATGTATGATTTCATATTAAATGTCTAAAATCCGAAGAGAGGGAGAGTAAAGAATGAGTTTCAATTGTTTCTTTGTCTGAGCAAGAGTTTTCTTGCAAGGAGTGCAGCGAAATTGTCCACAAGGTGTGCGTTGACATAAGTCAGAGTTCATCTCTATAAGCTCACGAGGGATAACATTGTTCTCATTCTCGCAGAAGTGCAAGTTAAGCACAGGATCCATGCAAGGAGTGCGCAGGCCGAGTGAAGTCTTAGAGTTTGCAACCTGAGGGAAGAATTGAAGGACTGCTGCTGCAAAAAGAGTGCATAGAGTCTAAGAATTCAAATACTTGGAGTGTATTTGAAGAAGTGTCGCAAGGAGTGGGTGTAGGAATTTTCCCCAAAGGCTTGAGGATTTTTCAATCAAGCTTAGGAGGGATAGGATCTTTGAAGATGTTGAAGAAAAGCTCAAGAGAGCTAGTGCCTTGAAGTATTGGAAGAAGGTGCAGCAATGTTGGTTTGCTAGTGGACAAGTTTCATGTAAGCATACTTGTTCATTTCGCAGGAGTGTTAAGGAGGAATTAAACGGTCAGAATTCTCCGTGGAGAATTCATGAAGTTCCGAGAACCGTCATATCTTGTAGAGGAGCAAGAAGGTTACGGTGAGTGTTTTTCTAAGTGCAAGCTCAGGAGAAATCAGGTCGTAGGATCCAAGCCAATAGGAGCCGTTGGATCACTCACATAATCTCATTTCAGGGTTTCATGAGTTGGCAAATTGAAAACCTTGCATCAAGATTCGTGAGGTCGCGAGGTGCGAAGTCCCGAAATAGCAAAGGAATCTGAGCCGTCTGATTGGAAGGACACGTGTCACGAGATCCTCTCTATAGGGGATTCAAACATCGAAGGTCAAAGAGGGAAGTCCTTTGACTTTTCGAGTTACAAAGTCGCAACAAAATCGAATCCATCCATCGGAGGAGGATAGGTGGCAGAGATCTAGGGATATCACGAACTCGGAGGTTCGCAGGGTGAGAGCCCAAGAGTTTGGTGCTCCAAGTTGTGAGTGGAAAAATCATGAGGAGAAAAGACAACCATTGGATCTAGAGACGGGAGGACCGTCGGATCAAGAACCCCATCACCTATCACACGTTCGGGGGTTCGGAGGTTAAAAGGAGTCATTTTCGACTTCACAAGTAGTGAAGTGTTGAGAGTCGGGCATGGGATAACACGTGGCAGAACCACAAGGTGCAACTTGCATGATTTACAGGTAGACACGCATCATCTGGAGAAGGGAGTCAACAGTCTGTTGAATTCTCGCGTCTTGGGGATTTGCGGGATAAGAGTATGAGATCTCAACCCTTCGACTCGCGAAGTCGTGAGTAGCGAGAATGCAAGGAGAAAATTCAACATCACTTCTCGGGGTTTCGTTAAAGGAAGCTGCCAAAGTTGGACACTCGAACTCGCGAAGTGGCGAGTTGCGAGAAGTACGGAAAGAAATTCAACCTTCACTGACTTTCAAGTCTTGGAGGATCGCACAAGGAAGGAAGGAGATTTCAACCTTTGGACTCACAAAGGAGTGAGTAGCGAGTTGCGACAAGTGCCTTTGGAATTGGGCCTTGGTCATAGTGTTGTGGTCGCATGAAAAGGAGGAGCTCGCGCCTAGTGTTCTTCGCACAGGGGAGCTACCAAAGAAGGACCTGTGGATCAATTTGAAAAGAGATTCCGGTAGGGAATCCGAAAGAGCCGATCTGGCTCAAAGGGGTTAAAGAATGATCCTGTGAGAGGATCTTGGCCCGAGGGATGATTGGTCTGTGTCACCTACATTTACTACAAGGCATCGAGGTGATGCTTAGGGTTTGAAGTAGGTTTACAATTTTATCATTCCTGAGTTATCTTTTTCGAAGAGGTTATGCTTACCCCAAATTTCAGAGGCCAAGTCTATGAGTGATGAAGGTCGCTCCATGGTGTAACTAACGACGTGGATGCGACCCTGGTAAGTTCTTCTTAAACCCAATATAGAAATAGCTAATAAGGGGATGTACTCTTCGAAAAATAATGTTAAGTATTCAGTTGTTCTATCAGTTACTGCAGTATCGTTTCATGCCTATTTTGTTCTTCCTCGTGGGAAGTTTCTCTGCAATTCCTTTCTAGGTCACCCTTAGTCTTGAAAAAAAATGGTTCCTCTTTGAGATTGTCATTATTCCTTCTATTGTAAGACGATTGAGATCCATTTGTAGTAGTTACCGAAATCTTTCAGAGTTAGGGTTGCTTGAAATCATTCTTCATATCACAAGTAAGTGATGGGCTCTCATTTAACTGAGGAAGGTATAGGTCTTACGAAACGTCTCCCTGTGAACTGCTTAAGTGGTGGTATACAAGTCAGTTTGCTTTCATTGTTCCTATTATTGTTCTTCCTAAAAGAGTCTCTCGGAGATAGGTTGGTCCTATGCATATTTCATAGGTGTAGACTCTTTCTGTTTGGGTAGGATAAGATATTAATATTTATTTTTATATACTTCTCTTGTAATAGATGGAGTCATCATTCTATAGTTATGTCAGACCCTCCACTAGTTTTCCTCTTACCAATGTTATCTTTTGTTTCAGGGACACTTGAATATTATAAAGGAAATTCCTATAGCATGACTTTGTTCTTTCTGTTGATACTGTTGGTTAAGTATATCTATTCATTACAGATTTGGTTTAGGATTGATTTAAACTTAACTCTTTAATCGTGTCCATAATCTGTATGAAACGTTTGTATTATTGCTTTGTCTTTGTTCTTGTGGAAAATTTGTACAACTTACAAGTTAAGAGTTTCATCTATGAAAAAATGTTATTGTCACTAATGGTGGGCCTTGTTATTGTGAGGACCCATCAAACAATTATACAGTGCCCTCCTCCCTCGGCCCAAACATTTATATGAACAATAGGCAATGGGGCAAGGTTTTGAACCCATGCCTCCAAAGATAAGTGTCTTTCTAAAAGGGAAAATCATTAGTGTAACTTTTATCATATTATTGCAACTAATTTTTTTTTTTTTGGTACTTAATCCCTGACTAAAACTAATGTTTATAGAATTTGTTTCCTTGTAGGTTCTCCGTCTGTGAAAGTTCTCGAACACCCGTCACTATCTCCTGCACAAAAGGTATTCGGGTTCCAACCCCCTCATATCTCGGGCTAACTTTATAGGTTCTAGCATCATCCAAGGTGATCGCGATTCAACTAACTCTATTTAATAGTTAGTTCTGTGTCTACTATCATGTTTGTTGGAGTAAGCCCTTGTAGTCGTTTTTCCATTAATGGCGAGATGCTAATTCTTGTATAAGTATTGAGTCTGTAATTGAATATAGATTTGATCAACTATGTAATATACATTTTCTTTAATTATTGAAAGGCGGTCTTGACCAAGTTTACTCAGAAAGATAATCTATGTTAAAGTGTCTCTGTCTTTCAATTTCAAACACCGTAATTGTTATTTGTGCACTCAACTCTGTACTACGCCATTGGCCTATTCCATTATAGAAAGAGAAAAGTTTCCCATATCTTAATAATGGAATTACGAATATCTTTTGGTCTACTGAATTTGTTTTACGTTGAATGAAGCACCTCAACTATTTCTTTTAGCTATAATATTCCAAATCCGATGCATTTAATTTATACTTGCAGTTGTAGGTCAGTCGAAAGTTACTCATATTAAGAATATTGGAAGAATTCCTATGAATATATACATATATATATTTGTATATGCGTAATGCTTTATGTAGACCTAGGGTTCTGTATTTCATTGTAATGCCTGCCAATAGGAAATAACTTCTATGAAAATGTATATATATACCTATATATTTATACATACGTAATTATTCATGTAGACATTGGGTACTGTATTTTATTTGTGAATCTAAATTTGCATTTATAGAAATATACTTATTCCAATATACATATAGACTAGTTCTCAAATTGTTCATGTTCAGATGATCATACCAGGAATTTTGACATAAAGGAAATGCCTCTATTATAACAGAAGTCAAGTTTCAGAAATTGATTACTTCTAGAATTCAATCACACCAATCTATTCCATAACCTAGTAATTAAAATAAATTATAACTTTCATATAGAATCTAATCTAGTCATAAAGAGCGGTTCAGATTATTTTATCCATACGAACTTTTAAGGATTGCATTATACCTATAATCTAATTCACTCCACAAAGATAGAAATAATTCAATTTAGACACAACAAGTACCTTACATTAGAAATACGATCATTCAAATAGAGAAGGAAAAAGAGTTACATATCTGACCCAGTTCACGGGAAGACAAAGGGAACAACCATGTTCCTCCCAACCATAGAACAAGCCAGCCAAATCACTTTCCCGATTCACCCCCTAGCCTAACCATGAATCCATGAGGGCAAACTTGGAATCTGCCCTTTAGCAATATTTCCTCTATCTGTGATCCTCTCCTTGCCTCACACTTAATATTCACTATTCATAACATCATGTATACAATAATTATTTTCTTCCCCAACATACTCGGCACCGTCCTGTCTCCTCACATATGCCATATATCAAAAAACAAAAATCCTTTTTGCCTAGGTCTTTTTCCCTCCCTTGGGAATTTTTGCAGCTTTATAAATCCCTAATTTTCACGGGTTGCCAATGGCCAAATCCCTGATTTTCCACTTGTAGCAATCAGCCCAGGGTTAGTTCCAACATGTTCCCCACTCATGGAGTCATGGTTAGCTGAATTTAACATGGTTGTTCCATTTTTCCTCCTGCAATAAATAAAACAATATTATGTTTTTATACAAGTGTCATAGTCAAATAGCTAGTTGGGTCAAATCAGGTCTCTACCCAATAGTCATAATAATTAATTACAATTCATTAAATTCGAAATTTGGAATTGCCATAAATGGAAAAAAAAATCCAAATTTGAATTTACCAAAAATGGAAATAATTCTAACAATTTTTTAATTACAAAAATACTTTATTTTTGGGGATGTCACATGATTTCCCCCTTCATTAAAACACTATCCTCAGTGTTCGTTCCTTTCTTGGAATAGGATTGGATGAGATTTCTACAAATCTCCCTCCAACTCCCAAATGGCCTCCTCGGGGCTAAAGTGCTTCCGTTGCACCTTTACCTAAGTGACGACTTTGTTCCGAATTGCTATCTCTCTCCGGTCTAGAATGCGTAGGGGTTTCACCTGGAACTCGCCTTCTAGTTCCACCTGCACCAAGTTCCAATCGATCATATGAGTAGGATCATGAATATAATTTTTCAACAATGACACATGAAATACGTTATGAATTTTTAAATTAGATGGAAGTGCAAGTTGGTATGCCACGGGTCCAATTCGATCTAATATCTCAAATGGCCCACAAAACTTGGGTGCCATCTTGGCACAATTCCCGAGTTTTCATGAACTCCTTTAGGCTTTAACTTTCAAGTAGACATGATCTCCCACTTGAAATTCCAAGTGTCTTCTTTTCTGGTCCGCATAAATTTTTTGTTTGTCCTGTGCCTCTTTCAAGTTCTGTTGTACTTTTCTTACCATACCTTCCATTTCTTGGAGCATCTCTGGTCCAACCATAAGTTTGTCAACTAGGTTTTCCCAACTAATTGGAGTCATACACTTCCTGCCATACAGTATCTCGAAGGGGCTTAGCTTGGCCGAAGTTTGATACCCATTGTTATATGCAAATTCTACCAGGTGTAGGTAGTCTTCCCACTTGCTTGGTTTCGTTATTACATACTTGTGGAGCATATCCTCTACGATTTTGTTTGTTATTTCAGTTTGTCCATTTTTTTTTGGATGATAACTCGTACTGAAATTCATATTAGTATTTAGCCCTGCAAATAATTCTTTCAAGAAAGCAGATGTAAATTTTACGTCTCTATCTAAAATCACCATTTTAGGAATACCATGCAGTCTAAAAATTTATGCGATATTTATATATTTAAAAGAAGACTTTACAGGAATAAAGTGTGCAGACTTACTGAGTTTATCGATTACAACCATAATAGAGTCATTCTATTTCTGAGTTTTTGGCAAACCTGTAATAAAGTCTAGTGATATGGTCTTCCATTTCCATTCTGGTACTGGCAATGGCTATAGTAGGTCGGCTGGATGTTGGTGTTCGGCCTTAACTTGTTGACAATATTGGAACCTAGCCAAATATTCTATTGTTTCACCCTTCATATTAGGCCAGTAAAATAGTTTTCTAAGTGTTGTTATTGTTTTCCGGTATCCTAGATGACCATAATACAGTTTCTTATGCACTTCATCCAAGACTATTATCTTTAATTCTGTCGAGTCTGGTATGTAAACTTTGTTTTTAAATTGTAATAGTCCATTTTTGTCGATACTTAGATCTGGTTTATCTGAGTTTGCGGTACTATTTTGTAATTCTTCATTATTTTAGAGTAATTTTTGTCTTTAACACCTACTATCCTTATTCTCTATTCCAAGTCACTTTCTTCTCTACTGACATTTATTTCAAATAACTCATGGAATCTTCTTCTTAGGGCATCTTCTACCTTATTCTCCTTACCCTTGATATGTCTCACCTCGAAGTCAAATTTTCTCAAGAAGGATATCCATATTGCTTGCCTTGCATTAAGATCTGGCTGACTAAACAAATATTTCACTCTGCTATTATCTATCAGTAATAGAAATTTTTTGCACATGATGTAGTGTTGCCACATTTTTAAGGAATGTATTACTGTTGTCAATTCTAAGTCATGAGTGAAATAATTTCTCTCATGTTCTTTTAATTTCCGGGACTCATAACAAATCACATGTCCTTCCTGAGTTAGGACACCACCTATTCCTTCTTTACTCGCATTAACATAGATGGTAAATTCTTTATCTGGGTCTGCTACCTTCAAGATGGGTGTAGTTGTTAGTAATTCCTTCATCTTGTTAAAACTATCTTGACACTTCTGCGACCAATTAAACTGATTCCCTTTCTTTTGTAATGATGTGATAGGGTAGGCTATTTTGGAAAACCCCTCTATAAATCTGCGAATAATATCTGGTGATCCCCATGAATGATCAGATCTTTGCTACATCCTTAGGTACTGGCCATTCCATGATGGCTTTTATTTTTTCAGGGTCGACTATGATGCCTTCTGCTGAAATTACATGTCCTAAATATTGTACTTTCTTTTGATAAAAATCACACTTATCAAATTTGGCGTACATTTTTTGTTTCCTCAAAGTATACATAACTATCCTTAAGTGTTCTTCATGTTCTTCCTCCATTTTAGAATAGACCAAAATATCATCGATAAATACTAGTACGAACTTGTCTAAATACTGACTGAAAATATTGTTCATCAGGCACATAACCGTGGTTGGTGCATTAGTGAGTCTGAAAGGTATGACTATGAATTCGTAGTGTCCATATCTTGTTGGAAAGGTTGTTTTGTTTATGTCCCCTTTTATCCTAACTTGATGATAACTGGATCATAAATCCAAATTTGAAAAGATCTTGGCCCCACCTACTTGATCGAACAGATCATTTATCCTAGGTAAGGGGTATTTGTTCTTAATTTTCATTTTGTTCAATTACCTGTAATCGATACATAGTCTTAGATTACCATATTTATTTTTCACAAAGAGGACTGGTGCTCCCCACGGTGAAACACTCGGTCAGATATACTCTTTTTCCAATAATTCCTGCAGTTGTATTTTTAATTTTGTTAATTCTGGTAGACTCATTTGGTAAGGTGATTTCGAGATTGGGGATGAACCAAGTAGTAGGTCTATGGAGAAGTCTATTTCCCTTCTAGGAGGTAATTATGGTATTTCATCAACAAATACATCTCTGAATTCACGTAGGACAACGAATTATTCCAGGTTGGGCTTATCTTCTTTTTCTAACAGATTTGTTATTTTAATGGCATAAACTTGACAACCCTTCCTCATGCATTTCTTAAATTACATTGTTGTAACTTGTCTAATAGATACAAGTTTTGGTATACCTTGGGTTGTTCTAGTAGTGTCAAAATCATCTTTATAATTGAGTGTATTTGTATAACAATATAGAATTTCTTTGTTCTTTTCCAACCAATCCATTCCGATAATCATATCATAAGATCCTAGTGGCAGAATATTCAGATTTGTTTTTATGTTTTGACCATCTAAACTAAATTCAAAATCAGAAATAAATTCAACCACTTTCCTTTTAGTTCATGTTGCTAACTATACCAGCCATGATTTTGTGTGTTTCATCCTCTTAAGTTTATTTGAATCTACTACTCAAGGACCGATATAGATTAACGTAGCTCTAGGATCAATTAAAACATAAATTCGTGTGTTATTGATTTTACCTTCGATTTCCACCACAGAGGACTGGTGGTCAGCTTGCTGACCATTAATGGCTACATTAATATGATGTAGGCTTCTGCCTACATCACCCACCGTTGAATATTCCTACAAATTATGAACAAAAGTTATGTTTGTTGTGTTTAAATGTGGACAGTTCCTTCTGAGATGAGGTTCTCCGCACTCCCAACATTTTAACGGTTCTCGGGGGTTATCCCCAAACTTCTTTGTTCTGAGGTTTACCGGTTTACTTCCTCCTTGTGTGCTTGGACGGGTTGAGTGAAAATATTTTCTAGGAAAGCCTTTTGCTACATTCCAATAAGGAATTGGTTGGTATCCCTTCTTTCATTGGTTCATTCGATCTTCTCTCTTATCCTTCCAAGCCTTGGGAAACTCTGCTCGTTGTTTGTACTAGTCCTAGCACATTCGTTCTTTTTTTAATAGTTCACTCAAGGAATTAGGGTTGTCAAACTCAATTATGTCCCTGTAGGACTGTGGTAAACAACTTAGGAACCGCTGGATTTTTACCTTGTCCTCCCGGATATAATGTACAAACATTAGTAGTTCCAGGAACTTGTTTATAAGATCCTCCATTGTCATTTGACCAAGTCGTAACTCATAAACTCTGTGTTTTTCCTCTCATAGTATCTTTTAGATAGGTATTGTTTCTTGAAATATTTCTTAAAGTTAGACCACTCCATCTGTTTCTCTTTTAAGCCCTTGGCCAATTTCAGATCTTGCCACCAGATGTTGGTCTTTCCCTTCAGATTGTAAATGGTCATTCTGACCTTCATGTTGATTGAATAGTTATATATCTGGAAATATTTTTTGTTGTCTAATAACCATGCCTCAGCTTCCTCTCCTATTCTAGAATCTCCATCAAAGGTAGCTGGCTTAATTTTCTTAAATTCTCCTTCAAGGTGGTCTACTTGTTTTCTCTTTCTGTCTAGTTTTGTATTGTCCTCAGCTGAAGGTGTACCTTTCGACGAACTATCTCATTTTTCTGCTTTCAGTCCAGATTTCTTGGAATCCCTCTTGCTAACCTCTTCATCGTTATTATCATCTTTTGGGATTTTCTTTGTCACTATACTGTGCAACAATACTTCATTTATTTCTTGTTGTTCCTTCTGAGCTTTCTTCAGTTTTTCATTGTTGGATTTGAAAACTTACAACTCGATGATGAGATTCCTCATTGTTTCCATAATTTTAGTAGGTTATCTCCTGTCACCATTCTTTCTATGATTTTTAGGGAGTCATTTTTCAGGATTCCCATCAATTTTGATTTCCCCGTCATCCTGTGCTGCCATGTTTAACACAAAACATAAAGATTTTTTGTTTGTAACAATAAAGGTTTATTAGTTTTTCATAAACATAATTAGATGTGTAAGTAAATAAGATGGACCCGTTAAAGGTCTAAGTGTTGTCATATTTTCTTTGATACCATATGTAATGATCCTCATATTTACCACAAAAAAAAATAAAAAATTATATAATTTCTTGGTAGAAAAGGGTTCTAATTAAGCAACCATGTCGTCAACTTGGTTATGAAACTCTGTACTAACTTTTTCTTCAAAAATCTAACATAAAAACCTTGCTACAACTCCTAAATTTATACTTACCACAAGATTCCCTATTTATATCAAGAGTGGAAAGTTATAAGGAAAGGTCCTCAAGACCTTGGAAAACCTCCTTCTACTTTTAATTTTTACCCATATAAATATATATATATATATACTATGTATGTAAGGGGTAGTTTTACAATGCATGTTGCAACTCACTTTTAAATATCACAAGAATACCAAGTTTACGCACAAAACCACTTGTGGGTGTTATCCTAAGTGGCTTTAACTAGTACTTAGTCATAATAAGCATGGGTCGGGTTTTATCTTTTCTCTTACACCAGACAACTAGCCTAACTACCAAGTCCTGGTTATATTGTGGTTCTTGGAAACAGTGGTTTCCTGTACAAAATGTGATAGATCCAAAAGCCAGTGAAAAGTTGACATATAGGATCTAACTGTTGTCTCAGATTTACACAAAGGGTAAGAATGGTTCAACCCGAGTTATGACGATGTCAAATCGAAACCATTATTTAAGTGGAAGAGGAGATATACTGTCGTAAAAGTTAAATCTCTGTAGATTCAATTAATGACCTTCCTATGATTTCCTTTGTATTTACTAGGCCCCATACCTGAAGTGTCACTCTCACTCTGCCACTGTCACATGGCTACCCATCCTCCACACTCCCTTCATTTACTACAATGCATCGAGGTGACGCTTAGGGTTCGAAGTAGGTTTACATTTTTATCATTGCTGAGTTTTCTTTTTCGAAGAGGTTCTACTTACCCCAATTTTTAGAGGCTATGTCTATGAGTGATGAAGGTCGCTCCATTGTGTAAATAATGGCATGACTGAGACCCTGGTAAGTTCTTCTTTAACCCAGTACTGAAATAGCTAATAAGGGTATGTACTCTTCAAAAAATAATGTTAAGTATTCGATTGTTCCATCAGTTACTACAATATCTTTTCACACCTATTGTATTCTTCCTCACGGGAAGTTTCTCTGCAATCCCTTTCGAGCTCACCCTTAGTCTTGAAAAAAAATGGTTCCTCCCTGAGATTTTCATTATTCCTTCTATGGTTAGACAATTGAGATCCCTCTATAGTAGTTACCAGAATCTTTCAGAGTTATGGTTGCTCGAAAGAATTCGTCATATCCCAAGTAAGTGATGGGATTTCGTTTAACTGAGGAAGGTATAGGTATTACGAAAAGTCTCCATGTGGACTTCTTAAGTCGTAGTATACAAGTCGACTTGATTTTGTTGTTCCTATTACCATTCTTCCTCAAAGAGCCTCCCAGAGATAGGTTGGTCATGTGCATAGTTCATAGGTGTAGACTCTTTATTTTTGGGTAGGGTAAGATGTTAAGATTTCTTTTTATTTACTTCTCTTGTAATGGATGGGGTCATCATTTTGTAGTTATGTCAGACCCTCCACTAGTTTTCCTCTTACCAAGGTTATCTTCTATTTTCAGGACACTTGAATATTATAAAGGAAATTCCTATGGCATGACTTTGTTCTTACTATTGATACTATTGTTTAAGTATATATATTCGTTACATATTTGGTTCAGGATTGATTTAAACTTAACTCTTTAATCGTGTCCATAATCTATATGAAAACTCTGTGTTATTGCTTCATCTTTGTTCTTGTGGAAAATTTGTACAACTTACAAGTTAAGAGTTTCATCTATGAAAACTTGTTATTGTCACGAATGGTGGGCCTTGTTATTGTGAGGACCCATCAGAAAATTATACAACACCCTTTTCCCTCAGCCCCAACATTTATATGAACAACGGGCGATGGGGCAAGGTTTTGAACCCATTCCTCCAAAGATAAGTGTCTTTCTGAAAGGGAAAATCATTAGTTTAACTTTTATCATCTTATTGTAACTAATTTTTATTTTTTTTTGGTACTTAGACCCCGACTAAAACTAACATTTACAAGATTTGTTTCATTGTAGGTTCTCCATCTATGCAAGTTCTTAGACACCTGTCACTATCTCCTGCACAAAAGCTATCTGGTTTCCGACCCCCTCATATCTCAGGCTAACTTTACAGGATCTAGCATCATCCAAGGAGATCGTAATTCAACTAGCTCTGTTTAATAGTTAGTTTTATGTCTATTGTAATGTTTGTTGGAGTAAACCCTTGGGGTCGTTTTTCTATTAATGGAGAAATGTAAATTCCTGTAGAAGTATTGAGTCTATAATTGAATATAGATCTGATCAATAGATCTGATCAACTATATAATATACATTTTCTTTCATTATTGAAAGGCGGTCTTGACCAAATTTACTCAGAAAGATAATCTATGTTAAAGTGTCTCTATATTTTGATTTCGAACACCGTAATTGTTATTTGTGCACTCGACTTTGTACTATGCCATTGGTCTATTCCATTACAGAAAGAGAAAAGTTTCCCATAGCTTAATAATGGAATTACAGATATCTTTTGTTCTACTGAATTTGTTTTACTTTGAATGAAGTACCTCGGTTGTTGCTTTTAGCTAGAGTATTCCAACTCTGATACATTTAATTTATACTTGCAGTTTTAGGTATGTCGAAAGTTCCTCATATTCAGAATATCGGAAGAATTCCTATGAATATATACATATATATTTGTATATGTGTAATGGTTCATGTAGACCTAGGGTTCTATATTTCATTGTAATGTCTGCCAATAGGAAAGAACTTCTATGAAAATGTATATATATGCCTATATATTTATACATACGCAATTTTTCATGTAGACATTAGGTTATGTATTTCATTTGTGAATCTAAATTTACATTTACAGAAATATACTTATTGCAATATACATATAGACTAGTTCTCAAACTGTTCATGCTCAGATGGTCATACCAATAATTTCAACATAAAGGAAATGTCTCTATTATAACAGAAGTCAAGTTTTAGAAATTGATTACTTCCAGAATTAAATCACACCAATCCATCCCATAACCTAGTAATTAAAATAAATTATAACTTCCATACAAAATCTAATCCAGTCATAAAGAGTGATTCATATTATTGTATCCATACAGACTTTTAAGGATTTCATTATACCTGTAATCTAATTCACTCCATAGAGATAGAAATAATTCAATTTAGACACAACAAGTACCTTACATCAGAAATATGATCATTCTGATAGAGAAGGAAAAAGAGTTACATATATGAACTAGTCCACGGGAAGACAAAGGGAACAACCACATTCCTCCCAACCGTAGAACAAGGTAGCCAAATCACTTGCCTGATTCACCCCCTAGCCTGACCATGAATCCATGAGGGAAAACTTGGAATCTCCCCTTCAACGATATTTCCTCTATTTGTGATCTTCTCCTTGCCTCACACTTAATATTCAGTGTTTATAATAGCAAGTATACAATAATTATTTTCTTTCCCAGCATACTTGGCAACATCCTACCTCCTCACATATGGCATATATCAAAAAACAAAAATCCTTTTTGCCTAGGTCTGTTTCCCTCCCTTCGGAATTTTTGCAGCTTTCTAAATCCCTGATTTTTAGGGGCTGCCAATGGACAAATCCATGATTTTCCACTTGGATCAATTAGCCCAGGGTTAGTTCCAACATGTTCCCCACCCATGGAGTCATGGTCAGCTGAATTTAACATGGTTGTTCCATTTGTCCTCCTACAATAAATAAAACAATATTCTGTTTTCATACAAGTGTCATAGTCAAATAACTAGTTGGGTCAAATCAGGCCTCTGCCCAACAGTCATAATAATTAATTTCAATTCATTAAATTTGAAATTCGGAATTGCCATAAATCGCAAAAATTTTCCAAATTCGAATTTACCAAAAACGGAAATAATTCTAACAATTTTTGAATTACAAAAATACTTTATTTTTGGGGATGTCACAATCAATAGGTAGAAGAAGGAAAAAGTAATAAACACAATTCTACATTCTAACTAGTCCAAAGGAGTAGAACTTCCTAACTTCCTCCAACTAAGCAAAGGTTGAACTAGCCATTATCACACTTTTTTTTAGGTGAATTAAACCTGATCCTTCATTACTTTCTTCCCTGCAAAATTGAACATGTGAAAGGGAGACTTGGGTCTCATCATGTTTATTATACTTCTTTGATGGATGATATACAACGTGAGTGACATATGGAATAAAATGTTTGAGGTGCTTGTCATTAAATAAAAATGGGAAAATTAGGCTATGACTCGGTTGTTTAATTGTCCATTAACCCAAAGCTCCCCCTTTTTGAGTTTTTTTGCCTCATTGGATAATGATTTATCTCATTTATTATGAATCCCTAAGACATGGAAGAAGGATATTGTTTGAATTCATGTTGCCTCATGTTGTGTTTGAACCAAAGTAGATATGAATCTATAATTAGCTAGACAAGTTTTTTTTTGCATCAACTTAATAACAATACTATAATCCCCTAGTATAGTTAAATGTTGTTCAATTTTATTTTTCCACCACTATATGTATCCCCTATAGTTGAGATTAATATTGTACCTAATTATTGGATGGCATTCCCAGTCCCCAATTGTAGGACAATTCAATTTTTTCTCCAAGATCATTGAGGATTCACCATCAACTTCCTAACTAGATTCCTTCTTTATTCCTTCTTGATTCACCATCAATTTTTTTTTTTATGAATAATGATCTAATATCCATTATTATAAATCAATTACATCCAATCAAATTTACTAGTTTGATTTGAGAGAAGGATTGAAACCCACTCTTTTGAGGATAATAGGGGAAATTTTAAAACGATGCATCCATTTATGTTCATTCTCTTCTCAATATTGGATTTCTAAAATTACTTTCCTTTGGAACTAATATACTCTAACAATATCCCTTTTTACTTGGATTCTACTCTAAAATGGGCATCTGAATCCTCTTTAAACCTAGCCCTATTACGTTCAAGATAAGTTTTACAACAAATGTACTTTGGGATAACTACACATAATATTTTAAGTAGAGGCTTATTATTAAATGATCATTTGTATATGCTAACCCAGTGAACCAACACATTACTCTAGCTCTTTGGTATTCCCATTTGATGATTGATTTATGTGAAAAATATTGCTAAACATGGTTAGACACTCTAGAAATAGATTTCAAATTGACTCAGAATGAGAAAGACATGGTGCACATCTAGTTGTTGGTCCAAGAATCTTTTGTTTTAAAATATTTTCTCTAGCCAATATTTTACTATGCACCAATGTCCAATAGAATACATTTACCTTTGGAAAAGCATCTGACTGCCAAATTTTCATCTATATTTTTTAATGTTGAGGGAGAGGTTGAGTTTGAAGAAGAAAATTATAGCCTCTTTTAGTTCTATCATCCATCAAGATACACCTTCTATGGTACAAACATGAGAGGTTTTAGGGTGTGATCCTTTGAGGGTGTTAGAAAAGGCAAGAGCTAATGGAAGAACATGTGTTCGGGAATATCCATTGGACCATCTCAACCAGTGACCTATGCTCTATGACCATTCAAATATATCATATAATATTTTCAAATTTTGGTTGTCCATCAAATTTTCAAAGGTAACATCTCGAATTTCCTTTCAAGCAATTAATTTCCATAACAATGTCCACCCATATGTGAATGAATTTTCTGCTACCTATAATTCTTTGGTTGTGTAGTGTGATTATATTCCTAATTCATAGGTGTTGTTTCAGCCATGTTTGGATCCGAGATCCTGACGGGGGGTCTTTCCCCCCCACATCTGTCTTCAGGGGGTATTGTTTCTATTCAATTTGAACCATTCATCACTAGGTTACATATATGATGGTAGAAGATATGTTAGGGTTTTTTTCCCTAGAAAGAAACCCTCTTTTATTTATGAGGGAATTGTGTTTTGGTTGTGTATGAGAGTTAATATTTTGTTCTAAGAGAGGAGACCGTGAGAAAATAATAGGAAGTTACAACATGTGTGTTGTAGGTTTTATCCCTTCATTTGATGGATAATAATAAAGGAAGGATTGACCCTTTCTATGGTGTACGTAGACCATATTGGGTGAATGATGTATATTTGTGTCTCTATTGAATTATGTATATTTTATGTTTTATTTCCACATTTGTTTTATATTATTTCTCTCCGATCCTCTTTTTTTTTCCTTTTTTCTAACATGTTCCATGTTAACTTGTCACAAATTATTGGACCAACAAATTTGATGAATTTCCAATTTACCAAGAGAAATTTCTCATATTATTATAAATCTTGATGGTACATTTAATAAGTTTAGGTGCACCACAATATAGTGTTGATTGAAACCTATAAAATGAGGATAATCCCCTTAAAAATAAACAAGGAAAGGAAGAAATAAGGGTGGGGGGAATGTTCTTGAAAACTATTCCATCGTTCCTCCAGATAGGTAGGTATCTTACCTTGAGAGGAACAATAACAAAATACTATGAATAAACAAAGAGAAATAAACTTCACAGAAGATCAGTGGTGTCTAATGTTGGTTTTGGATCCTGATTATCTTCCTAATTTAGAGATCTTGTTTCAACCGTGTGTGCATCCTATTTCCCAATGAGGTGTGTGGGGGGGATTTCCCCACCACATGTTTCACCAGGGGGGTCTCAGGGAGGGTGGTAGAGGGTATGATATGGTTTTTTTCTCTATAAGAAAACCCTCTTTTATGTGTGAGGGAATTGTATTGTGGGTATGTATGTGGGTGAATATTGTATTATGAGAGAGGAAACTATGAGAAAAGAAGATGAAGTTACAGTGGGTGTGTTGTAGGTTGTATCCCTTCATTTCCCGGATAATAATAAATGAAGGATTGACAATTTATCTAGTGGATGTAGGCCACATTGGGTGAACCACATATATTTATGTATCTATTGTATTGTGTATCTTTTGTGTTTTATTTCCACATCTCTTTTATTTTATTGATCTGTGATCCTGTTTTTTATAACATCTAAAGAAATTGTTTCAATACTTAGGCATGACACATTGCGATCAGAATGTCACAATGAATTATTTAATATATGTTCACCATGATTCAGATATTGATAATAACCTATCAGGTTCTTCTTTTATAGTCTCAATATCTAACCAAATTCCTTGGAATCGGGAAGATCTCATCCACATATAGCCATCGATGGTTAAAGTTGAATCCATCAAATTTGTTCTTTCAAGTTGGCTATTTGAACCAATTTGATGTGAATATCCATTCATCCAACCCATAGTCGATTTCACGGTAGGTTTATCCATCGACTGACTATCCAACCGACAAGCCTTTCGACTACTTCACCGACTATTGTCAAATTTCGATCATCCTCTCGGTCGACTGTCTTCATTTGTGAGTCAACCATCCAACTGAATGTCTCTAATAGAAGTGGGATGAACCGATAAATCTCGATGTTCCAACACCCTCCATTAGCACATGACTTTAGAAAATATTTTGGGAGGTAAAATTAAGTCTAGAGGACACCCCACCACAATTGCAGTTGCTTGAAGCCTGATCATATAACATAGTTTAACAAAATTATCTTTAGACAATGGTTTGCTAAATATATCAACAATGTGATCATCAACTCTGTCGTATACAAGTGTGGCAAATTTATCTTGAAATACCATCTTCAAATAGAGAGCATGAAGTTCGTCATGCTTCATTTTACTGTGAGTGGAAGGATTGTTAACAACTTGAATACTGCTTTGATTTTCATAGTAGAGGGTGGTCTAGGTCTATACAGGAAACCCAAGTTCAACCAATAGTTGGAAAATCCAAACAACCTCTATTCCCAATTAACGACACCATGATATTGATATTTTTTAGTCAATAGAGAAACTGCCTTCTATTCCTTGCATGAACAAAGAAACGATCTAGTGTTGAATAAAAACACACAACCAAAGGTGGACTTCCAATCATCACTATTTCCTTGCCATTGAGAGTCAATAAAGTTTACTAATGAATTTGAACTTCAACAATATTTGATACCAAGATTAGTGGTACCCTTGAGATAATGATCAATTCTTTTGACATATTTTTAGTGGATTTCTCTAGGACCCTACATAAATTGATAAACCACACTAAAAAAAAGAGATATCAAGTCAAATACGAGTGAGATAAATGAGAATTTCGACCAATTGTTGATAAAGAGTAGCATTAAATTTGGGAAACTAACATAATTTACTCAACTTAAATCCAAACTGAAAAAGAGTAGCACATGGCTTACAATCAACCATCTCAAAACATGTTAAGAGATCTAAGACATATTTAGATTGACAAAGAAACAAACTATTAGTTAGAGGAAAAAATTGAAGATTGAGAAACTAATGTAGAAGATGAAGGTATGTCATATCATTTACGTGTCGAAAATTTGTTTATTCAATCTAAATATGAAATAAATATTATTTCCAATTATGACCAAGTCATCAACGTATACAACAACAATCAAAGTATCACAATTATCATGTAATACATAAATATTGTGATGATATTCACAATGTTTGAATCCAAGAGTGAGAAAGAAATGGTTGATATTAGCACACCAAGCTCTCAGAGCTTGTTTCAAACCATAAAGTGAATTTTGTAGTTAAAATATAGGAATGGAATCTATCACAAAACTAGGGGGTTGTTCCATGAATATTTCTTCAGATACATTTCCATGAAGGAAGGAACTTTTCACATCCATCTAGTGGATTTTCTAGCCAAAACGAGCCTCAAGGGAAAGAATCGGTTGAATAGAATTAATCTTTGTAATAGGGGAAAATGTCTCATTGTAGTCAATGCCTTCTTGTTGATAAAATCATTTCACAGCCAAGCAAGATTTATGAAGCTCAACAACAACTTCAAAGGTGAATTTAGTCTTATAGACCCATCAACATTTCATAATGTTCTTCCCTTTAGATCAAGGAAATAAATCCCAAGTATGATTCTTCAAAAGAGAATTCATTTTATCTTACATATATTTCTCCCATTCAGGTTGACCTTATGCAACTAAGTAAGAAAGAGGATCACGAGTTTGAAGAACACAATTCATTAAAACAACATCGACTTTCTACTTATAACTACATGTTTTTTATCCTAAAGAGATATCACCGACATTAGGAGCATTAGCTTCAATAATCTTAATATCCCATTGATGTAGAAATGAAAAGGGTGAAATGATATTGGCTATAGAAGGGAAATTAGAGGAAGGAAGAGTTTGAATCGAAGAAGAAAGAGGACTAGTCAAAATAGAGATTGATTATTCAGTGGATTCTGAAAGAGTGGTTGACGACCTAGTTGAAACAGAAGAAGAGCTCAACTAGTTGGTCCAAACATTGACAAAAGGAATAGGTGATCTAGTGTCATCAACAATATGATTCAAAGGGACCATCCTGTAATCAACTAGGAGAAGCATTCAACAACTTAATTCCATAATACTTCTCATAAAAAAAAACATTTCTTGTGATAATAATCTATCGTATGAAAGGGTGAAAGAATCTATAGGATTTAGAATCTTCAAAGTAGGCCATCATGATACAAGCATGACCCTTTAAATCCAATTTCTTCCTACAATCGTCTGGAATATGGGCCCATGCAATGCAATCCAAGACACAGAGGATATTTACCAATGGTTTCTTTCTCCACCATCTTTTGATTGGAGTCACAACATTCACAACTCTAGTTGGAATGTGGTTCAAGAGATATTTTTCATAATAGAAAACTTCAACCCAAAAATGAGTAGGCAGATCTTTGGCATGTAAAAGACAACGTGCCATTTTAACCAATGTATGATTCTTACATTCTACAACACCACTATATTGAGGAGTATGAGGGATTGACTACTACCAGGAAATACCAAATTGAGTAAGGTATTCCTCAAATAATTGATTTACATACTCTCCTCCATTTTCAGATATCAAGCACTTTATAGGTTGACCACATTGTGTTTCAACAAATTCCCTAAATTCCTTCAAATTTTCAATGACATGGCTCTTTTTTTCAATAAATAGACCCAAGTGAATCGAGAAATATCATCAATAAATGTTAAGATGTACTTTGTGCCTACTAAGGAAGGTTGAATGATATAACATATATTACTATGCAATAGTTCCAGTAGTTTATGTGCTCACTAGGCTTTTCTAGAGTCAAAAGGTAGTTGATGATGCTTGCCTACCACACATCCTCTACAAAATCCATCAGGTATAAGCACTTTAGGTAAAACTACAACCATGTTCAATCTGGACATTGAATTCAAAATTTGATAATTAAGGTGCCCAAGTTGTTCATTCCAAATTCAACTTCATCCATGTCATAACCCTAAATTGCACCACACATGTTTACCTGGCATCAGGCCAACTCATATCCCTTCTTTGGCAAAGCACTGCTGAACAACTCTTTGAAAATCCTCTTTTATAAAGGCCCACGCGCCCTAATCCATTACTACATGCATGTACATGTTGGCTGGCCCAAAACAACCCGCATGGACCGACAAAAGCACGAAAAAAGGAAAGTTGTCGATGGAGCACAAAAGCTATGGGTGAGTTAACTGAAACTCTTGTCCATGCATGGCCGAGGGTTCATCCAAATATCTATCTCCTTCTAGCCTATAAAAAAAGGGGTAGGGGTCCCATTTGGAAGAAGAAAAAATATAGCAAAGAAACTCTGCCCATTTACGTATTCCCATTGTCCTAGCCCTTTATCCTTTCCTTGTGCCAAAAGAGATTCAAAGCAAAGTAGTTGGAGGATAGAAAAAGAGGAGCCTAGGATCAGGCTCAAGGAGCGCTGACCAGTCTCAAATTTTGTAAGTTGACTCATTCAAAGTAATAAAGAAAATGTTTTTCCTGTCCCAATTCATGAACTGTTTATAGTTTGATCAATATATGTTTGGATTTCTAACCCGTTAGTACATAAGTAGTATGCATGCATAGTTGTTGCTTGTCTTGGATGCAGGTCAGCTTTGGAAGGAGTATCACGAACAAGTAGTCAAACACAATGGAGGATAAACATCAAACGTCGGGTGTTAGCGACATTTCTTGTCTTGGGAATGAGAGCATCCAGGTCTGTAGGTTGCACAAAGAACGCCCAAGAGTAGCATGTAAAGCCCCATTACAGGCTAAAAATGAAGTGAGCATGCAAAATTACATTGTGAATGGCCCAGATTCATCCATATGAGCATATCGATGGTCGACGGGAAATCGCGGTTAGCGGAGTTGCACCGGGATTAGCGCGATGGGTAGCGTCTATATTACATGCAAGAAAGGATATCAGTCATCCATCCAAAGGACCCGTGGCACGAGATCTAGTCACGTTGTCTTTTCGACATTCGGGAGTTCGAAGGGTGAATGTTTCACGTCGTTATACATCTCGAAACCTCGAACCCCGAAACACCGATAAGCACCTTTGAAGCCGAGCCTATGGTCCTAGCACCCGGTCACATCAAGCGAGCCTGGTAATGGAGGTAGCCCTCTTCTAACATCAAAGCCATCTAGGTCTTTCATATGAAGGACACGCGACACAAGATCTGAGCCACAGGTGGGGCTTTTCAAGATTTTCATAGTAAAATCACCGAGGTCATCTCATCCATCCATCTATCGATGAAACTCGAGTGCATTGGACTTAAAAGGGGCATGGATCTGGGTGGCCAGGATTGGGGTGCCTAAATCAACGGATGAAGCTTCATTACAGACCCCCCTTGCCTTTCTTCCTTTAATTGGGGGGGGGGGTCCAGAATTGAGTGCACAACTCTCCAAAGGTCAGTATCATGGCGCCTAGATCAATGACGCTCAGGCATTTCTAGCCCCCCTTTGCCATCCTGTCTTTAATGAAAGAGGGGGGGTTTGGAATGATGTGTTATTATTGTGGGGCCCCTTGTCTGTCCTGTCACCTTTGGTATCGTCCTTCCCGTTGCCACCTGTTCTCCACCTACCGCCTCCCTCTTCCTCTGTCATCTATCCAACTTCCCTCTCTCCATCCACATGGCACCTCCTCAGCTAGTCATCCTCTCATCTCCTTCCATGTGTCCCTCTCATTCCCAGTCACCTCCTCCTGTACTCTAGCACTCCATGTTCCTTCTGCCTCTTTCCTATTCAGACCACATGGCATTCCTCAGCTAATGTCACATCTCCCATTTCTTCTCCATTACCTCCACAGTGTTCACGCCTTTAACCCCCGTCACACCCTCGACCACAACATCCATAGGGGTCCCTCGCAGTAGTCCAGCGAAGTAGCGTCCAAAGAAGGACCGTTCGACTGATCTAGGTGGCACCATTAGGAGACCTCCATGTCCCATAAGGCAGAGTTGACCGAGGCCATCCCCGATCCCAAAAAAAATAGTTATTGCGGTAGTTGCTAGTGGTTGAACATCAGCTCCACCATAAAAGGAAGGTCTAGCAAAGGACTAATTCACGTCGACTCACCTGCAGAAGGACAATCCAAAATCTGATGGCATCTGTCATAGGCACACGATCATCCTGAGTCTGCATAGGCAGGCTGTCAGAAGCCATGCAGACGCAATTCTTTAATGCAGCATCTCATTTTTGCTACTATTGTTTTTTTTTAGTATATGTAGGCATTTTCGCCATTTTTGAAAAGGATCGATGGTTGAGAGAGGCTCCCGGTTGTAAAACTTTAATGAAGCACTATTATTCTGGTTATGCATGGACTCTTGAGACTTCTTTCCTTATGAATGTCATTTTCTTTCACGTCTTTGTTTACACTGTGTTAGAGCAACTCGGAATTGGAGAATCCAGTCGGGTTGTAACTGTTATAGGATGATGTAGATTGGATCACTGTAATAGTTGCATTGTTTCTAATCGGTCCTTGTGATTTTCTTAGCGCTGAACGACTTGGAATTGGAGAATCTAGTAAACTCCCCCTTTCATTTTCTCGAAGCCCTGAACCAAGAGGATCTTGCATTCAGAGTTTTTCTTCTACAAACTACTGAAATGTCTGTTGCCTAAGGTAGTTTGTTCACTTCTCTCACCAAGTTGTCAACCTGCTCATCTTTAAATCAACTCACTGACTTAAGTTAGATCAAGACCTCCTTTGTTCCTTACATACCAGACCCAGTCCCCAAGTTGGAGTGATATATCCCTGAGTCTCTACCCATTTGATCACCCATTAAAACTATCGTGACATAAAAACTGATGGGTGTTGGGCTCTGCTCCTGCAAGCAATCCAAGAGTGACTTCTGATGCTAATATTTATGGCGTCATTGTCGAGGACGAAGTTGAATATTTTCCCTGGGCAGAACAACATTGAGCCTCTAATTATGAAGGTGCATCAGACATCAAAGCCCTTCAAGATTGCTACTATGCACCTGGTGACTCCACTATGGTGACTCCATTGTTTCCACTTCACTGTTTCTGCTGTGGCTATTGTTAGCACATATGAAAGCTGACCCTAAGGAGCTTTCTTGAGAAGGTTTCAACAGCTGCTTTCTCAGCCTGAGAAGCTTCCTGGGGCAAAAACAACGTTAAGATCTAGCCTTTGATGGTGAACAAGGACCAGACACTTTCAAAGCTGTAAATCTTTCACCTGGCGAGTCCGTGATTCAAGGATCAATCAACAACTCCACTGGTTCGATATGGAGAAAATATTAGCTAAAAGGTTTTCTTTCTATGACTTTTCCTAGATAGTTGGTTTTCCTAATGCACTTCCTGATAGAGACATATGGGAAAATTTCCTCCCTGAATTTCACACAAAGAGTTGGGAGGTACCAACTGAGAATTTATTGGACTTTCATGAGATTATTCATCGACTTAATATCATGCATGAAGATGTCTAGATTAAGCTCTTCAGGTATTCATTAAAGGGAGTTGCTCTTGAATGGTGTCGGTCTCTTCCCACTGCAAGCATCCGCTCTTTAACAGGTTTTCATATAGCTTTCAATTCATTTTGTAAAGATTACTATCCAGCTGATTATTTATATGAAAACTGTTGTGAGGAGTTTTCTTTGCTTCATGAAGCCTCTGCTGGCCTTGAAGACCATGTCCATGATAAAGATTTTACTGTGGAGGAAAGCATTTTCCATGAAAAAATAGAGGTGTTGAATGATATTAATTGTGTTAGCCAAAGAATGGAAGCATCTGACATTATTTCAGATGCACCTATTCTTTTAGATGTTCATAATGATCAACATGCCTCTTGTAAAAATTATGAGTTTATAGAGCAGATGTGGTCTATAGTAGATGGATCACCTGGGTATCGGGTTGAAGCAGATGTTCCTAGTAGCCCTGCTTATGATGATGAAGACCTCCCCTTTTTTAAAGAGGGGATGGTTGTGGAGGAGGATTTTTCTCTTTTCCTTCAAGGGGTTTCTCACGATATATTTTTGCCTGGGAATAAAGAGAAAAAGATTATGTGTGAGCAACCAGAACCAGCAGGTCCCACTATCCCTAAAACAATTTTTTTTTACGGGATCACTGTTCTAGAGGAGGATCATATTAGTGAAGGACAACCCCTTTTTGATGTATATTATAGTGATGATGAGCAACAAGCTTATCCTACATTCAAAGTAATAAAGAAAATGCTTTTCCCACCCTAATTCATGAACTGTTTATAGTTTGAACAATATATGTTTGGATTTCTAACCTGTTAGTACATAAGTAGTATGCATGCATAGTTGTTTCTTGTCTTGGATGAAGGTCAGCTTTGGAAGGAGTATCACGAACAAGTAATCAAACACAATGGAGGATCGACATCAAACATCGGGAATGAGGTAGGTTGATCTTTCCATGCATTTACTAAGAAAAGGAGATTTAAATCTAGGGATGAAGGTAGAAAGTAGTTTCTCTTCGGTTATATATGCATGCAAAGTCTGAACTCTATTTGCTAGTTCGTAGGGAGATTTTCCCAACAACATAATTGGTGACTCTGCTGGGGAGACTCTCTAGGGTTCCTCGAATTTTTAGTTTTTGGGTAGTTTTACAAACTAGTTTTTCTTGCCTATTTTTTCTTTTAGTTTTTGTAAGGTCTGAGCTAGCAGGGAGTCTGGTTTTCCATACCAACTTTCCCTCTATTTTTCTTGATTGTGTTTTTCAGGACCCATAAAGGTACACGTGGCCTGCACAAGGTTTGCATGTGTGTTCCCACGCCCTACTCTCTTACAACCTGCGTGTGAATGCTAGCTGAAGAGGTAGCAGTAGCGTGTAGAGTTCAGAGAAATTTAGAGGTAGTCATCCTCTTCCCTGTCAGAATCACACATTCTCAGGGGGTTTTCTAGAATTCTGTTTGCGTCTTGTTTGCTAGCAATCCTATCTCAGATTGTTTTTTCCTTATCACTTTTTCCTTACATTATTTGTTTTTCTGTTAAAAAGAGTTTTTCAAGCCTTCAAGGGATCCTGGTTATCAATATCAGTGGTCTCTTCTTGGTTTGGGGTTCTCTATCTTCTTTTTTCTCATATTTTAGATATACACACAGCCTGTAAAAGGTCAACCCGTGTGTACACACGCTCTGTCTCTATCCAGCGCACGTTCACATGCGTGCTGTTTGATTAACAGTCGCGTGCTTGTATAGGATACTTTTTGTTGAGGGTAAGGCAGTCAACCTTTCCCTTGATAATAATTATTCCTCTTGGGTGTTTGAATCTATGTTTGAGTAGTCAATAGCTTAGGATTAATCTTACCCTTATCCTTCTTTTTCTCAGTTAAAAAAGTTGTCATAAAAATAAATAAAAATTTAAGGTTTTTAGACAAGTGTGAGAGTCATTGTTTTTAAAGTTGCTAGTGTGTGATTTTTGACCTGATTCTTTGCAATATGAGATTAGGCCAGAATTTTTTTTTCTTGGTTTTTTGCTTGTCGGTATTTGTCCTTTCTTGCTTTACTAACATTTAAATAAATAAATAAATCTCTTTTCATTTTCTTGTTTGGTTGAAAAGTGTGTTTTTGCATTATTAGCCAGGTAAAAGTCGTTTATTTCATAAGTTTTTGCAGTTCACTTAGCTCATAAGTAGCTCATAGTCGAGTGAAATTCCTTCGAGTTTGTTGTCCAAAATCTTAGAAAAATAAAAAAATTTCTTTTGAAAAGTTGTTGAAATTTTGCATTCTGTAAAAGTTTTGTTTCTAGTTGTTTATTCATTTTTTGCTTTCATCTTTTACACATCATCAGTTTCACCTTCATACCCCTTGACGTAACACAAAGCCATAAAATCAACGCTAAATTTAAAATCTACTAGAATTTTATGTTTGTAGGGTTCACAAACTAGTTTAGGACTAGGGCCTTGGATTAGGTTGGAGAGGAAACTCTTCAAGGCCATTTTAAATCAAACATTGGAGTATGAGATAGGGAGTGTCTAAGTCCAGTGTCATAAAATTTATCTAGGACCCCCCTCTAACATAGGGGATAAACACGAGGTCGCCTGCGGAAAGGTAGCGGAGATAACCCCTCCAAAGCTGGAACAATCGTAGTGGAGAACACATATAGAGGGCGTGTTTTGGGATTCCATCGTTTGCATTTTCCACGGGGTTTCATGGGTCTCAAATCCATTCGAGGTTCTCAGTTGTCTTCCGGAACATTTTCTCTCGATACCCTTGACAGGTTTCAGGCTCGATACCCTACTCATTATGGTCTACCCGACTTTCAACTGTACCCGCCTGGTGACTGTTCGCGCGCTAGCAACCTAGTTGCAAATCTTTTTAGGGACATACACAGGTGATTGTGGGGGTATACTGCGGTACCTAGGATAGACATCAGGCCATGCTTTGCAGAGTATACCCAGAGGGTGATTTCATGTTCGAGTTTCACTTGCAGTGGTAAGTTGCTCTAGTGTTGGTTGTTGTAACTGTTCTTCCAATTAATTTAGTGTTTGCCTGTCTTATCTTCTAGGGATTTTTTTTTTAGTGTGTGTTACCTTTGAACATTTAGAATACCTTAGAGTGTCTTGGATATTCTCACAGAGTGGAGGATCCCAAGCTCCACTAGTCATGAAGGCTTCTTGGCCTACCATCGGTTACACTGGAGCCACCCCTGCCACCATTAAGGTGAAAGCTAGAGAAACAAGGGTCTTCTGAAGCGACCGGGTTACAAACCATTGTGCCTGAACAACCCCAGGAAGAATTGACCATTTTAGACCTTGAATAAACCACTCTTGGCCTGGTTGAAACCCCAACCACTGATTTCTTGGCACCTTTCATTGTACCAATTCAATTTTACAAGCACCAGACAATGTCACACACAGCAATGGAAACAAATGTTGTTAGTCCTTCTAGGAATTCTTCAATTCCCACCATGGTTGTCACCAAAGGAGAGCTTTCATCTCCTAACCCACCATCATCGATCTGAGCCACCATGGTCTTGACCGCAACTACTTCGCACAGTGGACCAAACCCGTCTTTGGCGGTGGCCACAACCCCTTTCACACCTAGTGCGACAGGCTCTCCGTTCTCATACGGGATGCCTAGTTCGAGTACATGTCCTATACTTTCCTACTCCACTTTACATACATTGGGTCTGGGGGCATGGAGCTCTAGCGCTCCTCTGCAAGGTCACATGGGGAGCACTCCTACTCCCTTTAATGGTTTCCCTTATGGAGGAGGTCATATCCCTCCTTCATCCCCTTCACTCGATGGCTTGCATCAGCAATCAACCAAGAAACCTACACACAATAGTTTATTTGGATCAGGGAGTCAAGGACCACCTTCGCATAGTATGTCGGTAGGTTCAACACTGTTTTCTTTGAATGGAACATTTGGTAACAACACCTTCTCGTCAGCTACTTTCCCGACTGGGGGAAACCCCATTTTTGGACAATCTACTCCTATGCAAGGTACTATTCCAGCACAGGGGGAAAACCTAGCAGGACCTTGGAATTTAGGGCAGGGATCCATTCCCTCCTCAATGCCTATCTGGGGTAATTCTTTCCACAATCAATGGAACCCCAGACAAACTACTATGCCTATCCCCACGGGACTAGCATGGAGTAATCCCTCCCAAAGTCCTTTGAATATAATGCATGCCCAACCATCTATGTCCTATTTGGGAAATCAGTCGATGATGTCTCCACATATGCAAAATCCTTACGCTGGCTAGGGCTATGTTTTCTACTAGAATCTGGGCCAGCAGCCAAAATTTTCCTGGCAACCTGGTCCCAGTCAAATTCCAGGTCCCTTTTTCCCAGGTTATCAGCAGCAACCCAAACTACCATTCCTAGCGACTTTACACTTTCCAGATTTGACAAGGTTGTTGAATAACCCTATTTGTCACGATCCACGTTGGCCTCCTATGCTGATGAAGTTACCTTCGGACATTCCAAAGTTTGAAGCCAAGCCTAACGAAGATCCAGGAGGTCATGTGACTACCTTCCATCTTTGGTGCTCATCTAACTCATTGAAACATGACTCTGTACTATTGCGATTATTTCAACGTACTCTCATTGGGAGTGCCATGAAATGGTACATTGAGCTCAATCGCTCAAGATACTCTTCTTTTGCCGAACTGGTGATGGATTTCCTGAACCATTTCCAGTTACCTGTGAGATACAATGTTGGCACAGAGCTGCTCACCAATTTTGAACAGACAACATCAAACCATATCCCTGATCACATCTGAGAATGGAGACGTCAGAAGAGTTTAATCAAGGTACCATTCCCACCAACATTCCTTCTTGAGTGGTTTCTTAAGTCTTTGGTTCTGCAGTTATCCAAAGATGTTGCGACATCAATATTTTTCTCCGAAGAAGATGCCATCATGAGGGCTCAATAGTTTGAGCTCATCTATTCTCATTCCGGTTTATTATACAACATCTTACCAGATACGCCACGTTCAATACTGGATAAAAATAGAGAGAGTTGGATCGCATGCCGATGGTATTATCGGTTCAGCACAAACAAATCTCGTTGAGCAATTGACAAAGCAGTTGCAGCAGTTATCCATACAACACATAACAACCAACCAAACTACTGCTTTGGATTCTCCCTCTACCAAAACTTTGGAAGTACACACAGTGCAGTCGACTAACCCAAAGGCCACCTAGTATCCTGAAGGGAAGAAAAAAAACTGAAAGAAGGGTAAGGGGGATAAAAAACCCACAGATAATGTTGGTGGGGACAACACTAAAAAATGGAAGGTGAGGTATCAATGCAACTTGTGCACGGAATACCACCTGACCCATCTATGTCCTCGACTTGCAGAGGCCCAAAATTTTTTCACACAACAACAACAGGAAGTGTTCACTAATCCATTTCAACATGGGCAAAATCTAACTCGAGCCGCTACAAGCATGGAAGGGGGAAACCAAGAAACCTACCCGCCTGCGAACAAACCCGCATCCACGAACATATATATGGTTAGGGGTGATTCTTTTATATCGACTAAAGCACACGACTATAGTAAACCAAGTTCTTCTGAGAAGGGTAAAGAAGTTGAGCTCCCATCTCTTCCTCTACAGATTGAGAAGACGTTGGGAGAAACAATGACATGCATTCCAAAAGGTGCATTTAAAAAAGATTCTCATAACCCCAATGCAAGGGTCGCCCAGAACTACTCTGTGGTGGAAGATTTATCACAAACCCCTTGTGTGATGTCTGCTTTGGAGGTCCTCCAAAGATGCCCTGCTCAGAGAAAAGCCTTGTTAACCAATTTGGGCTCTAATGAGACTTGTAATCTGAGTACCATCATGTTAGATACAACCGACTTAAAACATTTTCTGCCTTACCACATAGCATTTAAGATAGTAGTGGCTTATCCCATGAAAAGTTTTACATGGAATATCTTCCGCACGGTGGTCGACGAGGGCGCCTCGACATGCGTTATGTCGTTGGCATGTTGGAAGGCCATTGGCCAGCCCATTTTGTCTCCATCACCTACTCTCCTCACTACTTTCTACAATCATTCATTTCGACCACATGGAATCATTCCTTCTTTCCCCGTCCAGTTAGGAGGGAAGACCGTGTGTGTCGAAGTAGAGGCAGTTGATGCTCCCCTCGACTATAATATCTTGTTAGGATGGAGTTGGACTTATTCTATGCAAGTTGTGGTTGCTACATTTTTCCAAGTCTTTTTGTTTCCACACGAGGGCCAGATAGTGACCATCGATCAATTGTCTTTCTCCAGACCTGACCCAGCTTTGGGGGCATCCACGGTCCCGATGATTGATAATCCTCAACCAGGTTTCGTCAACGTAGGAGTTGGTTTGTGCCCATCCTTGGTGGGTACCTTCGATTACCCACATCCTCACGACAATATCAAATTTATATCCAATCACCATAAGGTTGAGATTTTTCAAGTTTCGTCGTTTCGCACAACTTACTTCGAGGATCCATGGATACTTCCTTCCCCATTAGCCACGATGGATGAGACAGGGCACCCAGGCATGTCCATGCCCTTGTCTTCCACTGAAGTAGTGTACCCTTTAGTCTAGCAAGCTTCAACTAACACTGATTCGACTCCTACAGAAGAGTTAGATCCACTTCTAGAGCCTATTTGGGCTCAGGGTTCTCTCACTAACATTGATTCGTTAGACTTAGTCTTGCCTTCTGATGAATTAGTAATCGAAGCAATGACTAGTCCAGACAAACCTTGGGAATATCTTCATCACAGATCATATTTTCTCCGAGAGTTAAGCTGAATTGAAGCAAGAGAATTCACCGTGACCATGATGGGAGATTAGTCGTGTCCTATTAATCTCTTAGCCACACATGAAATTTATGCTGAGGGAAATATGGAAACTATTGTTGAAACTATACCAATCAACATCTCCCAAAACCTTGACATCGTGGAGAACATCTTTGTCGGATTAGATTGCTCCCCCAAAGAGATTCAAATCTACACGGATCTTTTCAAAGAATTCTGTGACATTTTTGCCTGGTCTTATGAGGAAATGCCAGGTATCGATCCAAAAATAGTTGAACATGAAATCAAAACGTATCCTGATGCCAAGCCTGTTCGACAGAAAGTTCATCCAGTTAATCCTAAGAAAGCAGCAACCATCAAGATTGAGGTTGAGAAATTGCTAGAGGCAGGTTTTATCTATCCTATCCATTTGACCCAATGGGTGTCAAATCCTGTGTCAGTCAATAAAAAGCAAGGCACAATTAGTGTATGTATTGACTTCTGTGATTTGAACAAGGCATGTTCCAAAGATAATTTTCCAACACCATTCATCGACCAGATCATTGATGAATGTGCTCATTGTGAAGCCTTTTCTTTCATGGACGGTTTTTCTGGATATAATCAAACCCGAAGACCAACACAAAATGACATTCATCTGTCCTTGGGGTACATTCGCATATCGTAAGATGCTTTTTGGTCTTAAAATTTTTGGAGCCACATTCCAACGGGCCATGTATTTTTATTTTCATGATCTCAAGCATATATTCGAGGCCTACCTAGATGATTTAGCATCACGATCTCACAAGAGAATATATCATCCAACACACCTTAGACTAATCTTCGAACATTGTTGCTACTTTAGGATTCACTTGAATCCAAACAAGTGCAACTTCTGCGTAACGTCAGGACGTTTGTTAGGTTTCATCGTATCAACAAAAGGGATCATGGTCGATCCTCTCAAGGTGGAGGCAATAATCTAGTTGCCCCCCCCACGCACAATCCTTCAACTTCAGAGTCTACAAGGCAAGGGAAACTTTTTACGATGCTTCATCACCAACTATGCCGAAATCACCAAGGGATTTATGTGCTTACTGAAGAAAGATGTTCCTTTTTACTGGGATGATGCCACTCAACGCTCTTTCGATGCATTAAAACATGCCCTCACAATGACCCCTCTGCTATGACCACCTAACTATAACAAAGATTTCTTATTATATCTGGCTATCGCAGAGTCAACCATTGGCATGGTTTTAGTTCAGGAGGATGATTTTTTCTCAGAATGTGTGATCTATTACCTGAGTCGAGGCCTCGTATGACCGGAACTCAATTATTCTCATATCAAAAAACTTGTGTTGGAAACAATTCATGCTATTCAACGGTTCTGTCATTATGTTCTGTTTCGCAAGACCACCGTCATTGTTGTCATAAATCCATTCCAGTACATGTTGACACGATGGGTTATAGGCAGAAAAATCAGTAGATGGATAGTCATCCTCTAGGAGGTTGACTTAGACTTTGTTTCAGGAAAGTCCAAAAAGTCATTGGTCTTCACAGAGCTTATTTCAGAACTTCTAGTTGAGTCAGGTGACGTTGTGCCTAAAGAATTTCACCCCACATGCTTACCTGGCATCGGGCCAACTCATATCCATTCTTTTCCAAAGCACTACTGAACAACTCTTTGAAAACCCTCTTTTATAAAGGCCCACGTGACCTAATCCATTGCTGGAAGCGTGTACACGTTGGCTGGCCCAAAACAGCCCGCGTGGACCGATAAAAGCAAGAAAAAAGAAAAGTTGTCGACGAAGCACAAAAGCTATGGGTGAGTTAACTGAAACTCCCGACCATGCATGGCCGAGGGTTCATCCAAATACCTAGATCCTTCTAGCCTATAAAAGAAGGGGTAGGGGTCCCATTTGAAATAAGAAAAAATATTGCAAAGAAACTCTACCCATTTACGTATTCCCATTGTCCCAACCCTTTAGCCTTTCCAGGTGCCAAAGGAGATTCAAATCAAAGTAGTTGGAGGATAGAAGAAGAGGAGCCCAGGATCAGGTTCAAGGAGCAGTGGTCAGTCTCAACTTTTGTAAGTTGACTCATTCAAAGTAATAAAGAAAATTCGTTTCCTGTCCCAATTCATGAACTGTTTATAGTTTGATCAGTATATGTTTGGATTTCTAACCCATTAGTACATAAGTAGTATGCATGCATAGTTGTTGCTTGTCTTGGATGCAGGTCATCTTTGGAAGGAGTATCGTGAAAAAGTAATCAAACACAATGGAGGATCGACATCAAACGCCGAGAACGGGGTAGGTTGATCTTTCCATGCATTTACTAAGAAAAAGGGATTTAAATCTAGGGATGAAGGTAGAAAGTAGTTTCTCTTCGGTTATATCTGCATGCAAATTCTGAACTCTATTTGCTAGTCCATACGGACATTTTCCCAACAACAATCCATGAATGTGAACAACAAGAGAAGCCAGTTCAAGATCTTGTTGGATGGGAGTTCATAAAAAGTATATAGGTTATCCTTCAAGTCAAGAAAACCTTCGACAATAATAAACTTACCATTCTTCAAATCCTTAACAAGGAAATAAGGAAAAAAATTATACTATTTAGAAAATTCTAAAATGAACACAAACCCATTGTGGAAATGAAGGAATCAAGAAATAAACAATGTGATAGCATCATAAAAAGGGTCACTTGTAAGGAATAATTAAGACTAGCATTTAAATTGGTCTAAAACATTGAATGAGAATGAAGAAATAAGCAATGTGACATCATCAGGAAAAAAAGGTAGTTGTAAGCAAAACCTAGAAATAACACTTAAATGGGTTTGAAACATTGAATAAATGCAAAAAATAAATTCTTAATTTGGTCTACTGAGTTTTTTAAAACTTATACATTATATAATATAGATACACACTAATGGGATGAGAAATATACATAAACATAAAGATATACATAAGTATATGGTGCATGAATAATATATATATTTTTTAATATATGTTTTGTATTCAATATTTAATATTGATATTTTTTAACTTATCTCTCTACTTATGTGAAATCACACACGATTTACTTATGTACTTATGGTGAAATCACACACCATTGTTATTAAAAATAGGTACATAAAAAATTTAATATTAAAAGTAGGTATACAAACAAAAATATATGTATTAAAAGTCAAACACACATTCACCACAAATGGAGAAAGGAAAAAAAATTGAGGTTGCCCAGAAATCTATCCTACATTATGTTTTATTTGTAGTGATACAAAGTTAGAAAAAGGTTCTACGCACCAAAAGAGAGGTGAATAACTAAAAGGTACTAAATAAAAACACTCTAAGGTACTTCTTTTCTATTTTTAATTTAATTTTAAATTTTAAGATTCTAGCTTAAACATAACTAAGCATCATTAATGTTTATTATTTTTTTTTTTTGTGTGATTTGGCACTTATATTTTAGAAGGTGCCAAGTAGTTTAATTCACGTGTAATTGCCTCGGATAAATCCAATCCATAACGTAATTTAAAAAGAAAATGGGAATATGGTCAATCTCTCCTCTCCTGAAACCTAGAAAGATGTTTGATTTTTTAGTTTAATTCACATGTGTAATTGCCTTGGATAAATCCAATCCATAACCTAATTTAAAAAAAAAATGGGAATATGGCCAATCTCTCCTCTCCATAAAAATGTTTGATTTTTTTGAGATAAAATATATCATGCAATGGATTTCCCACATTAGAATTCAACAATTTTCTTATGTGAAATATGAATGGTGTATAACTTGTACATATTGTTTGAGTATACATATACTAATCATGTAAATGTTATAAAATATCTATGATAAATTAATAATTTAAAAATGTTATAAAATACCTATGATAAATTATTAATTTAAAACAATTTATTTAGATATTTAAAAAATATATAAAGGAAAAGTAGGGAAATTGAAACAAATGATTAAAAATAAATAATATATTAAAATACACTAAATAATTCAATAATGTTGAAAAAAAAAACTCATGAAAACTTGGAACATAAGTTGTAATAAAAATATCTTCTAAGAAAATTGTTAAAATTAAGCAGCTGCAAGAGCCATTTTTTGGGAGGATGGCAAAGACCCTAGATGAGATTTAGGTCTCTAGTACACTCATGGGGTTCTTGGTCTAGCACTAAGTAGTTAGATCCATGGAAAAATACCCTAGTGAGGGTACCTAGTGTATTGTTGGAGTTCTTGGTTAAGGACCAAGCAGTTTGATGATATAAGTCCCTAGATGTGTTCTAGAGTGTCTGGATGTGTTGTAATGAGTCATTGTTCATGCTTGGATTGATCATTGGTTGTGTACCTTCGTGGATAAGTCCCTATTTTTTATCTTGATCCGGGTTTTATGAGTAGAATGAAATGAATATAAATTATTAAAAGATGTTTAACATGGAATAACAGAGATACAATAAAACTAGTTTTCTATTCAATAAGGAAATAAGTTGAAACTGTAAAATGGAGCAGAAAACAAACTTGTTGGAATGGTGGTGGATTATTTCTAAGAAAAGATGTGATAAATGCACTCATTTGCAAGAATATGATTACAATGAGGCACGAAAGGTATTTTTACAATAAACAAGAATGTCAACAACCCTAGACATAAAAAAACCTAACCCTAGGAGATGAAGCTCCAAAAGTCATTTGGGCACCATTTGGGTAAGTTAGTATATTGACTTCCTAAGGTCGTAACTTTTGCATATGATCTTCTTTTTAGGTGCAATATAGCCCATTGGAAAGATCTATCCGAGGACTACACATTTGGTTTCTATTTATCAAAGGTCATTTTTTATTATGGTGAGCCCTAAAAACGTTGTTTAGGGCCTCAAAACGGACCCCCAAGTCAGGGACCCGAAAACTAGGGAACAAACTGCCAAGTTGAACTGGTTGGAATAGGTGGGAGGACACTAACATCCATCTTGATCAATCCTCCCCCATTAGGAAGAAATGGTATCCATTTCATTGAGTTCCCCCATCAGATGAGGAAATTTATGTTAAATTTGGTGTCAGGTGAGCTACTTTCCTTGGTGCAAGATTTTCCCTGCTTTGACAACTCAATAAAGTTGGATACTTTGTTGTTGGGTGCCCTTGATCTGTGTGTCCACAATATGATCATAGGATGCATGTTGCATGCAGTTAGGTTTGAGCTCTATTGGTGTCAACTGCTTTGCTATCTTTGAGGTGTCCAATAATGGTGGGAAATATGGTCGAAGGAGAGCCACGTTGAAGACTGGGTGTAGGCCAAGGAAAGGGGGAATGTTGAGTGCAAAATAATTGTCAAACACAACCATGGTGATGGTGTATGGCCCATACCAGAGTGCAGAAATATTTCGATGCTGCCCTATAAAGCATTCTTTATACAAGTGCAACCAAACTTTGTCATCCACCTGAAATTTATGTTGCACCCAGTGTTGATCATGGTGTTGCTTGTACTTGGCATTGGACTTCTGTAAAATATCCTAAACCTGTTGGCAGATGTGATGGATCCTCTCAATGAACCGGGTGGATTTTTCATCTTCTGGTGGAGCAGTAGGTGATTCAACTGAGGTTTTCACTAGGGTTAGTGCAACATCCATGCGACCCAATGGTTGGAATCCCAACCCCACTTGAAAGGGGTTGTAGCCAATTCAGTTATGCAGGGCTCGGTTGTAGCTATGATAGACACATGGAAGACTCTCATCCCATGTGCAGGGGTTCTTGGAATTGTACATGCACGAGATATGTATGATCATCCGACTAACGACCTTAGTTTGGCCATCTGTCTAGGGGTGGAAGGCAGTGGATTTGGTGAGCTTGGTATCCAGTAGTGACCAGCCGCTTGACTAGAATGTGTTGAGGAAACAACTGTTCCGATGTGAGACAATGGTTTCTGGGATCCCAAAGTGTACCCAGACACGTTCAAAGAATATCTTGGCAGTGGCCTCTATAATGATGTTCTTCTTGCAGGCGTTCATAATCGCCATCTTGGAAAAGCGATCAACAATCACAAAAACACAGTCATTTCCCCTCTTGGTGGACATGAGGCCTAACATGTATTCCATTGAGATGGATTCTCATGGATTTTCAGTAGTAGGAAGACTAGAGTACAAGCCCTTTTTCTTAGTAGTCGGTTTGGCAATAGCACATGCAGTGCATGACCTGATATACTTGCCAACATCCTGTCAAAGTTTCAACTAGTATAAATGTTTTTGCAGCACTGCCACTATCTTTTCAATGCCAAAGTGTCCTGCCACTCGACTATAGTGATATTCCCAAATTAACTTCGTGCGCTAGCTTGATGGAATGCAGATATGGCACAGATGACGCAACAACATGTCCTGAAGATGGAAATTAGTGTCCACTGAGTTTTCTCCCAACATTTGCTAGGTTGTGGAGAAGTCAAGGTATATCTCATTGAGATGGGGCCATGAATAGGTCTCAAGGCCGCAAGAGTCTATCACTGTAGTGAGTGTTGCGAAAGGAGGTTGGCTGAGACAATCAACAACTCAGTTGGTACTTCCTATTTTATACTTGATGTTGAGGTGGAAATGTTGTAAGTATGTGGACCAGTTCTGATGGAGGTCATTTTGCAATTTTCCTTGGTCAAGATGAACTATAGTGGCTTTTGATTGGTGTGGCTGACGGTCTCTTTCCCCAAAATGTAATGTCTCCACTAGAGGGAGGCTTGCACAATGGATTACATTTATTTGTTGCGAGTAGGGTACTTATGGAAAACATCTGATAGTGTCTCACTATTGTATGCCATAGGGTGGTTGTGTTGAGTGAGAATGGCGCCCACAACATAGTCTGAAGAATCTGTTTCGATCTCAAAGGGATGCTACAGGTCTGGTAATGAAAGTACTGGTGATGAGCATGAACGTTTCTTCAAGTCAATGAATGATTTTTTTTGGTATGGCCCCCACACAAATTTCTCCTTACTGCCACCCCTGGTTACTTGGCCAAGGGCCCATGCGATATGAGAGAATCCCAGCATGAACCTACGATAGAAATTGGTGACACCCAAGAAGCTATGAACCTTAGTGATTATGGTTGGGGTTGGCCAGTCACATTTGAACTCGATCTTGGCTAGATCCACATGCACACCATTATGATCAATGATGTATCCTAAGTAATGGACCCTGTCCATGTTGAAGGACCATTTTTCCAAGTTTCCATATAGTTTGTGTTGTCGTAGGGTGTGCAAAACCTGTTGAATATGATGCAAGTGTGCTGCCCAAGTATTATTGTAGATGAGGACGTCATCCAAATACACCACTAAAAAAGTACTAGTGAAAGGTCGCAGGATATCGTCCATCATCCTCATAAACTTTGTTGGAGAATTTTTCAAACCAAAGGGCATGACCAACCATTCAAAAATACCTTCTTTTGACTTGAAGGCGATCTTCCATACATATGTGTGTTCTATTGGGACCTGGTGGTAGCCATACTTCAGATCAATCTTCCTGAAGTATTTCTCCCCTATGACATGATCAAGGAGGTCATCGATTCAGGGAATCGGGTATCGGTTTCAGACTGTGATTTTATTCAGAGATGGTAATTAATGCAGAGTCACCAGGTCCTGTCTTTCTTCTGCGCTAGTACGATTGGGATCCCATAAGGAGATGAGATGGAATGGATGTGGCCCTTATGGAGCAGTTCTTGGATCTTCCTCTTGATCTCCTCATTTTCTAACAAAGAGCAACAGTAGACTAACACATTGGGTAGCGATGCGCCTAGGGTCAAATCGATGGGATTCTTGACTTGCCAGTGCAGAGGTACCCTAGTACTAGAGGAGAATATATTTGAGTATTCTTCCATGACCTTATCCACTTGCTTCTCTTGTGTGGATAGATCGGTCATAGAGGCCCTGGATGTGGCTGCAATATTTCTCTTACTCTAAGAGAAAGTCACGAAGAAGACAAATTTCCCGGTCTGAGAGATGACCTTCCTACATTTCTTGGCAGATATCAAGGAAATGGATCTAGAAGGGACTACCTTGGGTATCCTGTACAATTTCCTGTTAAAAGTAATAATAACACTATGAGGCCTAGACTCATATACAACATGATGTTTCCATAAATAAGTTTGTCGCAAAATATCATTACAAACTTTTAGAGGAGCAACATCACACAATACCTTATCTTTGAAGGGCTTGATGTCGTACCAAAATTGATACTGTTGGCTAACGCAGGCATCACTTCCTTTATAGATCCATCCAATGGTGTAGGATTGTGGGTGCAACGTTGTTGGTAAGGCCAATTGCTTGATGACATCGAATGATATGAGGTTCTTCTGGCTACCTCTATCAATGATGAAGTGCAACAGGGTGTCTTTTACCGACATCTATGAATGGCAAAGGCACTCTCCTTCTTTTGGATCATCTGGTTCACCATGTTGGAGCTTGGTGGTAGCAACGGTGGTAGTGGGTTCCACATAAATGATCCATATTCATGTTTATGGTTCTAACTTAGACTCGGAACTCACATCTAATCCATAGGCTTTCACTTTGGCCATCAACGACTTCTTTGAGCGGAAATCAACAGTGTTATGCCAAGGGATCTTATGGAAGTCGCACCACTTCCTGGTATCCTTCTTTGTCTTTCCGGTGTCCTTATTTTCCTGTGTCTTGGACTGGTTTTCTTGATACTGTCCATATTTTCTCTATCCTTTGTTCTGTAGGTTGGCACCACCCTTTCCTATTTTTTGCTGCGAGGGGTTTCTAGGTCCAAATTATCGCGTATTTTGTTTGAGCTTCTGCTTGATTTTGATGACATATCGATAGGCCGTGCCCAAGGATGACATGTCCATAAATTCAATTTTGTTTTGGATGTATCTATGCAAAGAACAACGATACTTAAGCTCTAGATGTCATTCAAAATCTTTGATACCCAGCTTGGTGCATAGGGTATGGAATATATATTTGAAATCTGGCACTGCTTGGTCTCTTTCTTGCCACAATGTGGTCCATTTGGTATGCAAGTCATCATAACTTCCGATCGGGTAGTATTTTTCTTTAATAGCATCCCTAAAGGATTCCCAGGTGGGAGAGACTATAAATAATGAGGGTTCTTATATTTCCTTTTTCTCACAAAAATTTTCCCACCAATCTTTGACATGGGGAACGACTTTGAGGAGCGCAAAAGTATTTTTTTCTCTATTTGAAAATTTATGGATAGAAAAATACCCTTGTAGTAGATTCAACCACTTTTCTACAACATCTGCGTCTATCGGACCTTCAAATATAGGGATATTGAAGTTGATTTGTACCTTGAAGGGGGCGGTGCCTCTACTTGAGGAAGATGCGTCGCCTGTTGGTAGCCGCCGAAGGATTTGTGCGAAAAACTATCCATCATCTTGTTCCTCTGTTTCTTGAGAGATTACTAAAGAAATATTTTGAAAGGATATTTTGTCCCATCATATTTATTTTATCCTTCCATGAGAGGTTGTTTGGGCATGTGAGAGCTTTTGTCCTCAAGATAAATAAGCTCAAGACCCAATTCTTTGTACCTTGACCTCGCTGGGGACATGCATTAAGACGACAAAGAGCAGACCACTCTGATACCACTGATCTGGATTCTATGAGAAGATCAAAATGAATATAGGTTATTATACGATTCTTAACATAGAATAACAGAGATACAGTAAAAATGGTTTTCTATTCAATAAGGAAATAAGTTGAAACTATAAAATGGAGCGGAAACCAAGCTTGCTAGAATCGTGGCATCTTATCTCTGAGAAGAGATGTGACACCTACGCTCATTCGCAAGAAGATGATTACAATGAGGTTCTGAAGGCCTTTTTACAATAAACCAGAATGTCAAAAACCCTATACATCCAAAAACCTAACCCTAGGAGATGAAGCTCCAAAAGTCATGTGGGCCCCGTTTGGGTAAGTTAGTACATCAACTTCTTGGGGTCGTAACGTTTTCATACAATATTCATTTTAGGAGCATGATATCCATTTGGAAAGGTCTATCCGATGACTACACATTTTGTTACTATTTATCAAAGGTCATTTCCAACATTGGTGAGCCCTAAAAACGTTGTCTAGGGCCTCAAAACGACCCCGCAAGTCAGGGACCTGAAAACTAGGAAACACATTGCCAATCTAAACTAGTTGGAATAGGTGGGAGGCCATAGACATCCATCTAGATCAGATCTAGGGTCCCCAGATGTGTTCCGGGGTATTCTGTTGTGGGACCAGGCAGTTTCTTGGTTAAGAGCCAAGCAGAGATGATGTGTGATCTTCTTCTTTCTTGGGATGGTCCATGAGACCTAGGAGTAGTTAAGAAGAAGGAAATGATCACATCGTTTACCTTCCTCTTGTGTTGGGATTATAAAATCTTATGATTTATCATGATACTTATGTGTACATTTTTTCATTGAAGAAGAACCCCCTTTGACTTTGTCTTAGTACTGTTGCATCCATTTTCTTTAGCCATGTCCTTCTTAATGTTTATGTGGGTTGGGTCTTTCTTAGACACCTTGAATTTTTGACTATTCTAATTAATATTTTATGATTAAAATATCAATTATTTAATTTGTTTAATTGTTGGTTTTTAATCTAACCCTAAAATTAGGGATATTTTCTAAACCCTAACTTACCCACCTAAACTATAAATAAGAGACCTCCCCCCTCACTCTCTCATTCATTCTTCTCCCTCCAAATCATTCTCTTGGTATGAAATTATTGTTGTGTCTCCATGTTTCATTTTTGGTTAGGGTGCATCCTCCTTGGATCTCTTATTCTCTTGTTGATTAGGGTGTATCCTCCTTAGATAGATATATTGTTGATTAGAGTGTGGCCTCCTTGGACAATTCTATTGCTAGGTTAGGGTGAAAATTCCTCCTTGGACAACTCTTGTACTGGGTTAGGGTACAAACTCCTCCTTGGATAACTTTATTGCTATTTTTATGGTGCATCTCCCTCCTTCGACAATTTTCTTTGTTGGTATAGGTTGTGCCCCCCTCCTCTCCACCTTTAAAACCCTTCCACTACCTCTTTGTTGCTTTTTTCCACACTTATGTTATTGTTTCCTAAGTGTTGGTTCAACCTAGTTGCTGCCACCTATAGGACGCTCTACATTACAACCTTTAGTACCCTAATCAAGGTTTGTTGAGGTATCCCTAAAATTTATACCTAATTTATTCCTATTTTTCTAGTAGTCCTATATTCTTGGACGTAATTTGTTAGCATTTTAAGTGTTTTCTTTTCAACTTCTAGATTGGACAATGATATCCTTGTTTCATCTATGTACTTGATGAGTGGTATGATGGTTGGTTTTCTAATATCTACCTAAAGTTATTCTTGGAAAATCTATTCACAAAATCATGATGAGATCTACCCCTAAGGGTTTGATCCATGACCCTTAAAGATTTTTTTGAGCATACATAAAAGAGGACAACAACAAGCACATCAGGTAAATTTGTTCTTTGTTTCTGCTAAGGTAAAGTTCAAATATGTTATTTTTTTTTCTTGAGGTAATGTTCAGATCCATTGTATTATTTTTGTTATTGATTTGCATCATAATTTGTAAATATATTGTTGATCCCAAACTACTATAGTAAATAAAAATTAAAGGATATTTATTTTTCTAGTGTGCCCTTAAAATTCTAACATGTTATCAGAGCTTAGGGTGTGAAAAGAGATCAATTGTGGCACACTTTTGAGCCTGCATAGATCCACACCTAAGGGTTTGTTTTGCAGATCAGAAATAATCTTGTTTTATATCATATCTTGTTTTCAGTATGGCTTCGACTTCATTTAAAGAAGAAGATAGGCTTGAAGGGACTTAATATGCTATAAGGCTAGAGTTATTAATATCTTATAAGAAGGTGACTTGGATGAACCAGTTACCAGGGTGATGGAAGAACGTACTTCAAATGCAGGAAGAGAAACTTATAAGAAGAGGAAGGCCAAAGCCAAGAGGGTCATTTTTGACTCAGTTAAAGAAATCATGATGGCTCTTATTGCTCATATAAGGATAGCTAAAGAATGATTTGATGCCCTAGAAAATATATATTAAAATAAGGCCCCAACTCAGAAGAGGACTTTGAAGAAACAACTACATACATTACATATGGGAAAGGATGAAATTATCTATCTCTTCTTTTCCAAAATTTCTCAAACAAGAGATCAAGTTGAAAAAATTGGAGTTGCATTGGATGAGGATGACCTTGTACAAACAATAGTAGATGGTATTCCTGAATCATGGGAGACATTTCTCTCATCATTCAATGGAAAAGAAGTTTAACCCAACTTCGAGAGATTATGGCATGATTTCTTGGAAGAAGAGGGTAGACATAAAAGAAAAAATGAACCCTTAATGGTGAAAGACCATTCTCTTTTAGTAAAAGGAAAGAAATGGAAGAGGTTTCCTTAGCACAAAGGAAAATGTAAGAAATCCCAAGGTAAGCACTCTCACTCTCACTCTCACTCTCATTTGTMTAGAGTAATATGATTTAGTTGTAAAAGGATAAGTCATTATGAAAAATATTGGAGGAACCCTTCTTCACAAAAGAAACAGAAAGGCAGGTTCCATGCTTCARTTKSAACTKAGGAAGAAGAGCCCCAAAGAAGGAGAACCATAGCTGCTACTAAAGAACARGAAAAACGYAGTGAAAGTTATCTTGTTTCATCTCTCTCTGGTACTTTCACYAAACCAGAGGAAATTTGGTTAGTGGAYAGTGGTGTCTCCAAGCACATGACATGCTTGAAACAAAACCTTGGGAACTATCKATATAATAAGTTCAATATTAAGGTATAATTGGGTGATGATGTCACGTATGAAATTAGAGGAATTGGTTCAACATCSTTTCATCTTYAGCCAGGTAATGTATTTGATATTGAAGAAATTMTTTATGTTCCCAGAATAAGGAAAAATATTATCTCAGTTATAGTTCTATAAAGTAAAGGGTACTTAGTATCCTTCTCCAAAGTAAAGGCTCTTATGTGGCCACCAAATGAAAGTATGATCTCAGCCRTGACAATTAGAGYTGAAGAAGGTGGACTTTACAAATTCACTAGTCAAGTTATTCAAGAATTAGCTCATGAGATGATCAACCCCTGTGAACTATGACACAAAAGGTTTGKAAATATCAACTATAATGTTCTCCTCGGTTTGCAAAAKATGGTAACATGTATGCCTATTTTTTATTTTGAGCATGATAGTATTTGTAGGGGTTGTGATCTTGGTAAAAATACAAAGAAAGCTTACCCTCACAGTAATAGAAAAATGAATCGTATCTTAGATCTTATTCATTATGATMTTTTTGGACCTATGAMTGCTCCATCCAAGAATGATTGTCTTTATTATATCMTTTTTATTGATGATTGTTATCGTAAAAATTGAATTTATTTTTTGAAAACTAAAGATGAATATTTCATTAAATTTCATGATTTTAAGAATCATGTTGAGAGTCAAATAGATAGACATAYMCATGTTTTTAGAATAGACAATTGTTATTGGATAAATACRTAAGTGCGGACACAAACCGATCTCCCWAKATCCACCTGGATCTAGAACAAAACAGAACAGAATATGACGCTTTCCTTAAGTTTTAGATATTGAATTTACTAACTAAAGAGGGATGAGTGACATACCRTTTAAACRTMGCTTCCTCTTGCYGTCGCTATCATAGCTCCGTTCCAAYRCTCATRCAATSATGATCCTGCAAAAGAATGCAACCAAAGTGATAGGAATAGCATAAACTCAATATAAACCTATGTATGTGATCAAGGAATCATACAATAAAACACAACAAGCTTTATAGGAAAGAATCATATTACTGTATCATATTAAATGCGAAAGAGAGATTACAACCATGGCCTTGATGTCGTAAGGTCCCTTCCAACTGTCCTTCGTTCCCCACACACTTTCACTCCAAGAATYCTGAGAGMATAGATCTGATGATATTCACAATCTATCTTGACAAAGMAAATCTCAAAGCCACTCCAACCAAGCCAATAAACTCGAGAACCAACAAATCTAACCCAAGCTAACTTTGTCCATGAGAACTCCTCTCMTTTTATAAGTTGAAGAGGATAAGGTGAGGAGGTTAGGATGATCCCACTAAATCATGAAAGCGAGTAAGAATCAAACCATTCGGATGCCACCTCACCATAGAAGTTTCTCCTTCTAGAAGATTCGAGAAAACGCTCATTTTTCCCACGTGYAGGCATTCTCTCACCTTAGCTATAGAGAAACCTGYGAGGTGTTCGCACCCTAGCTATAGTGCAACCTGCGAGAATGGGTCATTCTTGCACCCTGCCTATATAGCAACCTGCGAACTTCCSTTTTTATAAGGTTTTTACATAGGAAAAAACAACTTCTTTTCTTAGGAGAAGTTCTTCTCCCTTCTCTCTTTAGGAAMTCAAGCCACTGACCCCTCTAAAGGMAACAGATAGKTTTACATCATTACCGATCATAGRGATGACGAAAATAATGTGTAACAACAATGGAAAAAAGTTTGACTCCCACAAGTATGATGATCTATGTTGGGTTTCTRGGATTAAGAGGGAGCTCATTGTGCCTTAGAATCCCCAACATAATGGGGTTGCAGAAATAAAGAACATGACAATTTGTGAAGAASCCAGAGCTATGAATCATGACGTATGATCAAAATATTMCATTGTCTRTTTTAGCCAAAGCTATGAGCATTGCACTCTATATTCAAAACATGTTTCCTCATAAATCCTTGAAAGAGAAAACTCCAGAAAAAGTTTTCACTAGTAAGAATCCTTCARTTGACCATTTGAGAATTTTTGGTTGTCCTGTCTACATTCATGTACCAAAAGAAAAKATGACTAAGTTAGGTCCCTTTTGAAAKAAAGGCACTTTTGTGTGGTACAATGAAAGCTCAAAGGCATATCAAATCTATTTTCGAAGGAAAAAGTACATAGAGGTCAGTAGATATGTTTCCTTCCATGAGGAAGCCGCATTTTGTTGTTCCATAGAACTTCCATGTGATATAGAGGAGAAGGAAGATCCATCTCCAGAACCTCTAGATTTACCACTTTTAGATGAGAAGAGGCATGAGGCTAGAGAGCCTTTAGTGGATCCCATTAGGGATCCTATTGAATTTCCCCTAGAGAAACCTCACTTCAAAAAGAAGCCAAAATGGTCCCGAGAATTTTTAAAGGAACCAGAGAAACATGTAATACCTAAAGGTACTTTAAGAAAAAGAAAGAAGCCTGATAAATACGTAGGTTTAATAGCTCAGTTGAATCGTGTAATTTACTTAGAACCTTCCACTTTTCATGAGGTGCCAAAAATAAAGTGTGGAAGGATGCCATGATAAAAGAGTATGAGTCAATATTGAAGAAATATGTATGGGAAGTGGTCTCAAGACCTCAAGACAAATCAGTAGTAACCTATAAATGGATTTACAAAATAAATCATGCAATAGATGGCAGTGTTGAAAAATTCAAAGATAGATTTGTGGCTCCTGGCTTCTTGATGCAAGAGCATCACTCCAAGCCAACTATGCACCATCCATCCAGCTCAGAAATGCATGCATTCATTGGGAGAGGAGAGGCACAACCCTCTCACTTTCAAATTTTGAATTTGAATTAATTGTATTAAAAGTTGTAAGGCCAAAGAGCCAAATTCGTGCCTTTGAGCAGGCTATAGTTAGTGTCACCTTATTGGCTGACAGGTAGAAAGGGATATAACTACGATTCAGATTAGATGGCCCATTCATTGTAATTCATTGTAATTAATGAGAGTTGGTGAGTATGGAGGGAAGAGCTCGAGGAGCCCCCTTTTGTAAAAAGATCTTCTTGGTATCTAGTAGTTAGTCGGTAGAGAGACAGAAAAGAAAGAGTTTTTAGAGGAAGAGAAGAGAGCTGAGACTCTGTTGTAGTCCGATCTCGAACACATTGTAATCAGGCATTCTTGATTAGTACAAACATAGCAGTTTTTCCTGCATGTTGTTGTTCCTGTGTTTGTGAGTTTATGAATGAATGTCTTTATGTGTTGATGATATTCTATAGATGTATGTTAGGTATGCATTTGTAGGGATATATATAATTTATTGTCTGTGATTTCTTTGATTCTAGGTTTGGGTTCTTTGAGGCTTCATGCAAGAGGTTGCATGACAGAATACTACGGGTTCTGTAAGCCAGTGCAAGGAGTGCACTTTTGAATTCTATGGATTCAGGCAAAGATGTGCCAGGAGGGCGCACCAACTGAAGTAACTGACTCAAGGAGAATCCTCAAGGTTTCTAAATACCTTGGAGGTAAGGTTGTGCAGAAGAGAGCATGGGATAGAACAAAATCATTGAGGGATTTTGTAGAAGCTCTGCGAGGAGGGTATTGAGCAGATGCATAGGAGAGCACAAAGAGGAGGAGAAGAATTGTTGAGAATTTTGTAAGACTCTTCCAAGAGGGCATTGAGCGAATGCACAGGATGCATTAGGAGAAGAAATCTATTTTGAGTTCGGAAAGAAGACAGAATCATTGAGTATTATGGAAAACTCTACCAAGAGTAGATTGAGTTGGTGCAGATGTGCATAGAAAGAACTCTTGTTTGAGTTCATAAAGGAGAAGAAGTGTTAGGAGAAGACCTTCACAGGGTTACTGAACACCCTGCAGGCTCAGTAAGGATTGCTTGAGCGAGAATTTCCCAAAGGGAACTTACATCCTTTCAAGGAGAGAAAGGGATAGAGACTATTGAGGTGAGAGCCACGTACAAGCTCAGAAGGGGTAGCATGGTTGTGTGTAGGGACCCTAGAATGAGTGAAGAGGTTGAGAAACCTTTGAGGGTTCAGAGTTGAAAAAGTGCAGAAGGGACAGTGTCTTTAGAACGCAGGCGAAGATTAAAGTCATAGGGTCCGTAGAGGAAACAAAGGCCGAGACCTTTGATACTTTAGAAATCTTCCAAGGAGACGGAAGAAGCGCATGTTTAGACAGGAGAAACAAATATCGTTAGATCATATCGAGAGGAAGAGATCTGGACCATTGAATCTACGTCTAGGAAAGCAAGAGGAGAGTGCGTAGGAGAAAGAGATCTGGGTCATCAGATCTGGGTGCATGGAATGATATCCATCGAATCCAGGAGAAGCTGCACGAGGTTTAAACCTCGTATGTGAAGAGGGGAGCGAAAGGCCTATTTCATCATTTCGGTTACTGAGAGATACAAAGGGCAAGAGTTGGGACTCTTGACACATGAAATCCCGAAAGAATTGTGACTATCCAATAGGAGGACACGTGGCGAGTAGTCGAGGTTTCGGGGAAATTCCCGTTAGTGAAATTTCGGCATTTCAGATACCGAGAAGGCAAAGGGTAAGAGTTTGGAACTCTTGACCCGCGACATCTTGAAAAGACACAAGCCGACAGATCAGGAGAGGATATGAGCCGTTGATACCAGTTTGGAGTTGAAGACCGACATTTCGAGTTTCGGTACTTCGGTATTTTGCATACCAGAAGCTCGAAGGGGAAAGGAGTGTGTTAGCCGAGATCGCGAAGTCCCGAAACGTGAAAACCTGAAAGCGTTCTGAAGAATAGCACCGGGTCACAGGACAGGGACACATTTCGGCATTTCAGGATTCGTCTTTTCGGTGATCCCAAATTCATGGAGCGGGGCACTGAGTGTTGGAAACCCCAAAGTCATGAACGCGACATGCATTTGTAGTGGGGTTGCGGTCACACATTTCAGAGTTTCGGGATTCATCTTTTTGGCCATCCTAAGGACAAGAAGTTGGAACTTCGGCATTGGAAACCTCGAAGTTGCGAAACATGACATATCTTTGGAGTGAGGTTGTGGTCACACGTTTCAAAAGTTCAGGATTCGGTATTTTGGCAATCCTAGGGACAAGAAGTCGGGCACTTGACATTGAAATTCCAAAAGTCGTGAAACGCAACATACCTTCAGAGTTAGGTTGTGGTCATAGAGGAAACAATCACATGGACCGAGATGTGGGCCAGGGTCTAATTGCTAATTGAGCCCATTTCGGCATTTCGGCATTTTGGAGTTCATAGAATCAAAGGGTCAAGAAACTCGACAACAGAACTCCCGAAATCGAGAAACCCGAAATCCCTTTTCGGAAAGGGTTGCGGTCATGTCTGGTGGCCATGTGGAGGTGAAGACTCACACCTGGTGCATTTCTTGTACAAGTGGAGTTTTCATAAAGGACATGTGGATCTGATTCATTGAAGGTTCAAGAAGGGAACTAAAGGAGCTGCTTCGGCTCGAGGAGAAATCATTACGATCCTAAGACTGGGAGGTTGCGCAGAACCTGCTAAGGTAGGGGGAATCTGCATCAAGTGGTATTAGAGTAGAATTTTATCTGTATATTTTAGGTAGAAGGAGCTAGAGGAAAAGGAATAGTTTGATACGCGTCAGTTGGTATTAGAGCAGGACTTCGTATGTATATTTTAGGTGAAGAATATCCTATAGGAGATAGGTAAAAGGTGAAGGTTGTTGCAAGGTGTGCAACAAAAAAATAGACAGTCATGAGCTACGTGCCAACCAGCCAGCTCAACAACGCACGCATTCATTGGGAGAGGAGAGGCGCAACCCTCTCACTTTCAAATTTTGAATTTGAATTAATTGTATTAAAAGTTGTAAGGCTGAAGAGCCAAAGTCGTGCCTTTGAGCAGGTTGTAGCTAGTGTCTCCTTAATGGTTGATAGGTAGAAAGGGATCTAACTCTGATTTGGATTAGATGGCCCATTCATTGTAATTCATTGTAATTAATGAGAGTTGGTGAGTATGGAAGGAAGAGCTCAAGGAGCCCCCTTTTGTAAAAAGATCTTCTTGGTATCTAGTAGTTAGTCGGTAGAGAGGCAGAAAAGATAGAGTTTTTAGAGGAAGAGAAGAGAGCCGAGACTCTGTTGCAGTCCAAACTCGAACACATTGTAATCAAGCATTCTTGATTAGTACAAACAGAGAATTTTTTCCTGCATGTTGTTGTTCATGTGTTTGTGAGGTCATGAATGAATGTATTTATGTGTTGATGATATGCTATAGATGTATGTTAGGTATGCATTTGCAAGGATAGAAAAAATTTACTATCTTTGAGTTCTTTGATTCCAGGTTTGGGTTCTTTGAGGCTTCATGCAAGAGGTTGCATGACAGAATACTGTGGGTTCTGTAAGCCAGTGCAAGGAGTGCACTTCCAAATTCTGCAGATTTAGACAAAGACATCCCAGGAGGGCGCACCAGCTGAAGTCACTGACTCAAGGAGAATACTCAAGGTTGCTAAATACCTTGGAGGTAAGACTATGGAGAAGAGAGCACAGGATAGACTAGAATCATTAAGGGATTATGTAGAATCTCTGCTAGGAGGGTATTGAGCAGGTGCGTAGGAGAGCACAGAGAGGAGGAGCATAATTGTTGAGAATTCTATAAGACTCTGCCAAGAGAGAATTGAGAAAATGCACATGATGCATTAGGAGAATAAATCTATTTCGAGTTCTGAAAGAAGACAAAATCATTGAGGATTATGGAAAACTCTGCCAAGAGGACATTGAGTTGGTGCAGGTGTGCACAGAAAGAACTCTTGTTTGAGTTCAGAAAGGAGAAGACGTGTTAGGAGAAGACCATCACGGGATTACTGAACACCCTGCAAGCTCAGCAAGGAGTGCTTGAGTGAGATTTTTCCAGAGGTCACTTACATCCTTTCAAGGAGAGAAAGGGACAAAGACCGTTGAGGTCAGAGCCACAAACAAGCTCAAAAGGGGTAGCACGATTGTGTGCAGGGACCCTACAAGGAGTGCTGAGGTTGAGAAACCTTTGAGGGTTCAGAGTCAACAAAACTCAGGAGGGACAACATCTTGAAAACGTAGGTGAAGACCAGAGTCACGGGGTCCGCAGAGGAAACAAAGACTGAGACCTTTGATACTTCAGAAATCTTCCAAGGAGACGAAAGAAGCACATGTTAAGACAGGAGCAAAAATTGTCATTAGATCAGCTAGAGAGGACGAGATCTGGACCGTTGAATCTACATCCAGGGAAATAGGAGGAGAGTGCGTAGGAGAAAGAGATATGGGCCCTCAGATCTGGGTGCATGGACTGATAGCCATTGGATCCAGGGGAAGCTGCACGAGGTTTAATCCTCGTATGTGAAGAGGGGAGAGAAAGGCCTATTTTTGAATTTCGGTTACCAGAAGATACAAAGGGAAAGAGTCGTGACTCTTGACACATGAAATCTCAAAAGGATCGTCACCATCCAACAGGAGGACACGTGGCGAGTGGTCGAGGTTTCGAGGAAATTCCCGTCAGTGAAATTTTGACATTTAGGATACCGGGAAGGCAAAGGGTAAGATTTCGGAACTCTTAACTCACGACATCCTGAAAAGACACAAGTCATCATATCAGGAGAGGATATGAGCCGTCGATACCAGTTTGGAGTGGAAGACCGACATTTTGGGTTTCGTTACTTCAACATTTCGGATACCGAAAGCTCGAAGGGGCAAGGAGTGTGTCAGACGGGATCGGGAAGTCATGAAACATAAAAACCCGAAAGGGTTCTGAAGAATAGCGCCAGGTCACGGGACAGGGACACATTTCGGCATTTTGGGATTAATCTTTTCGGTGATCCCGAAGACAAGGAGAGGGGCACTGAGTATTGGAAACCCTGAAGTCGTGAACGTGATGTGAATTTGTAGTGGGGTTGCGGTCACACATTTTGGAGTTTCAGGATTAGGCTTTTCGGCCATCCTGAGGACAAGAAGCCAACACTTTGGCATTGGAAACCCTGAAGTCATGAAACATGACATATCTTTGGAGTGAGGTTGTGGTCACATGTTTTTAAAGTTTGGGATTTGGTATTTTAGAAATCCTGGGGACAAGAAGTCAGGCACTTGACATTGAAATTCCTGAAGTCGCGAAACACGACATACCTTCGGAGTTAGGTTGCAGTCATGGATGAAATGATCACATGGGCCGAGATGTGGGCTAGGGGATAATTTCTAATTGAGTCAATTTTGAAATTTAGACATTTCAGAGTTTGGAGAATCAAAGGGTCAAGAAACTCGACAACAAAACTCTCGAAATCATGAAACCCGAAATCCCTTTTCGAAAAGGGTCGCGATCATGTATGGTGGTTGTATGGAGGTGAAGACTCAGGCTTGGTGCATTTATTGTATAGATGGAGTTTTCATAAAGGACCTGTGGATCTGATTCATTGAAGTCTCCAGTGGGGAACTAAAGGAGCCGCTTCGGCTCGAGGAGAAATTAGAACGATCCTAAGATTGGGAGGTCGCGTAAAACCTGCTAAGGTAGGGGGAATCTGCATCACTTTTCTCAGAAAGAAGGAATTTATTATGACGAGATATTTTTTTCTATTTCTACGCATACATATATTATAATCATTATCTCTCTTTCTTCAAATTTTAATTCGAAACTTCACCAAATGGATGTTCAGACTACCTTTCTTAATGGTTAAGTTGAGAAAGAGGTTTATATCGAGCAGCCTGAGGGTTTTGTGATCTGTGGGAAAGAATCCCATGTCTGTAAACTTAAGAAATCCTTGTATGGATTGAATCAAGCTCAAATATCTTGGTATGAAAGAATTGACAGTTTTCTTTAGAGTCTTGGGTTCTCCAAGAGTATAGAAAATCTTAATCTTTATATAAATATTGTGAAGAATCATCCTATTATCTTGGTTTTATATGTGGATGATTTGTTCCTTACGGGAGAGGAACATTTGATATCTCAGACTAATAAGGAGCTATCAACATAATTTTAAATGAAGGACTTAGGTCTTATGCATTACTTTCTTGGCTTACAGGTGTGGCATAAACTTGGTGAGATATTTCTCTCACAAAGTAAGTATGAAATTGATGTGCTTCATAGATTTGGGATGATGGAATATAAGTCCATGACCAAACCTATTATTTATAACCTAAAGAAGTTACATGATCAAGCTACAAGTTTAGATGCAAAAGATCGTACCATATATCGCCGTATTATGGGGTCCTTTATGTATCTAGTACATACCAGACCCGAAATTTGTTACGTAGTGAATTACCTCGGTCATTTCATGTGTGAATCAAAACACATTCATATGGTTGTTTCTAAGAATATTCTCATATATGTCTGAGGGACTATATCCTATGGGCTCAGATACACTTCCAGTGGAGGTGCAATACTTCATGGTTATACATATTCAGATTAGTTGGGAAGTACAGTGGACCAAAAGAGTACATTAAGATATTGTTTCATTTTGGGTTCAACTATGATCTCATGGTCCAGTAGGAAGTAGGGATACATATCCAAAAGCACTGCAGAGGTAGAATACATTTTTTCAAGTGCTTTCAGTAGTGAAGAAGTTTGGCTTAGAAATATACTCTCATATTTTTTCAGTGTTCATCTAGAACTCGCAATAATTCACTCTCATAATCAGAGTTGTATAAATCTCTTCGATAATCCTATGTTTCATGAAATATTGAAAGACATTGAGATAATATATCACTATGTTCAGTACATGGTGCAGAAGAACATTCTCACTATTAAGTATGTTCCAATGACGGAACAAACTATAGATATTTTGACCAAGCCCCTATAGTTGACAAAGTTTGTGTACTTTTGAGACAAGCTTGGTGTTGTTGATAATGCCTCTCTTGCTAAGAGGGAGTGTCAAAAAACTTCACTTACAAGATCCATTCTTCGGGAGGATGGAAAAGACCCCAGTTGAGATCTAGGCCCCCCAATACACTCATGGGGTTCTTGATCTAGGACCAAGTAGTTAGAGCCATGGAAAAAGGCCCTAGTGAGGGCCCACGGTGTATTGTTGGGGTTCTTGGTCAAGGACCCAACAATTTGATGATAAAAGTACCAAGATGTGTTCTCTGGCCCTTGGATGTGTTCCAGGGAATCCTTTCTCATGCTTGGATTGATCCTTGGTTGTGTACCTTTGTGGATAAGACCTTATTTGTGATTGAGGGTCCCCAGATGGGTTCTGGGGTATCCTGGTCTGGGACCAAGAATTTTCTTGGTTAAGTACCATGCAAAGATGATGTGTGATATTATTCCCTCCCGGGATAGTCCATGAGACATAGAAGCAGTTAATAAGAAGGACATGATCACATCATTGACCTTCCTCTTATGTTGGGATGATAAAAGATTATAAGTTATCATGAGACTTATGTGGAAATTTTTGCATTGAAGAAGAAACCCTTTGACATTGTTTTGTTACTTTTGCATCCCCTTGCTTGAGGCAAATCCTTCTTAATGTTTATATGGTTTGGGTGTTTTCCAACGACCTTGACTGGTTGATTATTCTAATTAATATTTTATGATTAAAATATTAATGATTTAATTTGTTTAATTGTTGGGTTTTAATCTAACCCTAAAATTAGGGATATTTTTTAAACCTTAACTTACCCAAATAAACTATATAGAAAAGATCTCTCCCCTCACTCTCTCATTCATTCTTCTCCCTCCAAATGATTATCCTGGTATTAAATTATTTTTGCAGCTCCTTCTTGAACTTTAGTTTTTTTTAGGGTGTGACCTCCTTGGATATCTTATTCTCTTATTGATTAGGGCGTGGCCTCCTTGGATAGATATATTTTTTTATTAGGGTGCGACCTCCTTGGACATATCTCTTTCTGATTAGGGTGCGACCTCATTGGATACTTCTCTTGTTGGGTTAGGGTGCAGACTCCTCCTTGGACAACTTTCTTTATGGTTTTGTGGTGTGGCTCCCTCCTTGGACAATTTACTTTGTTGGTATAGGTTGCATCCCCCTCCTCTCCACCTTTCCAAGCCGGTTGCTACCTCTTTTTTTCTTGCTTCCACCCTTATGTTGTCCCTGCCTCAGTTCGAGTTCCACCTAGTTGCTTCCACATGTAGGTTGCTCTACCTTATATCCTCTAATAACCTAATCATGGTTTTTTGAGGAAACCCTAAAATTTCTACCTATTTTTTTCTTATTTCTATAGAAGTCCTACGTTCTTGGACATAATTTGTTAAGGTTGTTAGTGGTTTCTTTTCAGCTTCTAGATTGGACAGTGATATCTTTGTTTCATCCCTATACTTGATGAGTGGTATGCTAGTTGGTTTTATGATATCTACATAAAGTTCTTCTTGGAAAAATTGTTCACAAGATCATGATGAGATATACCCCTGAGAGTTTGATCCATGACCCTTCAAGATTTTTATGAGCATACAGAAAAGAGGACCACAACAAGCACATTGGGTAAATATGTTCTTTGTTTTTTCTAAGGTAATGTTCAAATATGTTATTTGTTTTTGTTGAGGTAATGTTCAGATCCAATTTATTATTTTTGTTATTTATTTACATAAAAATTTGTAAATATATTGTTGATCCAAAACTACAGTAGTAAATAAAAATTAGAGGATATTTATGTTTCTAGTTTTCCCTTTAAATTCTCTCAAAAATAACACAAATTTCTTTAGTCATTCTTACAGAACAATATTCCTTCTCTTCTTCAAGCATCCAACATTCTGTTCCAAGTTATTTTAAAACATACACTCAGGTAATGTAAAGCTTTCACGTGGTAATGGAGAATGTGAGGCATCATAAAATGGGATGGAAGGTGTGGTAATGTAAATCTTGCATGTTGTAATGGAGAATGGAAGGCGTCATAAAATGGGATGGAAGGCGGAATACATTAATACAAATGTATATTTGTAACCCTCTGGTGTTCTCTCATAGTAAATGTATTTTTATCACAGGTGATCCACAATAAATATATGAGGGTGGGGGTGGGCGGAGTATATGAGAAAACTTAAATAAGTTTTCTCATATACTCCCCCCATCCCCACCCTCATATGAGTGTAGCAACCCTCCCCGTTGCGACAACAACCCTTTACAACAGGTGCAATTTTTTTTTTTTGAAAAAGTGTGTGCGCACGTGTGGATAAGAAATAGACACACTGGGATCTACGACGCCACCCGACGAATAACATGACGCAAGAAAGACGAACATAACAAGAAGACATATGACATACAACAGTAACTGCAAGCAATAAACATCCATGACATAAGGCACACAACAGGTAACCCCAGGCATTAACGCCACAAGGGTACAATACAGTTTGGAAGGAAGAATCCATAGTGGTAGAGTTTACTAATTCTGCACAGGAAAGCAGGGCGTTTAATCTTAGTTCTCTACTCTGGGGAGAGAGAAGGTCAGATAGGCTCCTGGCCGACTGCTCAGGAAGAAAATAGTAATCCCCACCAGTGTGTCGCAAGAGTGGAAACCCTGCCTTTAAAGGGCCCGAGACTCTTGATACAACACTGGACTCTTGACGTAGAAAAACACACAGACATATATACTAAGGATTACTAGGAGGTGTCTAGATCACTCCCGACACAAGCAGAATGACAAGGGATTGATTACAACCAAGTACAATAAGGGTTAAAGAACAACAAACTACAGAGGAAAAAGTAAGCTAATTACAACCTCGTCAACTACCCGACCAGTATTCCTGGCTAAAGGTCAAGATCTAAGATCTAAAAGGACGCTAAATACCTTTCACTGAACCGGTCTAGGTTTATTGTAGTTTTACCTCCTGAAGGCGGGTCATAAACCAAATTGTCGATTACAACTTTAGGCTAGTATTGAAAGCATTTTAAACTCAATAAGTTGACAGGTACACCTTAAATTAACATTAAGAAACGATCAACATTAAGGGTTTTAACAACTTGAGGAAACCAGTTACCCAGTCATAATAACTTATCAACCCTTCCTTAATAAATGCATAAAAAGAATATATCCCCTCTTTAGATAAGTACCTGAATAAATCTCTCCTTTAAATGAATTAGTGAAGAAATAAATCCCTTCTTACATGAATAGCTAAAAGAGTACATCCTTTCCTTAAATAAATAGATCAAGGAACCCATCCACTTTTAAAAATAAAGCATACATCTTTTTAATAATTAAATAAGGAATCAACCCTTCTCAATAACTAAATAAAGGTGTACTCTTTTCTTTCAATAAATAAATAAAGGAGTAAAACCTTTATCCTCATCATGACAACATCTTACATAAAGGTTAACATCATATAAATCACAACCTTTATCCTCATCATGACAACATCTTACATAAAGGTTAACATCATATAAATCACATCATCATATAATTAACATCATGATATAAATAACATCATACATAAAAATAACAGCATCCTAATATAATTGACCGCATCAGAATATAAATGACAACATCATGTAAATGACATCATACATAAAAATAACCAATAACATCATATTCCAATATGACAACTCCCTTGTCTTAAGGTTAATATATAAAAATGACTGCATATTATCATTAACGTCATAATGGAATTAACCAGGCATCGACACGTTAAAACTGTCAATATGTAAAAATGACCATAATTAAAATGTCACAATGAGAGGTATCAAATTTAGAAGGACAAAATATAAAATAGCGAGGTATTTTTTTTTTATTCAATACTGCATTTTATAGGGCACCTTATATTTGCATTCTACAAATGCCATTTAATTAACAGCAAGGTCGAAATGCCACAACGCTCTATAAAATAATATTAGGGCTGCATTTTAATATTTCATTTAAACTTGCCATAACATTCTACTTTTACACCTTTACCCTAACGTAATGTAAAATTGTAATACTGTAATAATCTCTGAATCTGGCGGTTACATTTGGGCAGCAATTAATCTGGAGGTTTCCTAATACTAGTAAGGCAGTAAATAATATTAAGGCAGTGAGATTCAAATACAAATGACGAAATATAACAATATCAATTCAACTAAAATAAGAGAGAGATCAATCTGAAGGTAACGCTCCGGATAATTCTTCTAGTGGACAGAGTTCGATTGTTTACCCACAAATGACGGTAGCTGATAATAAGAATTAAACCATTCTGGATGTATTGGTTCTGATATTTCTTTTCAATGCCAGTTGGAATTACAGTTTAGATTTATAAGGTTTCCTAAATGGTTATGCATCCTGAACAGCTTGGAAGTATAATGGCGAAACTCCAATAACATTACCATAACATTTTCTTTAATACCTTTACCCTAACAGAATGTAAAAAGGTAATAACTTAATAATCTCTGAATCTGGGCAGCATTTCTTGGAAGTGTCTAGACTCTATATGCAGTTGCAAAATCGTTTTTGTGGATGTGTTTTATTTCATTTTTATTTGTTTTGTTTGAATTGTTATGCTGAAGGCTATCCTTTGTGAAGTCTAGCCAATGTTTTCAGACTTGCAACAGTTTCCTTTTATGATGTAATTTTGTGAGTAGAAGTTTGAAGTCATTTGTTTGTGGCTATGGAACCAAACAGATTGGAATGGAAGCTAATGAAGAATTAAGAAAAATGTTGTAGCGGACTGTACACCTCATAGTCCAAGTGACGGTGAAGAAGTGGGAATAATAATGGAGAAAGGTGAGAATATTAATGAGAATAATGATTATGAAGTAAAAGGTGAAATTCCAAAGCACCTCGAGGGGAGCCCACAAGGATCCAACGTTGTCCACTACAGGTCACGAATACAACAACCCAGGCCATGAGTGGGGACGCCCAGCCATAGATCCAAACGCCCAGTGCATAAAAAGAGACAACCCACTGAAGAAAAGATGCCCAATACAAATTTAAACGCCCAGTGTATAAAAAGAAAACCCCACTGCAGAAAAAATGGCCCTGTGTGTAAAAAAAAATGCCCAAGGTATCATGAGATAACCCACCAAGAAGAAAACGCCCAATACCAATTTAAACGCCCAGTTTATAAAAAGAAAACCCTACTGTAGAAAAAAATTCCCTTGTGTGTAAAAGAAACGCCCAAGGTATCATGAGATAACCCACCGAGAAGAAAATGCACAATACCAATTTAAACGCCCAGTTTATAAAAAGAAAACCCTACTGCAGAAAAAAAAACGCCCCTGTGTGTAAAAAAAAACACCCAAGGTATCATGAGATAACCCACCGAGAAGAAAACACCCAATACCAATTTAAACGAAATAACCAATGCAGTCTACAGGGACAACTTCGAAGGAGATTTCCAGAGCTGATTACCAGTGCTGATCTACAGATAATACCCCCCCCCCCTTTTTTTTCTTTTGCAGGGTTTAAGGAACGAGGAAATGACATTTACTACAGTACAATCAAAATCTCAGCAACAAATAATGAAGCATTCTACTCTACTGAAAACATGAACATATCATTGCCTTGTTGCTTGCCGCAATGAAATCCTGTGCTCCTCGCTGCTCCATCGCCTTGTTGTTTGCCGACCGTAGAGGACTCACCGGTACCTCCCAGCCAAATGCTAGGGGTACTCTGCTTCCCCCTCAGCCGCCTGAGCCGCAAAGGGGCCACACACAATCCAGACAATAGCCTAGCTTCCCAGCTCGCCTCCAAGGCTGAGTTACCACTCAAGTCAGTTGAGAATCCCCAACTCCTACAAGAAATCAGTCCAGTCTCTACTCTGGCAACATAACAATACCAATAGCTGGAAAAAAAAGGTCCTCCTTTCTCCCCCTCTCCTGTCTTTTATCCTCCTCTTTGACCTAATCCCATTAGGTTTTTCCTCAAAAACCCTAAATCCATTTCTTTTAATTTTTTTAATCAAACCCTAAAAAATCCCCTATTTTTCAAGTGTCACGCATCCCTACCTTTTCCATAATTTATTTTATTTTTCTTAAAGTTCATTCCCCCCCTTTTTTTTTTAAAACCTAAAAGGTAATGCACTAAATAAATCTTTTCATTTATTTTATATATATGTTTTTATTTACTTAATAGCCTTCAAATTATCTATATTAATGAAGTTTCTCATTTTTAGTGGGTTGTGGTTTACCTTTGTATTTTATAATCACAAAACTAAATCTTCATTTTAGTGGTGGTCATATTTTTATATTTCATCATTTAAGTGGTGGACATGTTTTTTGTATTTTATATTAAATATGGTAAAAAAAAAA
>ML796742.1:270856-285240 GCA_009831015.1 Picea engelmannii
TTCAAATATGTTATTTTTTTTTCTTGAGGTAATGTTCAGATCCATTGTATTATTTTTGTTATTGATTTGCATCATAATTTGTAAATATATTGTTGATCCCAAACTACTATAGTAAATAAAAATTAAAGGATATTTATTTTTCTAGTGTGCCCTTAAAATTCTAACATGTTATCAGAGCTTAGGGTGTGAAAAGAGATCAATTGTGGCACACTTTTGAGCCTGCATAGATCCACACCTAAGGGTTTGTTTTGCAGATCAGAAATAATCTTGTTTTATATCATATCTTGTTTTCAGTATGGCTTCGACTTCATTTAAAGAAGAAGATAGGCTTGAAGGGACTTAATATGCTATAAGGCTAGAGTTATTAATATCTTATAAGAAGGTGACTTGGATGAACCAGTTACCAGGGTGATGGAAGAACGTACTTCAAATGCAGGAAGAGAAACTTATAAGAAGAGGAAGGCCAAAGCCAAGAGGGTCATTTTTGACTCAGTTAAAGAAATCATGATGGCTCTTATTGCTCATATAAGGATAGCTAAAGAATGATTTGATGCCCTAGAAAATATATATTAAAATAAGGCCCCAACTCAGAAGAGGACTTTGAAGAAACAACTACATACATTACATATGGGAAAGGATGAAATTATCTATCTCTTCTTTTCCAAAATTTCTCAAACAAGAGATCAAGTTGAAAAAATTGGAGTTGCATTGGATGAGGATGACCTTGTACAAACAATAGTAGATGGTATTCCTGAATCATGGGAGACATTTCTCTCATCATTCAATGGAAAAGAAGTTTAACCCAACTTCGAGAGATTATGGCATGATTTCTTGGAAGAAGAGGGTAGACATAAAAGAAAAAATGAACCCTTAATGGTGAAAGACCATTCTCTTTTAGTAAAAGGAAAGAAATGGAAGAGGTTTCCTTAGCACAAAGGAAAATGTAAGAAATCCCAAGGTAAGCACTCTCACTCTCACTCTCACTCTCATTTGTATAGAGTAATATGATTTAGTTGTAAAAGGATAAGTCATTATGAAAAATATTGGAGGAACCCTTCTTCACAAAAGAAACAGAAAGGCAGGTTCCATGCTTCAATTGCAACTTAGGAAGAAGAGCCCCAAAGAAGGAGAACCATAGCTGCTACTAAAGAACAGGAAAAACGCAGTGAAAGTTATCTTGTTTCATCTCTCTCTGGTACTTTCACTAAACCAGAGGAAATTTGGTTAGTGGATAGTGGTGTCTCCAAGCACATGACATGCTTGAAACAAAACCTTGGGAACTATCGATATAATAAGTTCAATATTAAGGTATAATTGGGTGATGATGTCACGTATGAAATTAGAGGAATTGGTTCAACATCCTTTCATCTTCAGCCAGGTAATGTATTTGATATTGAAGAAATTATTTATGTTCCCAGAATAAGGAAAAATATTATCTCAGTTATAGTTCTATAAAGTAAAGGGTACTTAGTATCCTTCTCCAAAGTAAAGGCTCTTATGTGGCCACCAAATGAAAGTATGATCTCAGCCGTGACAATTAGAGTTGAAGAAGGTGGACTTTACAAATTCACTAGTCAAGTTATTCAAGAATTAGCTCATGAGATGATCAACCCCTGTGAACTATGACACAAAAGGTTTGTAAATATCAACTATAATGTTCTCCTCGGTTTGCAAAAGATGGTAACATGTATGCCTATTTTTTATTTTGAGCATGATAGTATTTGTAGGGGTTGTGATCTTGGTAAAAATACAAAGAAAGCTTACCCTCACAGTAATAGAAAAATGAATCGTATCTTAGATCTTATTCATTATGATATTTTTGGACCTATGAATGCTCCATCCAAGAATGATTGTCTTTATTATATCCTTTTTATTGATGATTGTTATCGTAAAAATTGAATTTATTTTTTGAAAACTAAAGATGAATATTTCATTAAATTTCATGATTTTAAGAATCATGTTGAGAGTCAAATAGATAGACATATCCATGTTTTTAGAATAGACAATTGTTATTGGATAAATACGTAAGTGCGGACACAAACCGATCTCCCAAGATCCACCTGGATCTAGAACAAAACAGAACAGAATATGACGCTTTCCTTAAGTTTTAGATATTGAATTTACTAACTAAAGAGGGATGAGTGACATACCGTTTAAACATAGCTTCCTCTTGCTGTCGCTATCATAGCTCCGTTCCAATGCTCATACAATGATGATCCTGCAAAAGAATGCAACCAAAGTGATAGGAATAGCATAAACTCAATATAAACCTATGTATGTGATCAAGGAATCATACAATAAAACACAACAAGCTTTATAGGAAAGAATCATATTACTGTATCATATTAAATGCGAAAGAGAGATTACAACCATGGCCTTGATGTCGTAAGGTCCCTTCCAACTGTCCTTCGTTCCCCACACACTTTCACTCCAAGAATCCTGAGAGCATAGATCTGATGATATTCACAATCTATCTTGACAAAGCAAATCTCAAAGCCACTCCAACCAAGCCAATAAACTCGAGAACCAACAAATCTAACCCAAGCTAACTTTGTCCATGAGAACTCCTCTCATTTTATAAGTTGAAGAGGATAAGGTGAGGAGGTTAGGATGATCCCACTAAATCATGAAAGCGAGTAAGAATCAAACCATTCGGATGCCACCTCACCATAGAAGTTTCTCCTTCTAGAAGATTCGAGAAAACGCTCATTTTTCCCACGTGCAGGCATTCTCTCACCTTAGCTATAGAGAAACCTGTGAGGTGTTCGCACCCTAGCTATAGTGCAACCTGCGAGAATGGGTCATTCTTGCACCCTGCCTATATAGCAACCTGCGAACTTCCGTTTTTATAAGGTTTTTACATAGGAAAAAACAACTTCTTTTCTTAGGAGAAGTTCTTCTCCCTTCTCTCTTTAGGAAATCAAGCCACTGACCCCTCTAAAGGAAACAGATAGTTTTACATCATTACCGATCATAGAGATGACGAAAATAATGTGTAACAACAATGGAAAAAAGTTTGACTCCCACAAGTATGATGATCTATGTTGGGTTTCTGGGATTAAGAGGGAGCTCATTGTGCCTTAGAATCCCCAACATAATGGGGTTGCAGAAATAAAGAACATGACAATTTGTGAAGAAGCCAGAGCTATGAATCATGACGTATGATCAAAATATTACATTGTCTGTTTTAGCCAAAGCTATGAGCATTGCACTCTATATTCAAAACATGTTTCCTCATAAATCCTTGAAAGAGAAAACTCCAGAAAAAGTTTTCACTAGTAAGAATCCTTCAGTTGACCATTTGAGAATTTTTGGTTGTCCTGTCTACATTCATGTACCAAAAGAAAAGATGACTAAGTTAGGTCCCTTTTGAAAGAAAGGCACTTTTGTGTGGTACAATGAAAGCTCAAAGGCATATCAAATCTATTTTCGAAGGAAAAAGTACATAGAGGTCAGTAGATATGTTTCCTTCCATGAGGAAGCCGCATTTTGTTGTTCCATAGAACTTCCATGTGATATAGAGGAGAAGGAAGATCCATCTCCAGAACCTCTAGATTTACCACTTTTAGATGAGAAGAGGCATGAGGCTAGAGAGCCTTTAGTGGATCCCATTAGGGATCCTATTGAATTTCCCCTAGAGAAACCTCACTTCAAAAAGAAGCCAAAATGGTCCCGAGAATTTTTAAAGGAACCAGAGAAACATGTAATACCTAAAGGTACTTTAAGAAAAAGAAAGAAGCCTGATAAATACGTAGGTTTAATAGCTCAGTTGAATCGTGTAATTTACTTAGAACCTTCCACTTTTCATGAGGTGCCAAAAATAAAGTGTGGAAGGATGCCATGATAAAAGAGTATGAGTCAATATTGAAGAAATATGTATGGGAAGTGGTCTCAAGACCTCAAGACAAATCAGTAGTAACCTATAAATGGATTTACAAAATAAATCATGCAATAGATGGCAGTGTTGAAAAATTCAAAGATAGATTTGTGGCTCCTGGCTTCTTGATGCAAGAGCATCACTCCAAGCCAACTATGCACCATCCATCCAGCTCAGAAATGCATGCATTCATTGGGAGAGGAGAGGCACAACCCTCTCACTTTCAAATTTTGAATTTGAATTAATTGTATTAAAAGTTGTAAGGCCAAAGAGCCAAATTCGTGCCTTTGAGCAGGCTATAGTTAGTGTCACCTTATTGGCTGACAGGTAGAAAGGGATATAACTACGATTCAGATTAGATGGCCCATTCATTGTAATTCATTGTAATTAATGAGAGTTGGTGAGTATGGAGGGAAGAGCTCGAGGAGCCCCCTTTTGTAAAAAGATCTTCTTGGTATCTAGTAGTTAGTCGGTAGAGAGACAGAAAAGAAAGAGTTTTTAGAGGAAGAGAAGAGAGCTGAGACTCTGTTGTAGTCCGATCTCGAACACATTGTAATCAGGCATTCTTGATTAGTACAAACATAGCAGTTTTTCCTGCATGTTGTTGTTCCTGTGTTTGTGAGTTTATGAATGAATGTCTTTATGTGTTGATGATATTCTATAGATGTATGTTAGGTATGCATTTGTAGGGATATATATAATTTATTGTCTGTGATTTCTTTGATTCTAGGTTTGGGTTCTTTGAGGCTTCATGCAAGAGGTTGCATGACAGAATACTACGGGTTCTGTAAGCCAGTGCAAGGAGTGCACTTTTGAATTCTATGGATTCAGGCAAAGATGTGCCAGGAGGGCGCACCAACTGAAGTAACTGACTCAAGGAGAATCCTCAAGGTTTCTAAATACCTTGGAGGTAAGGTTGTGCAGAAGAGAGCATGGGATAGAACAAAATCATTGAGGGATTTTGTAGAAGCTCTGCGAGGAGGGTATTGAGCAGATGCATAGGAGAGCACAAAGAGGAGGAGAAGAATTGTTGAGAATTTTGTAAGACTCTTCCAAGAGGGCATTGAGCGAATGCACAGGATGCATTAGGAGAAGAAATCTATTTTGAGTTCGGAAAGAAGACAGAATCATTGAGTATTATGGAAAACTCTACCAAGAGTAGATTGAGTTGGTGCAGATGTGCATAGAAAGAACTCTTGTTTGAGTTCATAAAGGAGAAGAAGTGTTAGGAGAAGACCTTCACAGGGTTACTGAACACCCTGCAGGCTCAGTAAGGATTGCTTGAGCGAGAATTTCCCAAAGGGAACTTACATCCTTTCAAGGAGAGAAAGGGATAGAGACTATTGAGGTGAGAGCCACGTACAAGCTCAGAAGGGGTAGCATGGTTGTGTGTAGGGACCCTAGAATGAGTGAAGAGGTTGAGAAACCTTTGAGGGTTCAGAGTTGAAAAAGTGCAGAAGGGACAGTGTCTTTAGAACGCAGGCGAAGATTAAAGTCATAGGGTCCGTAGAGGAAACAAAGGCCGAGACCTTTGATACTTTAGAAATCTTCCAAGGAGACGGAAGAAGCGCATGTTTAGACAGGAGAAACAAATATCGTTAGATCATATCGAGAGGAAGAGATCTGGACCATTGAATCTACGTCTAGGAAAGCAAGAGGAGAGTGCGTAGGAGAAAGAGATCTGGGTCATCAGATCTGGGTGCATGGAATGATATCCATCGAATCCAGGAGAAGCTGCACGAGGTTTAAACCTCGTATGTGAAGAGGGGAGCGAAAGGCCTATTTCATCATTTCGGTTACTGAGAGATACAAAGGGCAAGAGTTGGGACTCTTGACACATGAAATCCCGAAAGAATTGTGACTATCCAATAGGAGGACACGTGGCGAGTAGTCGAGGTTTCGGGGAAATTCCCGTTAGTGAAATTTCGGCATTTCAGATACCGAGAAGGCAAAGGGTAAGAGTTTGGAACTCTTGACCCGCGACATCTTGAAAAGACACAAGCCGACAGATCAGGAGAGGATATGAGCCGTTGATACCAGTTTGGAGTTGAAGACCGACATTTCGAGTTTCGGTACTTCGGTATTTTGCATACCAGAAGCTCGAAGGGGAAAGGAGTGTGTTAGCCGAGATCGCGAAGTCCCGAAACGTGAAAACCTGAAAGCGTTCTGAAGAATAGCACCGGGTCACAGGACAGGGACACATTTCGGCATTTCAGGATTCGTCTTTTCGGTGATCCCAAATTCATGGAGCGGGGCACTGAGTGTTGGAAACCCCAAAGTCATGAACGCGACATGCATTTGTAGTGGGGTTGCGGTCACACATTTCAGAGTTTCGGGATTCATCTTTTTGGCCATCCTAAGGACAAGAAGTTGGAACTTCGGCATTGGAAACCTCGAAGTTGCGAAACATGACATATCTTTGGAGTGAGGTTGTGGTCACACGTTTCAAAAGTTCAGGATTCGGTATTTTGGCAATCCTAGGGACAAGAAGTCGGGCACTTGACATTGAAATTCCAAAAGTCGTGAAACGCAACATACCTTCAGAGTTAGGTTGTGGTCATAGAGGAAACAATCACATGGACCGAGATGTGGGCCAGGGTCTAATTGCTAATTGAGCCCATTTCGGCATTTCGGCATTTTGGAGTTCATAGAATCAAAGGGTCAAGAAACTCGACAACAGAACTCCCGAAATCGAGAAACCCGAAATCCCTTTTCGGAAAGGGTTGCGGTCATGTCTGGTGGCCATGTGGAGGTGAAGACTCACACCTGGTGCATTTCTTGTACAAGTGGAGTTTTCATAAAGGACATGTGGATCTGATTCATTGAAGGTTCAAGAAGGGAACTAAAGGAGCTGCTTCGGCTCGAGGAGAAATCATTACGATCCTAAGACTGGGAGGTTGCGCAGAACCTGCTAAGGTAGGGGGAATCTGCATCAAGTGGTATTAGAGTAGAATTTTATCTGTATATTTTAGGTAGAAGGAGCTAGAGGAAAAGGAATAGTTTGATACGCGTCAGTTGGTATTAGAGCAGGACTTCGTATGTATATTTTAGGTGAAGAATATCCTATAGGAGATAGGTAAAAGGTGAAGGTTGTTGCAAGGTGTGCAACAAAAAAATAGACAGTCATGAGCTACGTGCCAACCAGCCAGCTCAACAACGCACGCATTCATTGGGAGAGGAGAGGCGCAACCCTCTCACTTTCAAATTTTGAATTTGAATTAATTGTATTAAAAGTTGTAAGGCTGAAGAGCCAAAGTCGTGCCTTTGAGCAGGTTGTAGCTAGTGTCTCCTTAATGGTTGATAGGTAGAAAGGGATCTAACTCTGATTTGGATTAGATGGCCCATTCATTGTAATTCATTGTAATTAATGAGAGTTGGTGAGTATGGAAGGAAGAGCTCAAGGAGCCCCCTTTTGTAAAAAGATCTTCTTGGTATCTAGTAGTTAGTCGGTAGAGAGGCAGAAAAGATAGAGTTTTTAGAGGAAGAGAAGAGAGCCGAGACTCTGTTGCAGTCCAAACTCGAACACATTGTAATCAAGCATTCTTGATTAGTACAAACAGAGAATTTTTTCCTGCATGTTGTTGTTCATGTGTTTGTGAGGTCATGAATGAATGTATTTATGTGTTGATGATATGCTATAGATGTATGTTAGGTATGCATTTGCAAGGATAGAAAAAATTTACTATCTTTGAGTTCTTTGATTCCAGGTTTGGGTTCTTTGAGGCTTCATGCAAGAGGTTGCATGACAGAATACTGTGGGTTCTGTAAGCCAGTGCAAGGAGTGCACTTCCAAATTCTGCAGATTTAGACAAAGACATCCCAGGAGGGCGCACCAGCTGAAGTCACTGACTCAAGGAGAATACTCAAGGTTGCTAAATACCTTGGAGGTAAGACTATGGAGAAGAGAGCACAGGATAGACTAGAATCATTAAGGGATTATGTAGAATCTCTGCTAGGAGGGTATTGAGCAGGTGCGTAGGAGAGCACAGAGAGGAGGAGCATAATTGTTGAGAATTCTATAAGACTCTGCCAAGAGAGAATTGAGAAAATGCACATGATGCATTAGGAGAATAAATCTATTTCGAGTTCTGAAAGAAGACAAAATCATTGAGGATTATGGAAAACTCTGCCAAGAGGACATTGAGTTGGTGCAGGTGTGCACAGAAAGAACTCTTGTTTGAGTTCAGAAAGGAGAAGACGTGTTAGGAGAAGACCATCACGGGATTACTGAACACCCTGCAAGCTCAGCAAGGAGTGCTTGAGTGAGATTTTTCCAGAGGTCACTTACATCCTTTCAAGGAGAGAAAGGGACAAAGACCGTTGAGGTCAGAGCCACAAACAAGCTCAAAAGGGGTAGCACGATTGTGTGCAGGGACCCTACAAGGAGTGCTGAGGTTGAGAAACCTTTGAGGGTTCAGAGTCAACAAAACTCAGGAGGGACAACATCTTGAAAACGTAGGTGAAGACCAGAGTCACGGGGTCCGCAGAGGAAACAAAGACTGAGACCTTTGATACTTCAGAAATCTTCCAAGGAGACGAAAGAAGCACATGTTAAGACAGGAGCAAAAATTGTCATTAGATCAGCTAGAGAGGACGAGATCTGGACCGTTGAATCTACATCCAGGGAAATAGGAGGAGAGTGCGTAGGAGAAAGAGATATGGGCCCTCAGATCTGGGTGCATGGACTGATAGCCATTGGATCCAGGGGAAGCTGCACGAGGTTTAATCCTCGTATGTGAAGAGGGGAGAGAAAGGCCTATTTTTGAATTTCGGTTACCAGAAGATACAAAGGGAAAGAGTCGTGACTCTTGACACATGAAATCTCAAAAGGATCGTCACCATCCAACAGGAGGACACGTGGCGAGTGGTCGAGGTTTCGAGGAAATTCCCGTCAGTGAAATTTTGACATTTAGGATACCGGGAAGGCAAAGGGTAAGATTTCGGAACTCTTAACTCACGACATCCTGAAAAGACACAAGTCATCATATCAGGAGAGGATATGAGCCGTCGATACCAGTTTGGAGTGGAAGACCGACATTTTGGGTTTCGTTACTTCAACATTTCGGATACCGAAAGCTCGAAGGGGCAAGGAGTGTGTCAGACGGGATCGGGAAGTCATGAAACATAAAAACCCGAAAGGGTTCTGAAGAATAGCGCCAGGTCACGGGACAGGGACACATTTCGGCATTTTGGGATTAATCTTTTCGGTGATCCCGAAGACAAGGAGAGGGGCACTGAGTATTGGAAACCCTGAAGTCGTGAACGTGATGTGAATTTGTAGTGGGGTTGCGGTCACACATTTTGGAGTTTCAGGATTAGGCTTTTCGGCCATCCTGAGGACAAGAAGCCAACACTTTGGCATTGGAAACCCTGAAGTCATGAAACATGACATATCTTTGGAGTGAGGTTGTGGTCACATGTTTTTAAAGTTTGGGATTTGGTATTTTAGAAATCCTGGGGACAAGAAGTCAGGCACTTGACATTGAAATTCCTGAAGTCGCGAAACACGACATACCTTCGGAGTTAGGTTGCAGTCATGGATGAAATGATCACATGGGCCGAGATGTGGGCTAGGGGATAATTTCTAATTGAGTCAATTTTGAAATTTAGACATTTCAGAGTTTGGAGAATCAAAGGGTCAAGAAACTCGACAACAAAACTCTCGAAATCATGAAACCCGAAATCCCTTTTCGAAAAGGGTCGCGATCATGTATGGTGGTTGTATGGAGGTGAAGACTCAGGCTTGGTGCATTTATTGTATAGATGGAGTTTTCATAAAGGACCTGTGGATCTGATTCATTGAAGTCTCCAGTGGGGAACTAAAGGAGCCGCTTCGGCTCGAGGAGAAATTAGAACGATCCTAAGATTGGGAGGTCGCGTAAAACCTGCTAAGGTAGGGGGAATCTGCATCACTTTTCTCAGAAAGAAGGAATTTATTATGACGAGATATTTTTTTCTATTTCTACGCATACATATATTATAATCATTATCTCTCTTTCTTCAAATTTTAATTCGAAACTTCACCAAATGGATGTTCAGACTACCTTTCTTAATGGTTAAGTTGAGAAAGAGGTTTATATCGAGCAGCCTGAGGGTTTTGTGATCTGTGGGAAAGAATCCCATGTCTGTAAACTTAAGAAATCCTTGTATGGATTGAATCAAGCTCAAATATCTTGGTATGAAAGAATTGACAGTTTTCTTTAGAGTCTTGGGTTCTCCAAGAGTATAGAAAATCTTAATCTTTATATAAATATTGTGAAGAATCATCCTATTATCTTGGTTTTATATGTGGATGATTTGTTCCTTACGGGAGAGGAACATTTGATATCTCAGACTAATAAGGAGCTATCAACATAATTTTAAATGAAGGACTTAGGTCTTATGCATTACTTTCTTGGCTTACAGGTGTGGCATAAACTTGGTGAGATATTTCTCTCACAAAGTAAGTATGAAATTGATGTGCTTCATAGATTTGGGATGATGGAATATAAGTCCATGACCAAACCTATTATTTATAACCTAAAGAAGTTACATGATCAAGCTACAAGTTTAGATGCAAAAGATCGTACCATATATCGCCGTATTATGGGGTCCTTTATGTATCTAGTACATACCAGACCCGAAATTTGTTACGTAGTGAATTACCTCGGTCATTTCATGTGTGAATCAAAACACATTCATATGGTTGTTTCTAAGAATATTCTCATATATGTCTGAGGGACTATATCCTATGGGCTCAGATACACTTCCAGTGGAGGTGCAATACTTCATGGTTATACATATTCAGATTAGTTGGGAAGTACAGTGGACCAAAAGAGTACATTAAGATATTGTTTCATTTTGGGTTCAACTATGATCTCATGGTCCAGTAGGAAGTAGGGATACATATCCAAAAGCACTGCAGAGGTAGAATACATTTTTTCAAGTGCTTTCAGTAGTGAAGAAGTTTGGCTTAGAAATATACTCTCATATTTTTTCAGTGTTCATCTAGAACTCGCAATAATTCACTCTCATAATCAGAGTTGTATAAATCTCTTCGATAATCCTATGTTTCATGAAATATTGAAAGACATTGAGATAATATATCACTATGTTCAGTACATGGTGCAGAAGAACATTCTCACTATTAAGTATGTTCCAATGACGGAACAAACTATAGATATTTTGACCAAGCCCCTATAGTTGACAAAGTTTGTGTACTTTTGAGACAAGCTTGGTGTTGTTGATAATGCCTCTCTTGCTAAGAGGGAGTGTCAAAAAACTTCACTTACAAGATCCATTCTTCGGGAGGATGGAAAAGACCCCAGTTGAGATCTAGGCCCCCCAATACACTCATGGGGTTCTTGATCTAGGACCAAGTAGTTAGAGCCATGGAAAAAGGCCCTAGTGAGGGCCCACGGTGTATTGTTGGGGTTCTTGGTCAAGGACCCAACAATTTGATGATAAAAGTACCAAGATGTGTTCTCTGGCCCTTGGATGTGTTCCAGGGAATCCTTTCTCATGCTTGGATTGATCCTTGGTTGTGTACCTTTGTGGATAAGACCTTATTTGTGATTGAGGGTCCCCAGATGGGTTCTGGGGTATCCTGGTCTGGGACCAAGAATTTTCTTGGTTAAGTACCATGCAAAGATGATGTGTGATATTATTCCCTCCCGGGATAGTCCATGAGACATAGAAGCAGTTAATAAGAAGGACATGATCACATCATTGACCTTCCTCTTATGTTGGGATGATAAAAGATTATAAGTTATCATGAGACTTATGTGGAAATTTTTGCATTGAAGAAGAAACCCTTTGACATTGTTTTGTTACTTTTGCATCCCCTTGCTTGAGGCAAATCCTTCTTAATGTTTATATGGTTTGGGTGTTTTCCAACGACCTTGACTGGTTGATTATTCTAATTAATATTTTATGATTAAAATATTAATGATTTAATTTGTTTAATTGTTGGGTTTTAATCTAACCCTAAAATTAGGGATATTTTTTAAACCTTAACTTACCCAAATAAACTATATAGAAAAGATCTCTCCCCTCACTCTCTCATTCATTCTTCTCCCTCCAAATGATTATCCTGGTATTAAATTATTTTTGCAGCTCCTTCTTGAACTTTAGTTTTTTTTAGGGTGTGACCTCCTTGGATATCTTATTCTCTTATTGATTAGGGCGTGGCCTCCTTGGATAGATATATTTTTTTATTAGGGTGCGACCTCCTTGGACATATCTCTTTCTGATTAGGGTGCGACCTCATTGGATACTTCTCTTGTTGGGTTAGGGTGCAGACTCCTCCTTGGACAACTTTCTTTATGGTTTTGTGGTGTGGCTCCCTCCTTGGACAATTTACTTTGTTGGTATAGGTTGCATCCCCCTCCTCTCCACCTTTCCAAGCCGGTTGCTACCTCTTTTTTTCTTGCTTCCACCCTTATGTTGTCCCTGCCTCAGTTCGAGTTCCACCTAGTTGCTTCCACATGTAGGTTGCTCTACCTTATATCCTCTAATAACCTAATCATGGTTTTTTGAGGAAACCCTAAAATTTCTACCTATTTTTTTCTTATTTCTATAGAAGTCCTACGTTCTTGGACATAATTTGTTAAGGTTGTTAGTGGTTTCTTTTCAGCTTCTAGATTGGACAGTGATATCTTTGTTTCATCCCTATACTTGATGAGTGGTATGCTAGTTGGTTTTATGATATCTACATAAAGTTCTTCTTGGAAAAATTGTTCACAAGATCATGATGAGATATACCCCTGAGAGTTTGATCCATGACCCTTCAAGATTTTTATGAGCATACAGAAAAGAGGACCACAACAAGCACATTGGGTAAATATGTTCTTTGTTTTTTCTAAGGTAATGTTCAAATATGTTATTTGTTTTTGTTGAGGTAATGTTCAGATCCAATTTATTATTTTTGTTATTTATTTACATAAAAATTTGTAAATATATTGTTGATCCAAAACTACAGTAGTAAATAAAAATTAGAGGATATTTATGTTTCTAGTTTTCCCTTTAAATTCTCTCAAAAATAACACAAATTTCTTTAGTAGTTCTTACAGAGCAATATTCCTTCTCTTCTTCAAGCATCCAACATTCTGTTCCAAGTTATTTTAAAACATACACTCAGGTAATGTAAAGCTTTCACGTGGTAAGGGAGAATGTGAGGCATCATAAAATGGGATGGAAGGTGTGGTAATGTAAATCTTGCATGTTGTAATGGAGAATGGAAGGCGTCATAAAATGGGATGGAAGGCGGAATACATTAATACAAATGTATATTTGTAACCCTCTGGTGTTCTCTCATAGTAAATGTATTTTTATCACAGGTGATCCACAATAAATATATGAGGGTGGGGGTGGGCGGAGTATATGAGAAAACTTAAATAAGTTTTCTCATATACTCCCCCCATCCCCACCCTCATATGAGTGTAGCAACCCTCCCCGTTGCGACAACAACCCTTTACAACAGGTGCAATTTTTTTTTTTTGAAAAAGTGTGTGCGCACGTGTGGATAAGAAATAGACACACTGGGATCTACGACGCCACCCGACGAATAACATGACGCAAGAAAGACGAACATAACAAGAAGACATATGACATACAACAGTAACTGCAAGCAATAAACATCCATGACATAAGGCACACAACAGGTAACCCCAGGCATTAACGCCACAAGGGTACAATACAGTTTGGAAGGAAGAATCCATAGTGGTAGAGTTTACTAATTCTGCACAGGAAAGCAGGGCGTTTAATCTTAGTTCTCTACTCTGGGGAGAGAGAAGGTCAGATAGGCTCCTGGCCGACTGCTCAGGAAGAAAATAGTAATCCCCACCAGTGTGTCGCAAGAGTGGAAACCCTGCCTTTAAAGGGCCCGAGACTCTTGATACAACACTGGACTCTTGACGTAGAAAAACACACAGACATATATACTAAGGATTACTAGGAGGTGTCTAGATCACTCCCGACACAAGCAGAATGACAAGGGATTGATTACAACCAAGTACAATAAGGGTTAAAGAACAACAAACTACAGAGGAAAAAGTAAGCTAATTACAACCTCGTCAACTACCCGACCAGTATTCCTGGCTAAAGGTCAAGATCTAAGATCTAAAAGGACGCTAAATACCTTTCACTGAACCGGTCTAGGTTTATTGTAGTTTTACCTCCTGAAGGCGGGTCATAAACCAAATTGTCGATTACAACTTTAGGCTAGTATTGAAAGCATTTTAAACTCAATAAGTTGACAGGTACACCTTAAATTAACATTAAGAAACGATCAACATTAAGGGTTTTAACAACTTGAGGAAACCAGTTACCCAGTCATAATAACTTATCAACCCTTCCTTAATAAATGCATAAAAAGAATATATCCCCTCTTTAGATAAGTACCTGAATAAATCTCTCCTTTAAATGAATTAGTGAAGAAATAAATCCCTTCTTACATGAATAGCTAAAAGAGTACATCCTTTCCTTAAATAAATAGATCAAGGAACCCATCCACTTTTAAAAATAAAGC
>ML796742.1:332067-350482 GCA_009831015.1 Picea engelmannii
TTCGTGGGCTAAAAGAGAGAATGTTATGAACATTACATACATTCTGATCAGATCCGTCTTTGAGGGCTGAATCTTTCCTCCATGTCAATCTCTGATTCGGGGGAAGAATGCCCGAGCGCTGCCCCTCAAAGAAGAGAATGCTCTTTGAGAGGGCGTCTTTATAGTCTTGATTTCCATTCCCAGGGGAAGAATAGTTGAGCGCCTCTGCGTATCTTCTATTAGTTGCTTCTATATCTGCTGTTATTGCTGAAAACAGGCCAAACAATAGTATCCCAAACTTGATCATATTTCTCTGCTGGGCAGACACAGTGACGACTCTTAGTCTGTAACGATTGTGGATATATAGAGGCAGATCAGCAACTTTCATTGAGAGAGGGACATCCACATGAATAGGGATGGGCTTTGCTCGAGTAAAACCCGAGAAATGAAAATTGAGGCTCGCAATAAATATCTTCTCAAGTCGTTCTTACTGAGAGATATTCCATCTCTTCTTGAGGAATCCAACGTTCTGTTCCAAGTTCTCTTAAAACAGAGTCAGAAAATAAGGAAACGACAAACGAACGCTAGTTACCATTATGGAAACATATATACCTTTTCTAACTGTTCTAGTGGAGAAAATTGGGAAAATGATAATTTTCCAATAGAAAGTTTCCATGCTTTATAATATGTCTGCATGGAGATAACTTGAATATGATAGGACGTAAAGTGATAAAATGTCATGATGTGTAACTCTTTTCTTTATTCATCAACTTTTAAAATTAGTATATTTACATAGATTTTTGGGGATTACTGTTTATGGTTAGATTTTCGGGATTGTTGTTTATGGTTTGTTTGTGGACATGGAAAATAATTTTTTTTATTTTTTAATAATAGTTTAAAAGTAATTTGTATTTTTATGTTGTACATAATTTTTTTATTTTTTAATAATTATTTAAAAATAATTTATATTTTTTCATAAATTTGGTGTTTGCTTTGAAATGTGTAAATGATGTGATAGTTATATGTTTTGAAAACGTAGTTGGTTTTTAATTAATTAATTTTTTTTTTCTTATTATAAATTTGGTGATTGATTTAATACAAATTATTATTTGTTTCTTTTGTTTTTTAAAATACAAATAACATTAAAAAAAAAATACAAATAATTTTAAACAAAATAATAATAGAATAATCTAAAAATATGTAACAACCCTAGTTAAATAGTTGTTTAAGGTTTTTCAAGTATAGCTAATTAAATAATTAACTGTCCTAATGTATATTAGTTAAGTAATGATTAATTATTAATAATAATATTTATTTATTGTTTAATGTATGTTGATTAATTAACACATTTAATGTTTGGGGTGAGGCTTAATAACTTTTAATTTATTATTAGAAAAACTTTAAGTAAGAAGTGATAAAGCATTGAATGGAGGGATAGGGTATTAAATGGAGGGATAAGGTGGGTGGCAGGAAATGAAGGAGGAGGAGGTGAATGGGAGGAGGATATGAGGGGGCAGAGGCATTCAGGAGGACTTTTGGAATTTTGGGGAAAGAGAGCATTTTGATAGCAAAGATTGTATTTTCTGTTTGGGATATTTTTCTCGTTTGGAGTTTGGGGGGACTATTACAGGGGTGCACCAAGTTGTTGGGTGTTTTGGGCTTGGGGGCCATGAATCATCACAGAATCCTGGAGCTAGGGAGCCGGATAGGCTTTGTTCCTAGCTGACAGGGAGGAAAGATTCAATTTTGAGCAGAGTTTGGGCAGAGCAGCAGAAGGACAAACAAAGATTGGAGAAATAGCATAAGATAGAGGTATGTATTTTCATGAATTTGTTGTGTTATGTGGTTGTTATTAAATTTATTTTCATGTTGTTGATAAATTTAATTTATGTCGAATAAATTATGGTTAAATGATGAAGATTAAATTGTACAGAAAAACATTTATCTACTCTATGTTTTTAACCTGTGTTTTATAAGGCTCTATGGGGACAAAGACCTTACACATGGTATCAAATCTTTAGTTTGAAGCATTGGAGCCTTAAGGGCCTACCTACAATTGATTTTTATTTCTTTAGAACCAACACCTGCGAACTTGCGAACCTGTAAAAAAAAAAATCGTGTAAGAAACCTCATAAAGGATAGATGAGCTTTTAAAAAAAATAAAAAATAATTGTTGTTCTTTTTTTTTATATACAGATCTACTTAATCTTTTTTTATTTACTTACTTATCTAAAAAAAAACAAATTAGTATTATATAGTATGTTAAAAAGATATTTATTTATATATAAAAAAAAAAGAGTCGTAGGATATGGTGGTCGATGGGAATGGAACCCAAACCTTCCAAATAAAGAAAGGAGCAAACAAACAAACAAAAAAAACATGCAAACCCTAACCTAAAGAAGGAAACGAACGACCAAACTAGACCGAGTCCAAGCACCTAAGACCAAAAGCCAAGCATACACTATGCATTTTAAAAGAAATAATATATATATATATAATACAATTTAAAAACATTGGAATTTAACCCAATCCCCAATTCTAATTAACTCAACCTAGATCACGCCAAATATCACTCAAGTGTATGAGTGCCTAAGAACTCGAGTCGAGTCTAACTATCAAGCACCTGAATAAAGGATAAAGTCAGGCGAAAGTTCCAGGAGATTGACAGAATAACTACCCCTCGGAACCGACACCTAAGTAAAAAGAAGCTCCAGGGACCTCGGCTGTGCTTCTCCAAACAACATCCAACTAAAACAAATCAATAAATAAAACCCATTACTGCAAAAGATCAAACTTGATCATTCTTGATCACTCATTCCATAAACTCGATCACTCTTGGAAATTCACAGATCAAACTTCAAATATATGAAGTAGATAATTTGAATTGCCCCAATCTGGGTATAGGCAAAAGATAATGATTTACCAACATTATAGAAACATCGAAACAAGTATTAAGGTTTGAACCCGCGACATACCTCGACAATGAATCGAGTGGAACTTCATCAGAACGAGGAAGTTGCACACCCATGCTATCCGACTCAGCAATCACATCTGGATTCTTTCCAATTCTACCCATTCCAACCTCCATACAACAACAAATAACCTTGTGACGCACCACTTCTTCCACTAATTGATAAGTATAATAATGAGATACAGATACAATCTCCATACTATTCGGTATTTTGTCAATAGTTTGTTTTTCACCCATAAAATTTCTTCAAACTGACCATTTCAGGTATGGGATGAAAGGCTGCCTTGAAACTGATCTTCGGACAGAGACAAGAATGAAATATTTGAGTAGGAGGAGCACCTTCCCTACTTATCCACAAGAGTATATTTAAACTCTTCGGTGGCCATGAAAATCATATACGCCACACAGTGCCACACGGAGAGCCCACAATGCAAAACTAGTGGTCAACACACAGCCCAACGCACCAAGCGCTAAACTCACAAGTGGATGGCCTAGGGCTATTAGTTGCACTATCACAGACCGAGGGAGGAGCCCGTATGCCAAGGAAGGAGCCACAGGCCTTTACACAAGTAACACCTAAATATATATAAAAAAAAACCACATCGTAAGGCAAGTAACGGGAAATCACCATTACACAAGGCGACCAGGGAGATCCCACGAAGGGACATAGTAAGTATACTACGTGTCAAAACCTAAACATATCAAAACCTAGCCACACTTTATGCCAAAGTATTGATAACAACCCCAAGCATGAGCCACGAGGAGGGAGCCCATGAGAGGCACGTTGAGGCATGCTTTGCAAAGTATTTTTATTTGTTGAAAGCGTCAGCACACAAGCATCAACAGCACACTAACACATACGGGTAACCAAAAGTTGGGTTGCCAATGCGCCCACATGGTAGTGCTCACCAGCACATAGTCCAGCACCCAAAGTGCTAGAGGAAATGCAAGGTCACAAGAGGGGCACCCAACAAAGCACAAACACTAGCGCCAACCCACGCGACCTGGAACCACAATGTGCAGTCAAAAAAAAAAAAAACAATGCCAGTGCCAACATCAAACACACACAGCGCAACACAACATTCAAGCCAACGTTCAAAACCAAGCCACAAAGGAGGAGAGCCCACAAGGGGCAGCTACCTTCAAGTGTAAAAAAAAAAATATGTAACATTGGGCCTAAGACCCAAACCCTAATTATTTCATAAAATTCCACGCAATATCATACAACAAACAAGCCAACACCCTTGAGCTAGTGTCGAACACCAGACTGTAACTATTTCAACATAAGATCAAATTCACAATACACATAATACATAAAATTCCACGCAATATCATACAACAAACAAGTTGACGCCCAAGTCAAACACCAAGCCACCGAGGAGCAGAGGGAACATGCCACTGTTCTCAATTCACCCTCAATTTCTGGAACTCGTGGATACCAGGATCGACCAGAGATGGCCATGGTCGTCGGCCTCATCCTTCACCCTTGCAAAGCGTTTGAAGAAAAAAAAACGAGAATGAAAAGGGTCGAGTGAGGCTAGGGTCTGAGGAGATAAAGGCGAGAATATTTTAGTGTTGAGGATGAGAGCCCTCGGAAGGAGAGCATGTGTACCTCATGCACCCATGATGCCCAACTTCAAATATAAAAATAAAATTTTGTTTATTTTATTTATTTATTTCTTTTAAAAATTCTCTTATTTAATATTTTTTTTATTTTTAATTGATTCTTTTTAAAATTTCTTTTAAATTACATTTTCTTTTTATAGATCATATAAAATATGTTAAAAAAAATGTTAATAATAATAAATATATAATAATAATAAAGATATAAAAAAAAAATGGTTTGGGGTCCATGGGTTTTGAACCCACGACCACTCACCATAGTCCAAGCCTTGGAAAACAACCAAACACCAACGTGCCACACATGAGTCTTTACAAAATAAATTTATATTTATAAATAAATTAATTATCAATAGTCATAAGGTACTATCCTGAGGTATTATCTTCAATTGTTTAAGTTAACCAAGCACTGATTTTTATTCCCCCAACCATCGAGCCAAGCTCCAAGCCCTTCCATTCCATTCCACCAGCCAAAGCCAAGCACCAAGCCCACAAGGGAGAATTTTGTGCACAACGTATTAACATTATAAAATTTTAATGTTAATAATGGTTTTGAAACCTATTATTATTAATCAAATATATATATCCCCTTGATTAATGAATGTAATAGTGTAACTTTATAATTTACAGGTTAAAAGTCCTTGTAGAGTAGCGGGAGTTTGATGTAAGTTATGGGAAATAGTCAGGGTAGAATAGGGGTATAATAGAAAGCACCATATAAGGGATCTAATGCATTGTGGCGATTATGGTACAGTGCTAGCGTAACTACCAGGGAGAGGTTCAATAGTTTTCTTAGGTGAAGAAATCAAGCTTAGATGCTTAACCCTAACCTAGCCACTTCCGCTAAAGAGAGTAACGTCTGTTTACAGACAAGTAAAAAAAAACTTACGCCTAACCCTGTTTTCTAGTTTAAGTTGCGCAAATGTGAAATGTCCTTGAAATCTCCCTAACAACTTTGGTTGATGCAAATTAAATCATACAGGATTTTTAGGACTCAAGGAAATTGAGGCAGAGGGGCATCGTCGCAGGGACTGCCAACGCCGCCACCACCATCGGCTGAACTAGCTCTCATACTATGCTCTTTGGAGGCCATAAATGAGACTTTAAAGGGGTGTCAAACAACAATGATCGAAGTGGAGCCCCCACCATCTGGAATGGGTAATCCAGAAGCGTCGAGGGATTCAGGGGGAGGACCTACACCCGAAGACATCACTAGAGAACTGCAGAAGATAAAACCTCTGGAGTTTGTCAGGGGTCATGCTAGTGAACATGTCGAGGCATGGTTGGAAGGCATGACAAGGTGTTTCACCTTAAGAGACTATGCATCCACTTTAAAGGCGAAGATAACATTTTTTCAGTTAAGAGACAGTGCCTTGAACTGGTGGGGCGACCTAGAAAGGCAACTACATCTTACCCTCGACACTGTATCTTGGAAACTTTTTGAGGAGAGGTTCCAAAGAAAATATCTTCCATCTTACTATGAGGAACATAAGGTAGGAGTTTTTCACACTCTAGTACACGGAAACAAAACCATAGAAGAATATGAGATTAGGTTTATGGAATTGGTCAAATATGTTTCATATATGGATAATGACCAACGACAGGCATAACACTTTGTCTATGGGTTAAACCCTAATATAAGGGCTATGGTGCAGATGTGGAAACCATCTTCAGTAGCTGAAGCTGTGGAAAATGCATGTTATGCGGAGGAACACATTAACTTAACTGAAGGTACGAGATCGACCTTTCTGCATCGTCCTGGATTCGTGGGGAAAGCCCCTAGGACATTTCCCAAGGGAGGGGGCTCAAGGCCACCTCCATATGGTAATAAAGTCGCACCAAGGAAAGTATCCATAGGGATTTCAATGGCAGAAATTCCAACTCTCGTTCATCACCAATGACATAGACAAGTCCATGACCATCATAGAGAGAAACTAGTAGGGGCAGGGGTTCCAGGGGAAGGAACTCCTTTCAGAGATAGTCATAGAACAGTGCGGAGGTTCAATCTTGTGTTACCTATTGGGGATGTGGAGGACCCCATTACCAGCGCGACTACCTAGAGTTACAATCAATATTTGTACATAGAGAAGGAAAGGCCCCGATGGGAAGAGCAAGTGGAAGCCACCAGATTTACGTAACGATTAATAATCACCAGAAAGAACATCAATCCATGGTGGTGGAGTCATCAGGTACACTAAATTATATGAATGCTGAGATTTTATTTGATTCTGATGCTACAGATAGTTTCATTTAACCATCTTCATTAGAAAAGAGTGGTTTGGAATCCTACGAGCATTATGACTTTAAACAAGTTGAGATGGCTTCGGGGGATAAACAAGGGGTAGGACCTAGCGTTGATAATTGTATAGTAGACCTGGGAGTGTGTACTACCAGGTTGAAGGTATACGTTACTTCTCTCAGGGTGTATGACCTAAGCATTGGAATGGATTGGTTAGAATCCCATCAAGTTATGGTAGATTGTTTTGCAAAAATGGTGCTCTATGTTGACGATGAAGGAAGACCAGTAGAGATACAGGGTGTACGGAGAAAGGTGTCTCTACGCTTTATCTCATCTATGAATTTTAAGCGATGCTTGAAGCAAGGGTGTCTACTATATGTAGTGGGAGTAGTGAATGAAATTTAAGGGACCCTCCTTGGATCAGTACCCGGTATTGTCAGAATTTAAGGATGTTTTTCCGAATGAGTTACCAGGGTTACCTCCTGAGAGGGAGCTTGATTTTACTATTGAGATAAAACCTGGTGCAGAACCAATTTCCAAGACTCTGTATCAGATGAAAGTGCCAGAACTTTGTGAGTTGCAAATTTATTTGAAAGAGTTACTGGACTTAGGGCTAATAAGGCCCAGTGTCTCACCTTGGGGTGCACTGGTAATCTTTGTGAAGAAGAATGATGGTTCCTTACGACTGTGTATAGATTACAAGAACTTGAACCATGCTATAGTGAAAAATAGGTACCCAATTCCACGAATAGGTGACCTCTTCGATCAGATGAAAGGAGAAACAATATTCTCAAATATTGATTTGCGATCACGGTATCTCCAGTTAAGGATTAAGGAAGGCGATATCCCTAAAACTATCTTTCAAACTCGGTTTGGGCATTATGAGTTTGTCGTAGAACCTTTCGGATTGACCAGTGTGCCAACAGTATTCATGAGCCTCATGAATGGAGTATTCCGTAAGTACTTAGACCATTTTGTACAAGTCTTTCTAGATGACATCCTCATCTATTCCAAAAATGAAAGAGAGCATTATGAACACTTACGAGTGGTGTTGTCCTTCCTTCGAGAGAACAAATTGTATGGGAAGTTGTCGAAGTGTTCCTTCTTCCAGAAAGAGATACACTATTTAGGACATATCATTTCTAGTAAAGGAATCTCTATGGACCCAGAAAAGGTAAAGGCCATTATGGAATGGCCAGTGCTGAAAAATGCCCATGAGGTGAGAATCTTCATGGGGCTAGCGGGTTATTATCAGAGATTTGTGGAAATATTCTCTAAAATAGTGAAACCCATCACCACTTTGCAGCACAAGGGGGTTAGGTATGAATGGACAAAAGAATGTGACAGTGCATTCATTGAGCTTAAGAGTGTAGCGACCCTGCTCAAATAGATGTATAGGGATTATTAATTATAATTAATTTGATAATCTGACTGTCCTAATATGTTAGTTAAACAATAATTATTTATTAATAATATTAACTTATTAATGATTATTACTTACATGTTCATATCTGTCAATGATTAATTAATTATTAATTGATTCATTAATTATTTGAGTAAAGAATTAAAGGGGTTAATAATTTAATTTATTAAAGACTTGCGTATTTAATTGAATTGAATTTAATTTATTAAAGACTTACGTACTTACGTATTTAATTTAATTTATTAAAGACTTACCGGGGGGGAAGAAACATTAAATATAGGGATAAGATATTAATGAAGGGGATAAGATAATAAAGGGGGAGATGAGAAAATTAATGAAAGGGGAGAAGAGTTGGTGAAAGGGGATATGACGGGGAGGATTCTTATGGGGGAGAGGAATTTTTGGGGGAATAATTCTGAGGCAGAGATTGGTATGTGATTTTGGACTGTGGTATATTTTTATAGTGGGAGGAGTTTGATTTTGGTGGTTTTTGGTGAATCAGAAGCAGTGGGCACCGGGTTGTTGTGGGTTTTGGGTACGGGGGCCAGGATATCTTTACGGTATCCTGGAGCTAGGGATTCGGAGAGGCTGCTCCTAGTTGACAGGGAGGAAAACTCGGTTTTGGGCAGTGTTTGACACAGTTTCAACTTTAGCAAAGGACAACCAAATCAATCGGGGAATTAGCATCAAGAAGAGGTAATTTATTTTATTATGTTAAGTAATTCTTATTCTGTTATGAAATTATTTTTCTTTAATTAATTTAACATGCTTATATGTTGAATGAAAAAAATTATTGAGTTTTTCTGTGTAGAAGTAATCTTATCGGTTTCAATTTATGGATTTTAATAGACTAAAATTAATTTGGTTCCTACACATGGTATCAGAGTTGTAGTTCACAATCTGGGGTTGAGGGCCTACCACCTACTTAGAGTCAACCCAGAAATAAACCAGAAAACCTTAGAAACTGTTGTGAGATTGATGGAGGCCTGTTCACATTCATACCTGTAGGAAGCCTCGCCTGTAAAAGCTTCAAACCTATAAGAAGCCTCACTTATATAGAGTGATATTTTTATAATGAACAGTTAAAACAAAAATATGGATAGAGTAAAAATATATATTAAAAGATATATATAGTAATATATATATGTGTGTGTGTGTGTGTGTGTGTGTGTGTGTGTGTGTGTGTAATAAATAAAAATGGTGGACCCGAGGCCCAGGCTCAACAAGCAAATGTCTTAATTTAAACAATCTTCCAGTCATATGAAAACCCTGAAGCCCCAACCCAAAACGAATTAAAACAAAATAAATCAGTGATATCAAACAAAACAAGCTGACATATACAAGAAACCCAAGAAAAATGTGAAAATATGTTGCAGGAAGACAATGAAGTGCTTACTGATGAACTGAAAACTGAATAAGAGATCCGTACCTCGACCTTTCTCTTATAAAACTGAGAAGGGTATTTTTTTTTATATAAATATATCTAACACTTTCATCTTGGGATCCGCACCTTACCCACTGGTTGCATGCACTTTACTAAATTGAGTAATGTTGCACGTGCCTTTCCTAACAGATGCATGTAAACTTAAACCAAAAAAAAAAAAAAAAAAAAAAACGTAATGCATTCACACTACATGCTCCTTCACATGCAACCTGTCTAACAGATAAACTGAAAATCTAATCGCTTGCCTTCCTAGATGCAGTGTGTCTCCCAGAAAAAAAGGATGAACTCCGTTGCCAAGATTTAAACATGGGTCTCCTGGGTGATAAGATTGTTGAACACATAGTAGCCACGAGGGTTGAATAAAAGATATTTATCCCTCCTCCTTTTCAGAGAACAATGAATTGGGTCGGTGCTTATGGATCTCCATATGCATGTGTTGATCGATCCATGGATGGATTTGCCACAAATATCTCCATATACCTTGTACCATCCACTGCTACTATGCGCATTCCCCCATAAATTACTCTACCCGGATCTCAGCATATTAACCATTCAATGTTGTGAAATTCTCACAAAACTCGAATACCCATTGCAGCGAAAACAGACAAAACTCACGATGCTTGTAAAAATATGATGACAGGGAGCACTTAGACCTTAACAGAGCCTCAAAAGCTACTAACTCTCTACTTGGAGCAGGGTGCACCCATAGGGAGCAGTTTTTGGTTACTTTTTGAAGGTAAGCAATTCATCATGTGCTTCATATGATTTCTAGGGTTTTATATCATTTGGGTTCGAGTGTTTCATATGCCTACGGGGTTTGATATCATTTGGAATATGTGTTACTACTACCATTTCTGGTTATTGCTTGAGGGAAAGAAAATCGTCGAGTGCTTCACATGTTTTCTGAGGCAAGAGAGGACAACAAAACAGTGAAGAAATCAGTGAAAATAAATGTTCAGAAACAAAATACAGGACACCCCATAATCTTCAACACGGATATATATATACCCACCCACAATAACCCGCTTTATGTTCTATCTTCTAAGACTATTTATGCATCTCCTCTTATAAAGTTATTTGCAGAAATAAGACTGTTTATGAATAAATGCATGCAGATCAGCCTTGTAAATAGACACAGTGACAGTGGATGGCAGCATAGGCATCAAGGCAGATTCATTGGGGTTTCGAGTGCATTGCTCAACTAAACGAGTCAAACAAGCCATGCAAAACAAACAAACAAAAAACCCAAGCCAAGCACCTACACCCCCTAACCTATTGAGTAGAGAAACCAACACTCGATCATTCAAACTATCATACTCTATGGCACCGAAATCCCTGAAGCGGTCGGTCAAAAGTGCCCAGCAACCAAATGAGACCAAAACCAAACGAACAAGTTCCCAAGCACAAAGATCTCGCCACTCTCCCAAGCACAAAGATCTCGCCACTCTCCCAAGCCATGAACCTATCACATACACAACACGATTTAGCCACACCTTCGACAAACAGATTAGAGCGTAGCGCCCACGGGAGGCTTTCATATCTCTCTACGGCTCCAAACGCACCAAATGCACACACAACACAAGTCTGCGAAAACACACCTCACTGCAGAATATACACAAAACAGGGTACTAAAACCTACTCTGATATGCCAAAAGAAAAAATAAAAAAGAAGCGGAGCCTGCCGAGAGGGAAAGAGCAGAGTGAAGAGGCAGCATAGCGTTAGTTGAATGTTTGTGTAGGGTTTGGGGAGGGAGAGCCCAAGAGAGTACGTGTAGGGTTTTAGGGTTAGGGGATAAGAACAAGGAGAGGGGGCACGTGGGCCTCATGTGAGGACCCACTGCCCGACTCTAGAAATTTTTATTTTTTATTTTTTATTTTTATTCATTTATTATTTTAATTTTTCCTTATTTTTTTTATTTTTTAATTTTTTTATTCTAATTTTTCTTTTTATATTATGTTGGTTTATTGTTATTTTTATAATTTTGTTTTATAAAAAAAAAAGAGAGAAGATATTTTATTAAAGACATTGTTATTATCTTTAATTAAGGGCTAAAATATTAATGTTTAATTTAGGTTAAATACTGATTATTTAATAACAATAATATTTAAATCTAAATACATATACTAGTGATAACTAATCAATTAATTAATGAGAATAATTGGGAATATTAATTAATTTAAGTGGTTAATTGAATTAGGGATTAGCTAGGTGATTAGTAGGTACTTAAGTAGGATACCAATAATAATATTAAAATTTCTACATTTACTAAATGCGATGATTAAGGCGACTGAAGCTTAGGCCTTGTTGATTAAGTTTAGTCTAGATTATTAGTTTTTTTTTTTTTAATTAAATCAATGTTAGGTTGGAAGTCACCTTAATTAGTTTTAGACAAAATGTTTAGGGGCTTAGACCAAGGTAAATCAGGAGGGGTCCATATGTGCTAGGAAGGTAAGTTAGAGGATTAGGCGAGAGGGGTACAGTGCTAGCGTAACTACCAGGCGAAGGAGACAATAGTTTTCTTAGGCAAAGAAATCAAGCTTAGACACTTTAGCCCTAACCTAGCCAATCCCCTAAAGAGAGTAATGTCTGTTAAAAGACAAGTAAAGAAAAACTTATGCCTAACCCTATTTCTAGTTTAAGTAGCACCAGTTTGAAACGTCCTTGAACTCACCCTGACAACTTTGGTTGATGCAAGTTAAATCATATAGGATGGTTAGGACTTGAGGGAATCGAGGTAGGGGAGCATCGTCGCAAGAACCGCCAACACCGCCACCACAGCCACCACCATCGCCCGAACTAGCTCTCATATTGTGCTTATTGGAGGCCATAAATGAAACTTTAAAGGGGCGACAACCAGCAGGGATCGAAGTGGAACCCCCACCATCTGGAATGGGTAATCCAGAAGCGTCAAGGGATTCAGGGGGAGGACCTCCACCCGAAGACATCACTCGAGAATTGCATAAGATCAAAGTTTCGGAGTTTGTCGGGGGTCGCGCGAGTGAACATGCAGAAGCATGGTTGGAAGGCATGACAAGGTGTTTTTCCTTAAGGGACTATGCGTCCAACTCAAAGGAGAAGATCACAATTTTTCAGTTAAGAGACAACACCTTGAACTGGTGAGGAAACCTAGAAAGACAACTACATCTTACCCCTGACACAGTATCTTGGGAAATTTTTGAGGAGAGGTACCGAAAGAAATATCTTCCAGCGTACTACGAGGAACAAGAGGTAGGGGCATTTCATGCCTTAGTACAAGGAAACAGAACTGTAGAATAATATGAGATTAGATTTATGGAATTGATTAAATATGTTTTGTATATGGATAATGACCAACGACAAGAAAAGTGCTTCATCTATGGATTGAACCCTAAGATAAGAGCTATGGTGCAGATGTGGAAACTGTCTTCAGTAGCAGAAGCTGTGGAAAATGTGTGTTATGCAGAGGAACACATGAACTTAACCGGAGGTACGAGACTGACCTTCCCGCATCATCCTGGATTCGTGGGGAGGGCCCCTAGGACATTTTCCAAGGGAAGGGGCTCAAGGCCACCTCCATATGGTAGAAAAGTTACACCAAGGACAGTAACCGCAAGGATTTCAATGGTAGTGACTGCAACATCTCGTTCATCACCAACGACGCAGACAGGTCCATGACCATCTCAGGGAACAACTAGTAGGAGCAAGGGTTCTAGGGGAAGGAACGCATTTCAGAGATAGTCACATAACAGTGCGTAGGTTCAATCTCGTGTTACCTGTTGGGGGTGCGGAGGACCCCATTACCAGCGTGACTACCCAGAGTTACAATCAGGGTTCATGCATAGAGAAGGAAAGGCATCGATGGGAAGAGCAACTAGCAACCACCATATTTACGCAGCGGTTAATAATCGTCAGGCCGAACATCAATCCACGGTGGTGGAGTCATCAGGTACACTAAATCATATCAACTTTAAGATTTTATTTGATTCTGGTGCTACAAATAGTTTCATTTCACCTTCTGCATTAGAAAAGATTGGGCTGGCAGTCTACAAGCACGATGACTTTAAACAAGTCGAGATGACTTCGAGGGAAAATCAAGCGGTAGGACCTAGTGTTGATAATTGTATAGTAAACCTAGGAGTCTGTACTACCAGGTTGAAGTTATACGTCACTGCTCTCAGGGCATACGACCTAATCATTGGAATGGATTGGTTAGAAGCTCATTAAGCTTTTGTATATTGTTTTGCAAATAGGGTGCTCTGTGTAGACAATGATGGAAGGCCAGTAGAGATCCAGGGTGTACGGAGAAAAGTTTCATTATGATTTATCTCAACTATGAAGGTTAAACGATGCTTGAGGCAAGGGTGTTGACTATATTTAGTGGAAGTAGTGAATGAAAGGAAGGGAGCCTCATTATATTAGTACCTGGTATTGTCATAATTTAAGGATGTTTTTACGAACGAGTTACTAGAGTTACCTCTTGAGAGGGAGCTTGATTTTACTATTGAGCTAAAACCTGGTGCAGAACCAATTTCCAAAAATTTGTATCAGATGAAAGCGCCAGAACTTTGTGAGTTGCAAATGCAGTTGAAAGAGTTATTGGACTTAGGGCTAATAAGGCCCAATGTCTCACCTTGGGGTGCACCAGTAATTTTTGTAAAGAAGAAGGATGGATCCTTACGACTGTGTATAGATTACAGGGACTTGAATCATGCTATAGTGAAAAACAGGTACCCAATGCCACGAATAGATGACCTCTTCAATCAGATGAAAGGAGAAGTGGTATTATCAAAGATTGATTTGTGATCTGGGTATCACTAGTTAAGGATTAAGGAAGGCGATATCCCAAAAGCTGCTTTTCGAACTCGGTTTGGACATTACGAGTTTGTCATAGTACCTTTCAGATTGAACAATGCGCTAGAAATATTCATGAGCCTCATGAACGACATATTCTGGAAGTACTTAGATCGATTTGTACAAGTCTTTCTAGATGACATCCTCATCTATTCCAAGAACGAAACAGAACATGAGGAACACTTATGAGTAGTGTTTTCCTACCTTAGAGAGAACAAATTGTATGGGAAGTTGTCGAAGTGTTCCTTCTTATAGAAAGAGATTCATTATTTAGGTCATATCATTTTCCGCAAAGGAATCTTTGTGGGCCCAGAAAAGGTAAAGGCCATTATGGTGAGAAGCTTCATGGGGCTAGCAGGTTATTATAGGAGATTTGTGGAGGGATTCTCCAAAATAGTGAAACCCATCACCACTTTGTAGTGCAGGGGGGTCAGGTATGAATGGACAGAATAATGTGAAAGTGCATTCATCGAGCTTAAGAGGTTACTAACTAGTGCATCAATTCTATGAGTGTCGGACATGGAAAAGAACTTCACCATCCGCATAGATGCCTCGAAGCAAGGGTTGGGGGCCATGCTAATGCAGGATGGAGGAGTGATAGCTTATGCGTTAAGGAAGTTGAATAAACACGAAGAGCTATACATGAATCATGATTTAGATTTGGCAGTTGTAATGCTAGCTCTGAAACTTTGGAGGCACTAACTTGTGGGGTGAAACTTTGATCTCAAAACAGACCATCAAAGTTTAAAACATCTCTTCACTCAAAGAGATATGAATGCCAGGAAAAGGTGATGGAGTGAGTTTATGAGTGAGTACGATTTTGGTATTTCATACATTAAGGGGAAGGAAAATGTGGTCATATATGCCTTGAGGAGGAGACCACGTGTCTTCTCCTTGATACCCTTAAAGGTCAATCTGAGGGAACATGTGTTGACGCAACTCCAAGGAGACAGTTGGTATTTAGAGGTTACTTCAAACCTCTAGAGCAGGAGGGAGTTAGATCCAAAGTATGAAGGATATAGTCTGGAAGCAGACAGATTGTTAAGATATCGAGGAAGGATGTACATCCTTGAAGATGGGGATATTTGAAGCATCATACTGAAGGAAGCCCATAGAGAAATTTATTGTGTTCATCTGGGTGTGAAGAAGATGTATGCAGACATGAGGAAGCTCTTCTTCTGGGTAGGCATGAAGTGCGATGTAGTCCATTTCGTCGCCAAATGCCTAGAGTGTCAACAAATGAAAGCTGAACACCATCACCCGACAGGCCTCCTACAACTACATGATGTTCCTATGTCCAATTGGGAAGTCATATCTATGGATTTTGTTGTGGGGTTACTGCTCACATCTCATAGACACAATGCCATTCTTGTGATAGTGGATAAGTTAACCAAGAGTGCTCATTTTATTCCAGCTAGAGACAGTTACGATGTCACTAACATGGCACGTGTGTTTGTAAGTGAGGTTATCCATTTTCACGGGATACCTAAGAAGATAATTTCAGATAGGGACTTCAGATTCACTTCTAGGTTTTGGACAAGTTTGCAGTCAGCGTTGGGGACTCAGTTGAACTTAAGAACAACTTATCATATGAAACAGATGGGAAAACCGTGAGAGTAAATTAAGTCATGGAAGACATGATCATGATGTATGTCATTGATAATCAAACCCAGTGGGAGAAGTACCTACCTTTCATAGAGTTTGCCTACAATAATAGTTTTCATAGCTCCATCGGAATGCCACCCTACGAAGCTCTGTATGGAAGTCCATGCAGAACGCCATTGAGTTGGGATAGACTAGAAGACCGAGTAACAGTTGGGCTAGAATTGATTCAAGAGATGGAGGAACAGGTGATTCAGATTAGGCAGAGACTAAAGGAAGCATAGGATAGGAAGAAAAGTTATGAGGATGCACACAGGACCGACCGAAGTTATAAAGTGGGAGACCAAGTTTTCATTTGTATCAGGCCTAATAAGAGTACCATATGGTTCGGGAAGGGGACAAAGTTGTCACCTCGATTTATAGGACCATTCAGAATCCAAGAGAAAATTGGACCCGTTGCCTATCGTCTTGTACTGTCACCCCACTTGCATAAAACTCATAATGTATTTCATGTATCTGTTTTACGTCATTATGTTGCTAATGAATCACATAAACTAAATTGGAAGGAATTGCAGGTATCGGACATGGGAAATCTCACGGTAGAACCATTACGCATATTGGACCATAGAGTTCGATAGCTCAGGAACCATCTGGTAGACCAAGTTAAGGTCCAATGGGACAAGTATAGTCCAGGATCTGCTACTTGGGAAGATGCTGAGACATTACGACGAGACTATCCCTCACTTTTTTGACCACCTCGAGATTATGTCTCTCGAAGGTGGGGTGTATGTAACACCAGCTTTTGACTTAGACAACCAACATTTACCTAAGGCCTATGTATATTATTTTCTCTTCACGGTGAAAACTATTAAATGATACACTTAAACTTTTAAGACATATGAACCGTTATGAATGTTTAAATGTTATTAATGATGATTAATATAATGCGATCTACTACGTGAATGCAAATTTTATGAATGTTTAAATGTTATTGATGATGATGTATATAATGTGATCTACTATGTGAATGTAAATTTTACGAATGTTTAAATGTTATTGATGATGATGTATATGATGTGACATATTGTGAGAATGCAAATTTTACGAATGTTTAAATGTTATTAGAATGATGTTGGATATGATGCAATCTATTTGGTAAATGATAATCTTATGAATGGGTGTCAAAATTGAATTATGGGATATTATGAGATCTATTTCTAACTTGAAAAATTTGATGTTAAGTTTTCGGTACAAGGATACCAAATTAAAATGATGATAGTATGCAATTACATGATGATAATGCATAGAAATGTATGAGTTTGTGTTACAGACTAATATGCAGGTTATGGGCTATGAAATAGCCAAGATATAAGGATGATGAAAGTGGATATCATGACCACTAGACAAGAAACATTATGGTATGAATATTTGTATGTGAAATTATATTGGTTTGGATGCATTGCTATGATATGTGGACTAGTGCAGAATATGAGGTGATGAGACTGCCCAAAATCGAATAAGCGATGACAAAACCCCCAGCAACACGGTGCCACTGTATATTCCATTGTAGGGTGTGGACCCTAGTTATGATTAGGATGGGTGGAGGCATTTCCCACTGTGTATCCTTCGAAACTTGAAGTCATGGGAGGATGGTGTTAGTTCACGCTCCCTAAGACATGTGATGATGGCTGTCAGTTGCCTGCTGGGGAAGCTTGGTCGAGATGGTGACACTTCCGCTTATGGGTTCTATTTGGAGTTAGGTCAATATAGTTGATGCTCCAAGATAGTCTAGTAGAGGAAGGATAGGAATGGAGATGGAAGTAAGTTAGGGAGGAAGGATGAGTAGAAATAGTTGAGAAAGTACGAATATTTGTCTTATGGTGGAATTTAATGTTTTCCCCTTCTAAAAAGAAAATGTGTATATATGAACATTCATAATTACGTAACTAAACCACAGTTGTCTAAATAAAAATTGTTGAACTAGGATAATTGTAATTAAAGGATTTCGAAAACATTTGATTGGTTTATTGTCTTTTATAAAAGACTAGTCTTGTTGATTGGATTGGATGCATACATAAATTACTAAAGGGTGATAGTGATTGATTATTAGTACATGCACGAGACTTGTATGTACTAGCTACACATGCATTTCTTGTAGATGTACACTAGTATGTATGAGTTTTCTTGACATACTTACTAATAATGTCAGCTAATTGTTATGAATGTGTGAACTATGTTTATTTTCCTTTGTACCATGAGATACTTTAACTTCAGGATGAAGTTTCCTGAAGGGTGGGTGTATGTAA
>ML796742.1:350532-416233 GCA_009831015.1 Picea engelmannii
GATTATTAATTATAATTAATTTGATAATCTGACTGTCCTAATATGTTAGTTAAACAATAATTATTTCTTAATAATATTAACTAATTAATTATTATTAATTACTTGTTCATATCTGTCAATGATTAATTAATTATTAATTGACTTATTAATTATTTGAGTGAAGAATTAAAGGGGTTAATAATTTAATTTATTAAAGACTTATGTATACAGGGGGAAAGAAACATTAAATATAAGGATAAGATATTAAATATAGGGATAAGATATTAATGAAGAGGATAAGATAATAAAGGGGGAGATAAGAAAATTAATGAAAGGGGAGAAGAGTCAGTGAAGGGGGATATGACGGGGAGGAGTCTTACGGGGGAGAGGAATTTTGGGGGGAATAATTATGGGGCGGAGATTGGTCTGTGATTTTGGGCTATGGGATATTTTTCTAGTTGGAGGAGTTTGATTTTGGTGGTTTTGGTGAATCAGAAGCAGGGGGCACCACGTTGCTGGGGGTTTTTGGCATGGGAGCCAGGATATCCTTACAATATCCTAGAGCTAGGGAGCCGGACAAGCTTCTCCTAGCTGGCAGGGAGGAAAACTCGGTTTTGGGCAGTGTTTGACACAATTTCAACTTTAGCAAAGGACAACCAAATCAACAGGAGAATTAGCATCAGGAAGAGGTAATTTGTTTTATTTTGTTAAGTAATTCTTATTCTGTGATGAAATTGTTGTTCTTTAATTAATTTAACATGCTTATATGCTCAATGAAAGAAATTATTGAGTCTTTTTGTGTAGAAGTAATCTTATCAGTTTCAATTTATGGATTTTAATAGACTGAAATTAATTTGGTCCCTACAAAGAGGTTACTAACTAGTGGGCCAATTCTATGAGTGTTGGATATGGAAAAGGACTTCACAGTCTGCAGAGATGCCTCAAAGCAAGGGTTGGGGGGCGTGCTAATGAAGGATGGAGGAGTGATAACTTATGCGTTAAGGAAGTTGAAGAAACACGAAGATCTTTACGCTACTCATGATTTAGAGTTGGCAGTTGTAATACTAGCTCTGAAACTTTGGAGGCACTATCTTGTGACGTGAAACTTTGAGCTCAAAATGGACCATCAAAGTTTAAAACATCTCTTCACTCAAAGGGATCTGAATGCCAGGAAAAGGCGATGGAGTGAGTTTATGAGTGAGTACGATTTTGGTATTTAATACATCAAGGGAAAGAAAAATGTGGTCGTATATGTCTTCAGTAGGAGACCACATGTCTTCTACTTAGTACCCTTAAAGGCCAATCTGAGGGAACGTGTGTTGACGCAACTCCAAGGAGACAGTTGGCATCTGTAGGTTACTTCAAACCTCCAGAGTGGGAGGCAATTAGATCCAAATTATGGAGGATATAGTCTAGAAGTAGACGAACTAATGAGATATCGGGGAAGGATGTACATCCATGAAGATGGGGATATTCGAAGCATCATACTGAAGGAATCCCATAGAGTACTTTAATGTGCACATCTGGGTGTGAAGAGGATGTACGCAGACATGAGGAATCTCTTCTTCTGGGTAGGCATGAAGCGCGATGTAGTCCATTTCGTTGCCAAGTGCCTAGAGTGTCAACAAGTGAAAGTCGACCACCATCACTCGACAGGTCTCCTACAACCACATGATGTTCCTATGTCCAAGTGGGAAGTCATCTCTATGGATTTTGTTGTGGGGTTGTCGGTCACATCTCATAGAGACAATGCCATTCTTGTAATAGTTGGTAAATTAACCAAGAGTGCCCATTTTATTCTGGTTAGAGACACTTACAGTGTCACTGATGTGGAACGTGTGTTTGTAAGTGAGGTCATCCGTTTGCACGAGATACCTAAGAAGATCATTTTAGATAGGGACTCCAGAGTCACTTCTAGGTTTTGGACAAGTTTGCAGTCAGCGTTGAGCTTAAGCACAACTTATCATCTTGAAACAGATGGGAAAACCGAGAGACTAAATCAAGTCATGGAAGACATTCTTAGGATGTATGTCATGGATAATCAAACCCATTGGGAGAAGTACGTACCTTTTGTAGTGTTTTCCTACAATAACAATTTTCATAGCTCCATCGGAATGCCACCCTATGAATCTCTATATGGAAGGCCATACCGAACATTGTTGAGTTGGGATAGATTATAAGACCAAGTAATAGTTGGGCTAGAATTTATTCAAGAGATGGAGGAATAGACGATTCAGATTAGGAAAAGACTAAAGGAAGCACATAATAGGTAGAAAAGTTATACGGATGCACATAGGACCGACCGAAGTTATGAAGTGGGAGACCAGGTTTTCATTTGTATTAGGCCTAATAAGAGTACCATATGGTTTGGGAGGGGGACAGATTTGTCACCTCGATTTATAGGACCATTCAGAATCCAAGAGAAAATTGGACCCATTGCCTATCGTCTCGTACTACCACCCCACCTGCATAAAACTCATAATGTTTTTCATGTATCTATTTTATATCATTATGTTGTTGATGAATCACATAAACTAAATTGGAAGGAACTGCAGGTATCGGACGTGGGACCACTCATGGTAGAACCGTTAAGCATATTGGACTGTAGAGTCCGACAGCTCAAGAACCATCTGGTAGACCAATTTAAGGTCCAATTGGACAAGTATAGTCTAGGATTTGCTACTTGGGAAGATGCCGAGACACTACAACGAGATTATCCCTCACTTTTTTGACCACCTCGATAATATTTTTCTCGAAGGTTGGGTGTATGTAACACCACCTTTTGAATTAGGCAGCCAAGAGTACCTAAGGCCTACACACCTTTATTTTCTATTCACAATTGAAACTATTAAGTGATACACTTGAACTTTTAAGATGTATGAATGTTTATGAATGTTTAAATGTATTTGGATAATGATGGATATGATGCAATATATTGTGAGAATGTAAATTTTATGAATGTTTAAATGTTATTAATGATGATGGATATGATGTGATCTACTATGTGAATGTAAATTCTATGAATGTCTAATTGTTATTGATGATGATGGATATGATGCGACATATTGTGTGAATGAGAATCCTATGAAGGTTTAAATGCTATTAGAATGATATTGGATATCATGCAATCTATTTTGTAAATGATAATTTTATGAATAGGTGTCATTAATTGGATTATGGAATATTATGAGATCTATTTCTAACTTGAAAAATTTTATGTTAAAGTTTTTGGTACGCGGATACCAAATCAAAATTATGGTTTATGCAATTACATGAAGATAATGCATATAAATGTATGAGTTTGTGTTACAGACTAATCTACAGGTTATGGGCTATGAAATAGCCAAGGGATAATGATGATGAAAGTGGATGTCATGACCACTGGCCGAGAAACAATATGGTATGAATCTTTGTATGTGAAATTATATTGTTTTGGATGCATCGCTATGATATGTGGACGAGTGTAGGATTTCAGGTGGTGAGACTACCTAAAACTAAATAGACGATGAAAAAACTCCCAGCAACACGGTGCCACTGTATATTCCATTGTAGGGTGTGGACCCTAGTTCTGTTAGGAGGGGTGGAAGCATTTTCCACCGTGTATCCTATAAAACCTGAAGTCATGGGAGGACGATGTTAGCTCACGCTCCCCTAGATGTGTGATGATGACTGTTAGTTGCCTGTTGGGGAAGCTTGGTCAAGATACTGACACTTCTTCTTACGGGTTCTATTTGGAGTTAGGTCAATATAGTTGACACTCCAAGATAGTCCAGCAGAGGAAGGATAGGAATGGAAGATGAAAGTAAGCTAGGGAGGAAGGATGAGTAGAAATAGTTGAGAGTGTATGGATATTTTTCTTATGTTGGAACTTATTGTTTTCCTTCTAAAAAGAAAATGCATATATATATGAATATTCATAATTATTTAACTAAACTACAATTGTCTAAATAACATTGTTGAGCTAGGTAATTGAAATTAAAGGATTTCACAAACATTTGATTGGTTTATTTTCTTTTATAAAATTAATAGTCTTGTTGAATAGATTGGATGCATATGAAAATTACTATAGAGATGATAGTTATTGATATTAGTACAAGAACGGGACTTGTATGTACTAGCTACACATGCATTTCTTGCACATGTACACTAGTATGTATGAGTTTCTTGGCTTACTTACTAATAAATGTTGGTTATTTTTTAGGAATGTGTGAACCACGTTTCTTTTCCCGTGTATCATAAAATACTTTAACTTTGGGACGAAGTTTCCTAAAGGGTGGGTGTATGTAACAACCCTAGTTAAATAGTTTATTAAGGTTTGTCAAGTATAGTTAATTAAATAATTAATTTTCCTAATGTGTATTAGTTAAGTAATGATTAATTATTAATAATATTATTTATTTATTTATTTATTGTTTATTGTATGTTGATTAATTAATTAATTAATTAATTAACACATTTAATGTTTGGGGTAACAAATTAAACGCTTAATAACTTTTAATTTATTATTAGAAAACTTTATGTAAGAAGTGATAAAGCATTGAATGGAGGGATAGGGTATTAAATGGAGGGATAAGGTGGGTGGCATTAAATGAAGGAGGAGGCAGTGAATGGGAGGAGGATATGAGGGGGAAGAGGCATTTGGGAGAAGGAGTTTTGGAATTTTGGGGAAAGAGAACATTTTGACAGCATGGACTGTATTTTCTATTTGGGATATTTTTTTGGTTTGGAGTTTGGGTGGACTGTTACAGGGGTGCACCAGGTTGCTGGGAGTTTTGGGCTTGGGGGCAAGGAATCCTCACAGAGTCCTGGAGCTAGGGAGCCAGATACGCTATGTTCCTAGCTGGAAGGGAGGAAAGATTCGGTTTTGGGCAGAGTTTGGGTAGAGCAGCAGCAAGGACAGACGGAGATTGGAGAAATAACATCAGACATAGGTATGAATTTTCATGGATTTGATGTGTTATGTGGTTGTTATTAAATTTATTTTCATGTTGTTGATAAATTTAATTTATGCTGAATAAATTATGGTTAAATGTTGAAGATTAAATTGTACAGAAAAACATTATCTACTCTCTATTTTTAACCTATGTTTTATAAGGCTCTGTCGGGACAGAGACCTTACAAAATACAAATAATAATGGTAACATAATAATAAAATTCTAAAATACAAATAACTTTTAAAAAAATAAGCTAATTAAAGGTGTGATCACTTGCAACCTTTTCTAGGCTTAAAGCACTAGACTTGCACCAACGTAATTATAACCTCTACAATTTGTGAGATACATTGTTGCTAATATTCATGAAATTTAGAGATGAGAGTAAGAATGGATGCTCTGTTTTCCTAAACCATTTTTTTATGTATCCTTAAAAATTTTCCAAGTTCTTTTAAATCGTGATGATCCATAATGCATGATCAACCTTCTATTTTTAGAGAAGAGAATTGACCTTAACAATGCAATAAATCTATAATCCTTAATAGAATTCAAGAGGTTCAACACAAACCTCAAGGGATATTCCCTTATTATCAAACATACATGACTAAAATAAATGACATCCACAACTTGTCAAGGGAATAAAAAGTTTTTCACTACCTAGACCCCTCCCCAAATACTCAAATACATTTCCACACTCCAAATAACATGAAAAATTTGATGTGTTAACAACCACCATTTTTTTTAAAACCAACTCATCAAACATAGAAAAAATTGGATGATAATTATACCAACAACCAACTTAAGAACCAATTTTGGTTTCTTGTGAAAATCAATGAAATAGAGTTTCCTATAGCTAAAGAAAAGATACCAAATATGTGTACTTATATTAAATATGCTCAGGACAAGCTTCCATAGAGTTTCAAATTCATTTCCAAAATGACGAAAACCAAAGATAACTAGTTTGTTAATTTCCATCTTTCGTATATTATCGAAACTCAACAAAAGACGGATTAAAAAATTTGATATGGGACCAACCACCAACCTAAGTTTCAACGCTAATTTCAAATGGTTTCCAAATGAGTAGAGATGGCCACCCTCCTCCCACTGAGCATAATTCAAACTAGCCATTATCCCACCTTGTTTGACGTGAATTAAACCTAAGACTTTATTACCTTTTGTCCATGGAAACTCAAACATGTGGGAGGGAGCCTTAGGACTTGTCATGTTTATTAAAATTCCTTGATGAATGAGATATTGCATGAGGGACAAATGAATAATATGTTTTAGATTCTTATCACTAAATACTCAGGGGTAAATTAAGGTATGACTTGGTTGGTTAATTATCCATTAACACAAAGCTCCCCCATTTTGATTTTTTTTGCCTTTTGATCAAAATTATTTTGGGAACAAAATGAAGGTGGAGATATAATAATGAAATATATAGAAATATTGTCAAAAACACAAAGATACAGTAATACACATTTTCTGTTAATGAGAAAAATGTACAAAAACTGTAAAAATACAGAGTGAATGAACTCAATAGAATGGTGGAATCTTATCTCTTACAAGAGATGTGATGGCTACGCTCATTCGTAAGAACATGATGTTTACAATGAGCCTCCAAAGGCCTTTTTAACATAAATAAGACCCAAAACCCTAACCCTAACCCTAAAAGATGAAACACCAAAAGGTTTGTGGGCCCTGATGGGGGTAATTGATACATCAACTTCCCAAATGTGATTTTTCATATGATCTTCATTTGGGGGCAATGATAGCCCATTGGAAAGGCATAGCTAATGAAAACACACTATGTTCATCCTAGCATCTACTTTTGGCTACATTCTAGGAACTATCGAGCCAAAAAAATGACATTTAGGGCCTTAAAATGGCCCCAAAAGTTTAGGACCCCAAAAATCGTAGAAACAATTCCAAGCTGGAAAACCATGTTTTGAGCTAGTGGAATAGGTGGGTGGTCATCAATATCCATATGGATCATTCCTTCTCTCTTAGGAAGCAATGGTCCCCATTGCATTAAGTTTCCATGGGAGATGAGAAATCTTTTGTTGAATTTGAACCTTGGTGAGTTGCTTTCTTTCCTGCAAAAGTTGTCTTTCTTAGCTTGTTGAAGGATATTATGAACCTATTGTTGTAGGGGTTTAATCTGTTCAACTGATCTAGCTGCATGATCTACTTGAGTGTGGGAGGACTCTATAAGTGAAGATGGATCATGAGGAGTATGAAGGTATTTGTTATAACATTGCTTGATTGGGAAATGTGGATGCACCCCCATAGGTGAAGCAACAATATTTTGTGCCCTTCTACAATAATCTTATTCTCAATAGAAAGGTATTGGGATGAGGCCATAGTGGTTGCAGTGTCCTTTTTTTCACCTTCTAACCAGATCACAAAGAGAATAAACTTTGTGGTATGAGAGATTATTTTGCGACATTGTTTTGTTGGGCCAATAATAAGAACTGCCTCTCGTATCTTGTAGAGATGACCCCCCAAAGTAACAAAGGTGCTATGGGGACGAGACTCATAAATAACACAATGCTTCCATATATACAACTGGCCTAACAAAACATCACATACTTCTAGTGGGGAAACATCACACAATACCTCATCCTTGAAGGGCTTGATTTTGTAGGACCTGCGACATTGTTGGTTTCCACAAAGATTAGGACCCTAGTGATGCAACCTGATGTTTTATGGTTGCAGGTGTGGTGTTGTCAAAAAATCTAACTTATTGATGAGCTATGATGAGATTAGGTTCTTTTGGATTTCATTACCAACAGCAAAATGCAATGGGTTCCCCTTCGCCCACATCTATGAATGGAAGAGGAAATCCCCCTCCTCAGTATCATTTGGTTCCTCTGGTTGGATTTTTGAGGTCCTCTCAGTACTAGTCGGTTCGACATCAATGATCTATCTCTTTTTATTAATTTTTGAAACAGAGTCTGATTTAGGGCTTGGTTCTATTTCTTTGAGCTCAGCTACTAATGACTATTTTTAGCAACATTCATCGGTGTTGTGCCAAGGGATTTTGTGGAAGTTGCATCGCTTCCCAATGTTCTTGTTTTCTTCTTGTTTTTCTTCTTATCTCATGGATTGAAATGATTTTATTGAGGTTGTATATTCTCTGAGTTAGGGATGTATTTACTATACTTTCGTTATTGCAAATTTGGAGACCCAAATTACAGCTTATTCTGCTCCTTAAATTTCTTTTCTATTTTGACAGCACATCGATAAGCAGCTCCCAATGATGAGATATCCAAAACCTCCATTTCAGTTTGGATGTACTTGTGTATATCCCCAAATTTTTTTATAACCAGTTGTCACTCGCAGTATTTGATACCCAATTTGGTGCACAAGGTATAGAAGGTGTTTTTGAACTCTGACATTGTTTTGCCCCTCTCTTTATGTAGCGTGGTCGATCTCATGTATTGGTCTTCATAGTTTCCAATAGGGTATTATTGTTCCTTGACTACAACCATAAAAAAAACCCAAGTGGGCTCAACCCCAAATATTCCAAACTCTTTTGTGGATTTTTTCTCTGAGTAATTTTCCCACCAACGTTTGACATGGGGGATAGCCTTAAGGAGTGAAAAGGTGATCTTTTATCTATCATTAAAATTATAGACAGAGAAATAATCTTCTAGCAGATTTAAGCACTTTTCCAAAGCATCTGGATTGATCTGACCTTCAAATATAGGAATATAAAAATTAACTTGTACCTTGAATTGGGAAGTGTCTCCAAATTAATTGCTTGATGAAGACATGCTTGCTATTGTCAGTAATCATTGAAGGATTTGTGAAAAATTATCCAACATCTCATTCCTTTGTTGCGCGAGGGATTCTGCGAGAAAAAACTTGATAGGATCTCTTGCTTCCTCATCTCTCTTTTCTTTCGCCCATGGGAGGTCACTTTGTATGGAGAGAGTGGTTTTCCTGAAGAGAAATTAGATCAAGACCCAAATCTCAATATCCTGACCTCGTCGGGGACATGCACTAAGAAACAACAAGGAGAAACCTCCTCTGATACTAGTGATCTAGATTATTTTGGGAAAAAAATGAAGGAAAAGATATAACAATGAAATACACATAAATATTTCCAAAAACACAGAGATACATTAATACACAATTTCTATTAATAAGAGAAATTTACAGAAACTGTAAAAATATAGAGTGAATGAACTCAATAGATTGGTGGCATCTTACCTCTGAGAAGATATGTGATGGATATGTTCAGTCAAAAGAATATGATGTTTACAATGAGGATCCAAAGGCCTTTTTAACATAAAGAAAATTCAAAACCATATCCCTGGAGGATGAAATGCCAAAAGGTATGCAGGCTCGATGGGGGTAGTTGATACATCAACTTCCTAAGGGTGAAACCTTTTCATATGATATTCGTTTGGGGTGCACAATAACTCGTTAGAAAGGTATGGTCGAGGAAAATACATTCCATTCTTATTAAAATATTCTTTTGTCCACAATTTAGGTGTTTTTGAGCCAAAAGAATGTTGTTTAGGGCCTCAAAATGACCTTGGAAGTTCAGGACCCAAAAAACCATAGAAAACTTTCCAAGTTGGAAACCCATGCTTTGATCCAGTGGAATAGGTGGGTGGCCATCGATATCCATATGCATTACTTGTTAGATAATTATTTTACTTGTATATTATAAATCCTTAAGACATGGAAGAAGGAGACTGTTTGAATTCTTGTTTCCTCGTGTTTCACTTGAACTAGAATAGAGATGAATATATAATCTTCTAGACAACTTTTCTTGTGCATAAACTTAATAACAGTGATAGAATACCCTAGTACAATTAAATGATTAATTTATTTTCCCACCACTATCCTTATCCCCTAGAGTAGAGATTAATCTTCTACCCAATTATTGGATGGTGTTCCCAATCCTCAAGCATAAGACAATTCATTTTTTTCTCTGGGATCAGTGAGAATCCCCACATTCCTTCCACCCCTAGATTCCCTTTTGATGCATGATCAGAATCTGGACCAGGGGACAAATTTTTGCTCAAAAATCAAAGTTCTCAAAATTGCCTTAAAACGAACGGGTGTGTAGCCCTCGTCGTCAAGAACCCAACACAACTCGAACGGGTTCAAATGGACGTTGGATGAGTGAGATATCACGATCTGTTCGATTCGCCAAACAGGAAAAAACATTTGTTGATTGTATAGTCCATACAGTCCATACAACTGACGTGGCAGAGGTCATACAGTTGATGTGGCACGTCTGTACGCTAAGGTGGCAGTTGATGATGTGGCAATCGTTGATTGGCATATTTTGGATGAATGATGTTTCGACATGTGGTATTTAATTGGCAAGTGGTTTGGTGCCATGTGGCCCAGGCGTGGGCTACCACGTGGCACCCTATTATGGTATGGTTTAATAAAATTTTATGGAGTCTGTGGGGATCGAACCCCGGACGTCCACCACAGACCAAGCACTTTAGCAATGGCCACTCGACCGGCATGCCACACGGTGTTCCTTGTTATATATATATATATGTTTAAATTTAATTAAATTAACACTATTGTATAGTTTGGTGTGGGGGTCAGGCTGGGGCTTAGCCTCAACCCGCGGTTGTATTGTTAATTCATATGGCCACCGGTTAACAATGCACAAGAGTTTATATGTGCACCCCCGGTTTATATACACACCATGTGACCACGATGTAAAACACGCATGGGGTTTGGATTTTACAACGGTTACAACACCACACGCTTGCCACTTGTTACATCTACATTCACTCGTGGAACCTAGCCCTTTTGTGCAGGAAACAAGGTCACATGACCCATGCGCACAAAGGCCTATGTGGTTAGGGGGCTTAGTTCAGTTAATTGTTCGATAGTTTTCCCCATTTTACGGTTATGCACTAGTGATAGGTTTTAGCACAGAAATGAGCGCGTGAGCTAGGTTGGATGCACAAATGTGCATTTTGGTGAACCAGAGACAACAAGCTTGAAGAAGAGAAATGCCAGGAGGCCTAACTTCTTAATCTTTTGGCCAAATGAGGTGACGATAAAGACCAGCTAGGGGTTTTTGGATGTTCTTAATACATTGGCACTATTTTAAAAGGCATTTGAAGACTTCTTTTGTAGGTTTTTCACCATTAAAGTTTTAGGAAGCTCAAGGGAGCTTGAAGCCCTCATTGATGGAGGTCATGCTCAGATGAGCCCAAGTCTTTTTTCTGTGTCTGAAGAGACATTTTTGGCTAATTATAATGCTCTGAACACATTGGGATAGGTTTTAGATGCATTTTAGGACTTTTATCAGTGTTTTTTCCAAAAGGAATCTCAGGAAGGATCAAGGCCACATGTAGAAGAGGTCATGCCCGGATGAGCCATGATCCGTTTTCAGAGTTCTATTAGTCATTTCTGGGGTTTTTATGTATTCGGAACCCAATGGTATAGTCAGTAAATCCATTGGAGTTGAGAAAAAACTTGTAAAATAATATTTGACAAACTAATCCCAGAGAGCCTAGTCCATTGAAGGAGGCTCAAGGAGATGTAGCTCAGTTGGGGGTGAACTCCTTTATCATCTTGTTATTGTTGTGAGTTTGATGGTTTATTTGCTGCAAGTTATGTTTGTTGTGTATTTATTTAAAACACATATTTAACCATTTAAAAGAAAATTTCCTCACACATGAACATTTAAAAGAAGATGCATAAACTTGGCACATAATTTATCTTGCATAACTAAGACATTGAGCAAGGTCCTGAAAAGTTTATTTTAATGAAGTAGAGGGTGCTTGCATAGCATAACAAGTCAGCCCCCTATTTTTAGATTAGGTGGTATCAGAGCATAGTTTGTTTTGCTCATGTGATTTCCATTGATAGCTATAGTTTTAGTTGTTGGTATTTGTGCAAGTTTTGTGTTGAAGTTTGATATCTTGCAAGGATGGAGGAAGCTTCAAACATTTATAGTTCTCATGCATATTCATTATCCAAGTTCCTTGACAAAGAGATATTGAAAGAGTTTGTAACCATGAGAGATATGGTACAAGCGTTGTGGGAAGATAGAGAAGAGAGCATTGCCGTCCAAGAGCAGTTGGTGGCCATGAAGGAGGAGAAGCACTAGCTTCTTGAAAAGATGCATGAGATGGAGACTCAACTCCATGAGGAAAAGGAAACCCTTACCAAGTACATGCATGAACATGAGGTATGTAATGTTGGTTTTTCTTCAAATTCCTCTCAAGATGAATGCTTTGGTGTTTTTGAAAATCACACAAGAGGAAATGGGTCCAAGTTATTGTTAAAAATGGGCTATGAAGGAAAAGGATTAGGCAAGCATGCACAAGGAATTGTTGAGCCTATTGTTGTTGAGGAGAGACCCAAGTATTGTCGTCTTGGATATGAACAAAGAGTTGGAGCAAATTCCAAAGTTGAGGAGACAAGGGAAAAAGTTCCAAGAACAAATTTTGTTGCAAGTTTAATCCCTCAAACATGCAAAGTTTGTGCTCAAGATGAATGCAAATGTATGAAACAAGAGAGTTGTGACAGCCATGAGGACAAGAACAAATTTGTTGGTCTTCAAAAGAGAGCTAGTAACTCTTCAAATTCACCTCCTCAAGAAGGCTATAAAGGTGAATGTTCAAGGTATAATTCTTCCTATCATTCAGTTGCTTTTGATTATGTTAAGCATGATAAATTTTCATGTAAAAATGGAAGAAAAAGTCCATGTACATATTGTGTTTTATATAAACATCATGTTTCAAAATGTTGGAAAAGATTGACCACTTTCAAAAAAATTTACAAGAAAAGACAACTTGAAAAGAGGATGCAAAATATTTGCACTCATTGCTAGATGAGGGGTCATCTCATTGACCAATGTTGGAAATTGCATCCAACCTTTCATCCACATCACAAGAAACAAATGAATAAAGAAATTGGGAAGAATGGAAGAGGAGATTCCATCATCGATGTGAGTCAAGATGATTCACAAGAAGATGATTTTCAAAAAAAACATTCACCATTGAGTTGGCTTGGTAAGAAATGGTTGAATTTCTTGAGCAAGTAAGGCTTGCATTTTTCTATTGTAGATGCACATTTCAGCCTTATGTATGCATTTATGTTGAAAGCATGACAAGTTGCAAAAGTTTATCACAACTTGTATGATGCAAGTTGTATGTGAAAGAAATTCGTTTGAAGACATTCTTGTTTGTTGCACAACTTCGCCAAGAAGATGTAAAAGAGGGGTATGATGTTCACTTGTTACAGCCATATATCTTTTTTATATTCAGCTCTTATGTACCCACATGTTTCAGGTTTATGTACTTATGTTTGTACTTGAAGGAGAGTTAAAGAGCTATGCACATACATCTGTTTTTGTGTGTGTGTAAACAGTGAACCTGGTGATAGTTTATCATGAATGACTCATGATTGTAACATGATTGTGTATCGTGAATGTCGACTAGTCATTTTGGGAAGGTTGATATGTTTCAAATGAGTCTCGACTTGTGTCAATGTTGTCTTGACGACTATGTGTGTCGATCATGTTTTTCGACTTATGTTTAGTTGATGGTGTTTGTTGGCTTGTAAGTTGATTTTGAGTACACCAAGATGCAGGAAAATGCCATGTACTTTGATGAAGTAGAAGATGTGACCATTTGCTTGAAGAGCAAAAGACTTTGTTTGCATCATTTTCAGTCTTGTATAAATTTATTTTCAAGATTGATGGTTTTCTTGGTTTGTGACAAGATATCCTAGGAAAATTTTTGCAGCCATTCGAGAGCAGATTGTTTTGACACCAAAGAGTTCAAAAGAGGGACTTGATTCTCAGTGGGAAGGTTGGTAGTCTTCCAAGCACAAGGAGAACAGTGGGTCAACAATAGCCAGAGAACAGTGGTTGAGGGACATAGCCAGTTATAGTGCAAGGCATGTCAAGGTATCCAGGTGATTGTCAAAAAGACTTTTCAAGTAGAATAATTTGATAGAACTTGGAAGTAGAAGAGTATTGAAGCTCAAGAAGATAATCATAAGATTTTGTGGGTCCAAAATCCTTTCAGTGGGAAGGTGTGATCAGAATCTGGACCAGGGGACACAATTTTTCTCAAAAATCAAAGTTCTCGGAATTTCCCAAAAACAAACGGGTGCGTATCCCTCGTTGTCACGAACCCAACGCAACTCGAACGGGTTCAAACAACCATCGGATGAGTGATATATCACGATCTGTTCGATTCACCAAAAAGGCAAAAAAAAATTGTTGATTGTACAGTCCGTACAGTCATTACAGCTGATGTGGCAGAGGCCGTACAACTGACGTGACACGTCTGTACGCTGAGGTGGCAGTTGATGATGTGGCAGTCATTGATTGGCAGATTTTGGATGAATGATGTTTCAACATGTGGCATTTAATTTCAAAGTGGTTTGGTGCCATGTGGGCCAGACGTGGGTTGCCACGTGGCACCCTATTATGGTATGGTTTGAAAAAAAATTATGGAGTCCATGGGATTGAACACCAGACCTCCACCACAGACCAAGCGCTTTAGAAATGGATGCCTAATCAGCGTGCCACATAGTGTTGCTTGTTATATATATATGTTTAAATTTATTTAAATTAACACTATTGTATAGTTTGGAGTGGGGGTCGGGTTGGGGCTTAGCCCCAACCTGTGGTTGTATTGTTAATTCATATGGTCATCGATTAACAATGTGAGAGAGTTTATATGTGCACCCCTGGTTTCTAGACGTGCCATGTGACCACCATGTAAAACGTTCGTAGGGTTTGGATTTTTCAACAATTACAACACCACACGCCTGCCACTTGTCACACCTACATTCGCTCTTGGAACCTAGCCCTTTTGTGCGGGAAACGAGGTCACATGACCTATGCGCCCAACATCCTATGTGGTTAGGGGGCTTAGTTCCGTTAATTGTTCGACATTTTTGCTTGTTTTACGGTTATGCGTCGGTGCTAGGTTTTAGCATGGAAATGAGTGCATGAGCTAGGTTAGATGCATATAGGTGCATTTTGGTGAACCGGAGACAACAAGCCTGAAGGAGGGAAATGGCAGGAGGCCTAACTTCTTCATTTTTTGGCCAAATGAGGTGTCGAAGAAGCCCATCTAGGGGTTTTTGGATGTTTTGAATCCATTGTCTATGTTTGCAAAGGAATTTGAAGAATTATTTTGCAGGTTTTTCACCATTGAAGTTTCAGGAAGCTCTAGGGAGCTTGAAGCCCTCATTGATCGAGGTCATGCTCAGATGAGCCGAAGTCTGTTTTTTGTGACTGAATAGTCATTTTTGGCTAATTATTATTCTTTGAAAACATTGAGATAGGTTTCGTATGCATTTGAGGACTTTTATAGGTGTGCTTTCCACAAGGAATCTTAGGAAAGCTCAAGGCTACATATAGAAGAGGTCATGCCCGGTTGAGCCATGATCCATTTTCAAAGTTATATTAGTCATTTCTGGGGTTTTTATGTATTCTGAACCCAATGGTACAGTCAATAAATCCATTGGAGTTGAGTAACAACTTGTAAAAGAATCTTTGACAAACTAATCCCAGAGAGCCTAGTCCATTGAAGGAGGCTCAATGAGATGTAGCTCAGTTGGGGGTGAACTCCTTTATCATCTTGTTATTGTTGTGAGTTTGATGGCTTATTTGCTGCAAGTTATGTTTGTTGTGTATTTATTTAAAACAATTATTTAACCATTTAAAAGAAAATTTCCTCATACATGAACATTTAAGAGAAGATGCATAAACTTGGCACATAATTTATATTCCATAACTAATACATTAAGAAAGGTCCTAAAAAGTTTATTTTAATGAAGTAGAGGGTGCTTGCATAGCATAACAAGTCATCCCCATATTTGCAGATTAGGTGGTATCAGAGCATAGTTTGTTTTTCTCATGTGATTGCCATTGATAACTAGAGTTTTAGCTGTTGGTATTTGTGCAAGTTTTGTGTTGAAGTTTGATATCTTGCAAGGATGGAGGAAGCATGATAAATTTGCTTTTGATGCTCATTCAGTTGCTTTTGATTATGTTAAGCATGATAAATTTGCATGTAAAAATGGAAGAAAAATTTCATGTACATATTGTGGTTTACATAACCATCATGTTCCAAAATGTTGGAAAAGACTGACCACTTTCAGGAAACTTTACAAGCAAAGACATCTTGAAAAGAGGACGCAAAAGATTTGCACTCATTGCCAGAAGAGGGGTCATATCATTGACCAATGTTGGACATTTCATCCAACCACTCATCCACAACACAAGAAGCAGAAGGATACAAAAATTGGCAAGAATGGAAGAGGAGATTCCATCATCGATGTGAGTCAGGATGATTCATAAGAAGATGATTTTCAGCAAAAAAATTCACCATTGAGTTGGCTTGGTAAGAAATGGTTGAATTTCTTGAGCAAGTAAGGCTTTCATTTTTCTGTTGTAGATGCACATTTCAGCCTTAGGTATGTATTTATGTTGAAAGCATGACAAGTTGCATAAGTTTATCACAACTTGTATGATGCAAGTTGCATGTGAAAGCAATTCGTTTGAAAGAATTCTTGTTTGTTGCACAACTTCTCCAGGAGGATGTAAAAGAGGGGTATGATGTTCACTTGTTACAACCATATATATTTTTCATATTCCACTCTTATGTACCCACATGTTTCAGGTTTATGTACTTATGTTTGTACTTGAAGGAGAGTTAAAGAGCTATGCACATACATGTGTTTTTTTGTGTGTGTAAATAGTGAACCTTGTGATAGTTTATCATGAATGACTCATGATTGTAACATGATTGTGTATCCTAAATGTCGACTTGTCATTTTGGGAAGGTTGATATGTTTCAAATGATTCTCGACTTGTGTCGATGTTGTCTTGACGACTGTGTGTGTCAATCATGTTTTTCGACTTATGTTTAGTCGATGGTCTTTATTGGCTTGTAAGTTGATTTTGAGTACACCAAGATGCAGGAAAACGCCATGTACTTTAATGAAGTACAAGATGCGACCATTTTCTTGAAGAGAGAAATACTTTTTTGGCATCATTTTCAGTCTTGTATAAATTTGTTTTCAAGTTTGATGGTTTTCTTGGTTTGTCACAAGATGTCGCAGGAAAGTTTTTACAGCCATTCGAGAGCGGATTGTTTTGACACCAAAGAGTTCACAAGAGGGACTTGATTCTCAGTGGGAAGGCTAGGAGTCTTCCAAGCACAAAGAGAATAGTGGGTCAGTAGCAGCCAGAGAACAATGGTTGAGGGACATAGCTAGTTACAGTGCAAGGCATGTCAAGGTATCCAGGTGATTGTCAAAAAGACTTTTCAAGTAGAATCAGTTGAAAGAACTTGGAAGCAGAAGAGTATTGAAGCTTAGGCAGATAATCATAAGCTTTTGTTGGTCCAAAAGCCTTTCAATGGGAAGGTGTGATTAGAATCTGGACTATGGGACAAAAAAATTCTCAAAAATCAAAGTTCTCAACATTCCCTTAAAACGAACGGGTGCATATCCCTCGTCTTCATGAACACAACGCAACTCGAACGGGTTCAAACAGACGTTGGATGAGTGAGATATCGTGATATGTTCAATTCGCCAAACAGGCAAAAAAAAATTGTTGACTGTACAGTCCATACAGTCTGTACAACTGACATGGAAGAGGTCATACAATTGATGTGACATGTATGTATGCTGACGTGGAAGTTTATGATGTGGCAGTCATTGATTGGTAGATTTTGGATGAATGATCTTTTGACACGTGGCATTTAATTGGCAAGTGGTTTGGTGCCATGTGGCCTAGGCGTTGGCTGACACGTGGCACCCTATTATGGTATGGTTTGATAACATTTTATGGATTCCATGGGGATTGAACCACGGACCTCCACCACAGACCAAGCGCTTTAGAAATGGTCGCCCGACAGACGTGCCACACATTGTTCCTTGTTATATATATATGTTTAAGGTTATTTAAATTAACACTATTATATAGTTTGGTGCGGGGGTTGGGCTGGGGCTTAGCCCCAACCCGCGGTTGTATTGATCTTTTGACACGTGGCATTTAATTGGCAAGTGGTTTGGTGCCATGTGGCCTAGGCGTTGGCTGACACGTGGCACCCTATTATGGTATGGTTTGATAACATTTTATGGATTCCATGGGGATTGAACCACAGACCTCCACCACAGACCAAGCGCTTTAGAAATGGTCGCCCGACAGACGTGCCACACATTGTTCCTTGTTATATATATATGTTTAAGGTTATTTAAATTAACACTATTATATAGTTTGGTGCGGGGGTTGGGCTGGGGCTTAGCCCCAACCCGCGGTTGTATTGTTAATTCATATGGCCACCGATTAACAATGCGTAGGAGTTTATATGTGCGCCTCTGATTTCTATACGCGCCATGTGACCACCATGTAAAATGCACATGGGGTTTGGATTTTACAACGGTTACAACACCACACGCCCGCCACTTGTCACACCTACATTCCCTCTTGGAACCTAGCCCTTTTGTGCGGGAAACGAGGTCACATGACCCATGCACCCAACGACCTATGCGGTTAGGGGGCTTAGTTTCGTTAATTGTTCGACAGTTTTTCACATTTTACGGTTATGCATCAGTGGTAGGTTTTATCACGGAAATGAGCGTGTGAGCTAGGTTAGACGCATATAGGTGCATTTTGGCGAACTAGAGACAACAAGCTTGAAGGAGGGAAATGGCAGGAGGCCTAACTTCTTCATTTTTTGGCCAAATGAGGTGCCGAAAAAGCCCAGATAAGGGTTTTTGGATGATCTGAATCAATTGGCACTGTTTTCAAAGGCATTTGAAGAATTATTTTGTAGTCTTTTCACCATTGAAGTTTCAGGAAGCTCTAGGGAGCTTGAATCCCTCATTGATGGAGGTCAAGCTCAAAGGAGCCCAAGTCTGTTTTCTGTGACTGAATAGTGATTTTTGGCTAATTATTATTCTCTGAACACATTGGGATGCGTTTCAGATGCATTTGAGGAATTTTACAGGTGTTTTTCCCACACGAAAGATTAGGAAAGCTCAAGGCCACATGTAGAAGACGTCATGCCCGGATGAGCCATGATCCGTTTTTAGAGTTCTATTAGTCATTTCTGGGGTTTTTATGTATTCTGAACCCAATGGTACAGTTAGTAAATCCATTGGAGTTGAGCATCATCTTGTAAAAGAATATTTGAAAAGCTAATCCCAAAGAGCCTAGTCCATTGAAGGAGGCTCAAGGAGATGTAGCTCAGTTGGGGGTGAACTCCTTTATCATCTTGTTATTTTTGTGAGTTTGATGGTTTATTTGCTGCAAGTTATGTTTGTTGTGTATTTATTTAAAACACATATTTAACAATTTAAAAGAAAATTTCCTCACACTTGAACATTTAAAAGAAGATGCATAAACTTGGCACATAATTTATCTTGCATAACTAAGACATTGAGCAAGGTGCTGAAAAGTTTATTTTAATGAAGTATAGGGTGCTTGCATAGCGTAACAAGTCAGCCCCCTATTTTCAGATCAGGTGGTATCAGAGCATAGTTTGTTTTTCCCATGTGATTTCCATTGATAGCTAGAGTTTTAGCTATTGGTATTTGTGCAAGTTTTGTGTTGAAGTTTGATATATTGCAAGGATGGAGGAAGCTCCAAACATTGATTGTTCTCATACATATTCATTATCCAAGTTCTTTGACAAAGAGATGTTGAAAGAGATTTTAACCATGAGAGATATGGTACAAGAGTTGCAGGAAGATAGAGAAGAGAGAATTGCCCTTCAAGAGCAGTTGATCTCCATGAAGGAGGAGAAGCACTAGCTTTTTGAGAAGTTGCATGAGATGGAGACTCAACTCCATGAGGAAAAGGAAACCCTTACCATGTACATGCATGAACATGAGGTATGTAATGTTGGTTTTTCTTCAAATTCCTCTCAATATGAATGCTTTGGTGTTTTTGAAAATCACACAAGAGGAATAGGGTCCAAGTTATTGTTAAAAATGGGCTATGAAGGCAAAGGATTAGGCAAGCATGCACAAGGCATTGTTGAGTCTATTGTTGTTGAGGAGAGACCCAAGTATTGTCGTCTTGGATATGAACAAAGAGTTGGAGCAAATTCTAGAGTTGAGGAGACAAGGGAAAATTTTCCAAGAACAAATTTTGTTGCAAGTTCAATCCCTCAAACATGGAAAGTTTGTGTTCAAGATGAATGAAAATGTATGAAACAAGAGAGTTTTGACAGCCATGAGGACAAGAACAGATTTGCTGGTCTTCAAAAGAGAGATAGTAACTCTTCAAGTTCACCTCCTCAAGAAGGCTATAAAGGTGAATGTTCAAGGTATAATTTTGCCTATCATTCAATTGCTTTTGATTATGTTAAGCATGATAAATTTGCATGTCAAAATGGAAGAAAAAGCCCATGTACATATTGTGGTTTATATAACCATCATGTTTCAAAATGTTGGAAAAGGTTGACCACTTTTAGGAAACTTTACAAGCAAAGAAAACGTGAAAAGAGGATGCAAAAGATTTTCACTCATTGCCAGAAGAGGGGTCATCTCATTGACCAATGTTGGACATTGCATCCAACCACTCATCCACAACACAAGAAGCAGATGGATAAATAAATTGGCAAGAATGTAAGAGGAGATTCCATCATCGATGTGAGTCAAGATGATTACAAGAAGATGATTTTCAGCAAAAAAAATGACCATTGAGTTAGCTTGGTAAGAAATGGTTGAATTTCTTGAGCAAGTAAGGATTGCATTTTTTTGTTGTAGATGCACATGTCAGCCTTATGTATGCATTTATGTCAAAAGAATGACAAGTTGCAGCAATTTATCACAACTTGTATGATGCAAGTTGCATGTGAAAGCAATTCGTTTGAAGGCATTCTTGTTCGTTGCACAACTTCACCAGGAGGATGTAAAAGAGGGGTATGATGTTCACTTGTTACAGCCATATATATTTTTCATATTCCACTCTTATGTACTTATGTTTGTACTTTAAGGAGAGTTAAAGAGCTATGCACATACATGTATTTTTGTGTGTGTGTAAACAATGAACCTGGTGATAGTTTATCATGAATGACTCATGATTGTAACATGATTGTGTATTGTGAATGTCGAATTTTCATTTTTGGATGTTTGATATGTTTCAAATGAGTCTCGACTTGTGTCGATGTTGTTTTGATGACTATGTGTGTCGATCATGTTTTTCGACTTATGTTTAGTCGATGGTGTTTGTTGGCATGTAAGTTGATTTTGAGTACACCAAGATGCAGGAAAATGCCATGTACTTTGATGAAGTACAGGATGCGACCATTTGCTTGAAGAGAAAAATACTTTGTTGGCATCATTTTCAGTCTTGTATAAATTTGTTTTCAAGATTGATGGTTTTCTTGGTTTGTTACAAGATGTCGCAGGAAAATTTTTGCAGCCATTGGAGAGTGGATTATTTTGACACCAAAGAGTTCACAAGAGGGACTTGATTTTCAGTGGGAAGGCTGACAGTCTTCCAAGCACAAAGAGAATAGTGGGTAAGTAGTAGCCAGAGAACAGTGGTTGAGGGACATAGCCAGTTACAGTGCAAGGCATGTCAAGGTATCCGGATGATTGTCAAAAAGACTTTTCAAGTAGAATCAGTTGATAGAACTTGGAAGAAGAAGAGTATTGAAGATTAGGAAGATAATCATAAGCTTTTGTGGGTCCAAAATCCTTTCAGTGGGAAGGTGTGATTAGAATCTGGACCAGGGGACAAAATTTTGCTGAAAAATATAAGTTCTCGAAATTGCTTCAAAACGAACAAGTGTGTATCCCTTGTCGTCATGAACCCAACGCAACTCGAACGCAACTCGATTCGCCAAAAAAAAATAAAAATTGTTGATTGTACAATCTATAGAGCTGACATGGTACATGTTGTACAACTGACGTGTCACATCCATACGCTGAGGTGGTAGTTGATGATGTGGAAATCATTGATTGGGATATTTTGGACGAATGATGTTTTGACACATGGCATTTAATTGGCAAGTGGTTTGGTTCCACATGGCCCAGGTGTGGGATGCCATGTGGCACCCTATTATGGTATGGTTTGATAAAAATTTATGGAGTCCGTGGATATCGAACCCCGGACCTTCACGACAGACCAAGCGCTTTAGAAATGGCCGCCCAACCGGTGTGCCACACAGTGTTCCTTGTTATATATATGTTTAAATTTATTTAAATTAACACTATTGTATAGTTTGGCGCGGGGGTCGGGCTGGGGCTTAGCCCCAGCCCGTGGTTGTATTGTTAATTCATATGGCCACCGATTAACAATGCACGAGAGTCTATATGTGTGCCCCCCGTTTCTATACGTGCCATGGGACCACCATGTAAAATGCACGTAGGGTTTGTATTTTACAACGGTTACAACACCACACACCCTCCACTTGTCACACCTACATTCACTCTTGGAACCTAGCCCTTTTGTGCGGGAAACGGGGTCACATGACCCATGTGCCCAACGACCTATGCGGTTAGGGGGCTTAGTTCCGTTAACTGTTCGACAGTTTTTCCCATTTTACAGTTATGTGTCGATGATAGGCTTTAACATGGAAATGAGCACGTGAGCTAGGTTGGATGCACAAAGGTGCATTTTGGCGAACCAGAGACAACAAGCTTGAAGGAGGGAAATGGCAAGAGGCCTAACTTCTTCATTTTTTAGCCAAATGAGGTGTCGAAAAAGCCCATCTAGAGTTTTTTGGATGTTCTGAATCCATTGGCACTATTTTCAAATGCATTTGAAGAATTCTTTTGCAGGGTTTTAACCATTGAAGTTCCAGGAAGCTCAAGGGAGCTTGAAGCCCTCATTGATGGAGGTCATGCTCAGATGAGCCCAAGTCTGTTTCCTATGACTGAATAGTCATTTTTGGATAATTATTATTCTCTAAACACATTGGGTTAGGTTTTAGATGCATTTGAGGACTTTTATAGTTGTTTCTTTTCACAAGGAAGCTCAAGAAAGCTTAAGGCCACGTGTAGAAGAGGTCATGCCCAGATGAGCTAGGATCCATTTTCAGAGTTCTATTAGTCATTTCTTGGGTTTTTATGTATTCTGAACCCAATGGTATAGTCAGTAAATCCATTGGAGTTGAGAAACAACTTGTAAAAGAATATTTGAAAAACTAATCCCAGAGAACCTAGTCCATTGAAGGAGGCTCAAGGAGATGTAGACCAGCTGGGGGTCAACTCCTTTATCATCTTGTTATTGTTGTGAGTTTGATGGTTTATTTGCTGCAAATTATGTTTGATGTGTATTTATTTAAAACACATATTTAACCATTTAAAATAAAATTTCCTCACACATGAACATTTAAAAGAAGATGCATAAACTTGGCACATAATTTATCTTGCATAACTAAAACATTGAGCAAGGTCCTGAAAAGTTTATTTTAATGAAGTAGAGGGTGATTGCATAGAATAACAAGTCAGCCCCTTATTTTTAGATCAATGCACCATCAAGAAACAACAAGTATGGATGTTAATATAATCTCCATTGTTGGAAATCATTGACATCCAATTAAATATACCAATTTGATCTAAGAGAATGCTTTAGAGCCCTTCTTTTGACGATAATAAGGGAAATTTGAAAATATTGGATCCATTTATGTTCATCCTCTTCCCAATATTGGATTTCTAGAAACTTATTACCTTTGGAATTAATATACTATGTTAAGAGCCCTTTTACCTTTATTGCTACTCTAAAAGGAGAATCCAACTCTTTTTTAAACATAGGCCTATTATGTTCAATCTATATTTTCCATCAAATGTACTTTGCGAGAGATATCCATAATATTTTAAGTAGATATTTATTCTTAAATGATGCTTTACATCTTTTAACCCAATGAAAAAACATGGTATTCCATATGTTTCGTATTTTCATTCAATGGATGACTCCTGAGAAAGGTTCTTGTGAAACATGGTTAGCATAGTCACACTCTAGAAATAGATCGAATCAACTCAAAATTAGAAAGGCGTTGTGCACATATTGTTGGTCCTTGAATCCCTTGTTTTAAAATATTTTTTCTAGAGAATGTTTTACCATGCACCAATTTCTAGTAGAAGATATTTACCTTGGGAAAACAATCTAAATGCCATATCTACTTCCATATTTTTTAATATTGAGGGAGAGGTATTTTTTTGAAGTAGAAGACGGTAGCTTCCTTTAATGTCATAATCTATAAAGATCCACCCTCTATAGTCTAAAGTTGATAGGTTATAGGGATCGATCCTTTGAGGAAATCAAAGAATGAAAGAGCTAATTGAAGATGTGAAATGGGGTATTCCAATAGGAGTTAGTTAATGTTCGAAAACACAGGTGTATTCCAATAAGAGTTAGTTAATTTTTTAAAGAACAGGTAACCACTCACAAAAATAGATCAAATATAAAAACATCGATGTTTTCATGTGTTTAAACCCCTACATGGAAACATACATGAACCCAACCAATGTGGCCACTTGGAGTAATTTATTAATGAAAAAGAAAAATTTACAGAGATATTTACAAGAGAGTTTCTCCCAATTGATCATCGAAAAATGACCCTCCATGTTCTTTAAATAGATATCATGGAACAATTGGGTATTAAACCACAGATCAATGTAGCCACTAAGATCGAGGAGAATATAAAACATCGTATCACTCTATGTCAGTAACATATCATGATTGTTGTATTTCCTAAATAAAAATGCATACTAATGCATAATAAAGAAACACACTTTTACCTAACGACACATTGGACCAACTTGATCTTAACTAACTCCTAATTGTCTAAATATCCTAACATCCCTCCTTAAAAAAAACTTGGGATAGGATCGAAGGATTTACAAAGGTGAAACAATAGGATAAGGAAGGAGGAATTAGAGACTATCCCCCCTTAATTACAATGTCCTGAACTCCTAGCATATATCAAAGTTTGAAAAAAAAATCTTATATAAGATACTTTGTGAAAATGTCTGCAACTTGAACTGTTGTAGAAAAAAACGAAACTTCAATAACTCGATCATGAATGAGATTTTTTATGAAGTGCATATGTAGCTCGATGTGTTTGTTGTGTTGATTTTGAGCAGGCTCTTTGGAAACTTGATAGAACCTTGATTATCACACTAGAGGTTGGTTAGATGATGTTTCTAGAATCCAAACTCTAAAAGGATATGTCGAAGATATAAGACTTCCTTACTTGCATTGACCATTTCTCAATACTCTACTTCTGCTGAAGAAACATAAACAACCTATTGTTTCTTACAGGTCCAATTTACAAGTACTAAACTAAGGATAAAAACATAACCTACAATATACTTTTGATCATCAAGGTCACTGACCCAATTTGAATCCATGAAACAAACCAATAAAGGAGTTCCCCCTGAACTATAATGTATCTCGAACTAAACTATACCCTGGACATACCAAAGTATTCTTTTAGTTTCTTTCCAATGGATTTCACAGGGTTTTTTCATATACCGAGAAACAAGACCAAAAGTAAAGGAAATATTGGGATGGGTATGACTCAAGTATAAGAGGATACCAGCTAACTGATGGTAGAAAGTGACATCAAATTTGGGAAAAGTACATGTGGCAAGAAGTTTGACTTTAGACTGGAAGGGAGAAGGGCATGGTTTACAATCTTCCATGTGAAAGTGGAAAGAAAGGTCTCAAGAATACATAGATTGGGAAAGAAAAATTCCTTCCTTGGTTTTCAAAACTTAGAGGCCAAGGAAATAGTGCAAAATCTCTAATTTTGTCGTTTCAAATTTCTTCTTAAAGCTAGTTTTCTCATGGTTTAAAATTTATGGGCCACTACCAGTGAGGATAATGTCATAAAAAAAAGAACAAGTATTATGATATGGATTCCTACTTTCTTGGTATATAAATTAGGATCAAAATGACATCTTGAAAAGTTGGTGTCAAGAAGAAGGTTTTCCATTTTTTCATACCAATCTCAAGGAGATTGCTTAAGACCATAAATAGATTTCTTAAGGCTACAAACAAGGCTAGAGTCATTCTAGACATAGTCATGAGGTTGTTCCATGTACATTCATTCTTTCAAATCCCCATGCAACAAGGAATATTTGACATCCATATTATGGACCTCCCATTTATGTGAGGTTGCAAGGGAAATAACAAGGTAGATGGAATTCATTTTTGATATAGGTGAAAATGTTTCAGTATAGTTAATTCCTTCAACTTAGGAGAATCCTTTGGAAACTAACTAAGCCTTGGGTCTTTCAACACTTTCATTTTATCAATACTTAGTTTTGTAGACCCATTTACATATGACAAGTTTTCTTCCTTTTGGAAGAGGTACAATATCCCAAGTATAGTTTTCAACTAAAGAGCGATAAACTTAATTCATTTATGTATCACAATATGGATGACCTAAAGCTTATGAAAATGTCTCTGGATCATGAGTCTATGAAACTGTTGAGGGGTCCTAGATCCATTTAACTAAACAATAGGAACCAAACCTGCCATCGAGGCCCAATTAGACTCTGCAGTGTTTAATGGTGGAATGGTTCTCTAGATCTTGTGATCCGGCTAATTAATCGATGGGCTTTGCGTTTTCTTGTGAAGGTTTCTCCTTTAGTTTAGATGTTATATTTTGTATTTTCTCTTAGGTGGGATTGATATAAGATAAAGATGGTATAAACCAAATAGGTAACAAAGTGGGAACAAGCTTAACTACTGGAGAAGAGGTTGAGCTTGGGATAACCCTTTCTCTCTATCATGCACTGAATGATTGTCTACCATAGGCCTAGTACTAATACATTAACCATGCAAGTATTTCAATTACTGATTGAGATACATTTTATTAGAATAAAACATGCATGCCATAAACAATGACAAGAAAAATAATTCACTTAACTCTAATCATCAATCACATAATAACACAATGATTTATCTCCATCATTAAATAAAAGAACTGTAAAACATTGAATCAGATAACTTATCAATAGATTTAGTAGCTCTTACTTGTTACAACATCCATTCATGAGACAAAATAAGAGATAATTATTCTTCACATCCAATCATACACGCTTTTGATAAGAAAAAAAAAAAAAAAACTTGTCTCAGGTCCTAAACAAGACTTCTCAATTAAAGACATCTCTGAAATAGTTCTTTACAAAACCAAAAATGTGGGCCTTTTCAACAACCATCGAAATTTTATAATAGGTCGATCCTCCTATTCATAACATACTATTAACTAAACATAACTCTTAAAGTGAAAATAAGTAAAACAAAACTCGCCACATGGTGCTTTCTTCTATCAATTTTTCTAAGATTCATCTCACGATCTCACTTAAGTGGGTGACTCTACTAGTGAATCTCTCTTATCTCTACCACTTGTGACTGATACTTGACTATTCTGGCACTTAACTATTGCAACATAGCCCAAGATTTGAGTAGGTACTCCATGAACTATCGCACATGACTTGGCGCCATGCCTAAAACCTTTGTTATTTCCTCGGCCCATGATGAGTCTTGCTCGGTGTTCGATTGGACTATGTTGCACAAGTTGAAAAAGTCATCGGGTGTGTCAAAATCGGGGAGACCGATGTATTTCATTACCCGGTTGATCTTGATCCATATTTTCTCACACTTGGCCCATTTCTCTTCGATTTATCGATGATTTTCTCGAGCCATTTTTTCCCAATATTCGGTTGATTTATTTATTCGATCGAGGCTGCTTTCTATTAACACCTGGCTATTGTGATCTTCTGTATATTGGCCTTGCTAAACCCCGTTGATATAGTCGACCCTTTCCATGGCCTTTTGTACTTTCTCATACCACTTATCCATATCATTTCATATGGACAATGTCATGAGGATGTCTTCTTCCAACTCAACTATCCTTGCAATGAGTAGGTGTCGTTCATATATGAATTTGTTGTAGGCCTCCTTGAATCCGCTCCTTAGGAACATCGCGGCCTGTGTGGTGTCCTGGTAATATTTCACCAAGTTCCATAAATGTTCTAATTCTTTCAGAGCAACAACCAGTTCCTCTTCATCCCTTTTTCCCTCTCCAGGGTGGCATCTGTAATTTCCATCCCTATAGCGATAAGTTCATATGTTTTGGCGTGCTCTGTATTTATCATATTTTCCTCCATGATGATGAGGATGGAGAGATATAGAGTGATCCATCTCTTCTTGGTGGTCCTCTGCACAATAGCCTTCCTTTTCCAGTCATAAGTCATGGCATGTATGTCAGCGACTTCATCCACGGGATCATGGATTTGGTGATCTCCCCAGGTGAGCATATTTCCTAGGATCCTGATGCTATATATTTTTTCAAGACTATGTTCTTGAAATTATTCCCTGTGTTCTGAAGGCCTGACTTCTATTTGTTTAGCATCGGTAATTTGAGTACCAATTGAAATTGATGCATTGGGGGTAGGATCGATACTTACTTGATTATCAATCGTTGAGATGTTGATTTCTTGTCATGGTGCTTCTCCCTTTTGTTCAACTGTCTCTTGCTCATCCTTTGGGCTATCATCTTGGGTCTCTAGTTAAATGGGCAACTTAGTGTCTAAGATACTATCTATTTCCTATTAATTCTATGGAAGAACCTCAATTTGAGAATCGGGAGCTAGGGAATATGTCTTCTTTGTCTTCTTTTCCTCTACGATCTATACAGGGGTCACCAAGGATACCTATGGCCTCTCTTCATCATCATATATGTTTATCAGTTTTCTTAGGGAGTTTGGCGCACTTTCCCTCCATGATGTTCTGACTATTGGGGTTTGGAACACTTTTCATTATGTCCAATTGGTCAAGGAACCAAGTAGAAGCCTACATGGAATTCATAAGGTATAAACACCCACTTTTTATCCTTGACCAAGGTGGCATTGTAGCCTTGTAGGATAGTCTGGTAGCATATCTTTACGAATACAAGTCGTTCAGGTCCATGCCCTACCAGAAGATGAGGAACTATGGTGGCCCTGAACAACCTGATGTGGGTATCGCGCTCATCCAGGTACCAGTGGTTGACCTTTGATATCATGTTTTTGGCCGTTGCCGATAGTCTCGAGAATTCTTTCTTGAAAAGAATAAAATAAATACGTGTGATGAATTCATCGTAGATGAGGGAGTGATATTTTTTGTACCTATTTTCCCATAAGATGCTGAAATATACGTGGACCAGGAGCTATGTGACGTGCCATCTCAGTTTCATGTTAGAAAAAATGTTTCTGGCACACATGACATCCAGTAAGTATGAATCCATGTAGAAGTTTGGTGTCTCTCCTTCCTTCGACATCTGATCCTGTTGTATGTAGATGCTCAATTTCATAGAAATGATGGCTTCCTAGTTTAAGTTTCATCTTGGGATGGCCACTGTGTAAGCCATAGGCATCCATGCCTCTGAAAATATGGAGCAGTCTTTCTCCCCATACAATCAGAAAATGAGATCCATCAGGTAGATGTATGGCTCCCTTATGTTGGTTGTCTAGTACCAGCTGGTGCTCTAGTTGGCGTATTTCTTATCTTCTCTCCAACATGAGGTTTTCACCCCACTGGTGTCATGGCGCTCATAGAATTTTATGAAAAATTTAGTGTTTAGTCACTCCTCAGGGTCTCTGATCATGTAATACTTTTGGACCTCCACCGGAAGGAACACTCTGACACACGCACCATTGTCATCATTGATCAGAGATTTTTGTGTGCCTATGTGGTCAATGAGACACTTTAGGAGTTCAACACAGGGAAAACCAGGGGTTTCTGCTAGCTACCATATGTAGGTATGACCATTGGATGTTCAGGAACACTTCCTCATTGATTTCTATGACATAATGATCACTGTGTGGGATATATTTTGGGTATTCCTCCTAGCTGATTTTCCTAAAGAGATGTCCCCAATGCAGGAGTGTTGTTTTGGACCCTGTTCTTGCCTCTATATCTCCAAAGGTCGAAGGCTGAATGAAATATTTCTTTATCAATTTTTTGATGACCGAATCCGGTCTTTGTGTGAATTACAATTGTCTTGCGACCCCTAGAGAGGATCCTTCACCTAATTTTGGTTCTTTCATATTCGACGCCCTTGGCGATCATCTAGTGGTTGGATTTATTGGAGGCATTATTTTTGCAATCGAAATAAATCTTTAGAGACTGTGTACATAACAACACTATATAAAAATATAAAACATGTAAAATCCATAGACTTGGTACATACCTGTAAAGCTTTCTGAACCTAGTTATTTGATACTCATGGGATATTTGCAACTCTCGAGTTTCTCATCTCAATTCTCTAGATGGTATGAATTTACTAGAATGCAGAATGATTCCTCTTACCATGGCCCAAGAGGATTTAAACCAGTGAAGAACTTATCATGTCACAACAACCATTGAATTCGGGTGATGAGTGCAATTTAAAACAATTTTTTTGCCAAATCATTGTAACTTAAAGTCATTTTGTTTTGATGGTAGAGGCATGGGGGTGATGCGGTCTAATGGTGACTTCAAACAACTATGTTGATTGGCACATGAGGTAGAAACTAATGTGGGATTTGGTGTTAATTTTTCCCTTAAATTCTTCTAATCTAATCGTATCTAGTGCTAAAAAGTTGCATCGTGTCACTTTCTCAGTGGGTGGATAGGGGATTAGGGATGCGCTATGATTTTTTTCATTCACGTCCCTCACAAAATATCTGACATTGATCAATCTCATAGCACAATGATGACATGGAAAAGTCAACTCAGAGGTGTGACTTGGACCTAGGGAACCAAGAATGACTTGGGGTAAGACTAGACTATATGTTTCTCTAATCTAGAAAAGACACATGGCATTTAAGACAGGTGGCCTCATTAATCAGAGTCAGGGTTTTCATTAAGTCATTTGGTTTAAAACATACCTTAAAGTGTCGATGCCAAAAAATATCTGGGATCGACGATCGACGATATGTATCACATTCTTTTCTACAAATTAAATTCCTCAAAAAATTCTTGATCCCAAAGTGCATGAGGAATCGACGATCGGGGGGACTCTTTAGCATGGTCACAAAATCCGTCGTGATCCTTTTAGGTCTTCCCCAATTATAATAGGCATGACAGGTATCGATTATCGAAGATATCTTTTCCTTCTTGATTAACAACTATTTCCCTCATCTTTTACTAATGCCGAGGAGGAATCGGCTATTGGTGTTATCCTTTTATAAAACAATTGCGTAAAAAAAACTTTCTTTTTACCGATGTCGATGAAGATTGGCACTCAACGAATCAGATTTCCTCAGTGGTTTTTTACCATTTTAAATTTCGTTTGATGCCAAATCTGAGTGTGTTGGGTATCATGTTTTGGATTTTTCTTCTTTCTTCAGGTGTTAATACTTTTCAAGTCATGGGGTTTCAAAGGTCCGAAAACAGTTTGAAAAGCTAATGAGAGTCATGATAATAAGAAAAGGAAAAACATTTTCACAAAAAATGAAATCAAATCAGACAGTGCAAAGGTCAAGTGGTACCCAAAAAGTAAAAAATGAAATAGGATTTTTAGGGTGTGTTTAGTGCTCAAAACATGACGACTTATTGGGTGAAAGAAGAATCTATATTCCTTCCTCGAGCTGAGCTGATGAAAAAGTTTGTTAAGAACTTAAGTTGTTTTATCATAGCTTCTTCTACTCTTGCATTTGAAGTTTCCTCGATTGATGCATCTGAGACTTCCTATGGAATTTTCAACCTTTATTCAACCTTTGTTTCCTATAACCCTGACTCATACCCTTGTTGACAAGAGTCTAGTAAAGCATTCACTGGAACTAGGCCTTTTAGTTACCCTTATTCATTTGCTATGGTGTTTCTCCACTGCTAGTGAGCGTCCATAGCCTCGACGGAGTTACCCCGACGTAAAATACCTTGCTCCACTTCTAGCGAGTGTCCATAGCCCCAACGAAGATATATACATACCCTCTCCTATTGTGCGCTCATTTGATACAACTGACTTTTATTTTGGCAAAATGCCCTGAGGGAGTGGGAGAGGAGGACATATGTTATTTGAAAAAAATGAGATGGTTAAGGTGGAACACACTAGCTCTGTCTCTGAGGTGCATGTAGTCCTTTCCATATTATCGTCTTTCCCTTAAGGTTTTACCAAACCGCCATACAGACACTTCTACATTTCTCCAAAGTTGTTCATATGCACAGGTTAGATAGAGAACCCCTCGAAACAATCGCAGGTTCCTCAACATTTCTTGTGTTGTATGTGAACAACAAGATGGGAACATAGTTCTCCATATTTTATGATTTGAGGTCAACCATTGTCTTGCTAAAAAAAATCTTCAAAAGCACAAAATTACAATAGAAAAAGATAAAACAAAAATGTGTTTTGCAATTGAAATAAACATATTAAAAATATAAACACAAAATATTTTTTTTTTAATGAAAATATTGTTTTAGGGCTTGGAATTTCACCACTAGGACATTTGGTTCCCCCCTTAGATTCTATAGTCGATAGGTGCCTACCCAAATCTTCTCAACCACCTAGAAAGTTCCGAGCCATAGATTCTGAAACTTAGAATGTTTTCCCACTTGAGGACTAAGTCTCCTACTTCAAAATTCCTCTCTTTAGCCTTATGCTTATCAAACCACCTTTTAAATATCTGTTGGTGAGTTATGAACTCTGATTTAGCTATCTCCCTTTCTTCTTCTAACATGAGGAGGGTATCAATTCTTTGTTGTATGACTAATGAGGGTTGTCCTCTTGAATCCTGAGCAAGTTGAAGAGATGGAATATAAAACCCGTTTGGGAGAATGGCCTCCTGCTGATATACTAGAAAGTATGGGGAATTTCCTATAGATTCCTTAGGTGTGACTCTATCGGCTCAAAAATAATTATGCATTGAATTATGACAATTCCTTTGGTTTTTTGCAACTGTTTTATTTAATATTATCACTAAGTTCTTATTAGTTATTTCTACCACTCCGTTTCCCTGTGGATAATAGTTTTTAGAGTATATAATTATGATTCTTTTGTCTAGAGAAAACTCTGTTAATAAGGTGGAAGAAAAATAAGTTGCATTTCTAAAAACAAGGACATAAGGGACACTAAACCTTGTGATTAGTTGTTGTTCTATGAATTGGATTACCACCTTCTTGTTTACATGAGTCAACGGGATGGTCTCTTCCCATTTCATGAAATAATCGATGGCAATAAGTATGTACCTATGATGTCTTGAATAAATTGGTGTAATTTCTCCTATGATGTCTAAGCCCCATTGCTCAAAAGGCTTGGAAATTGCCACTGGTTGGAGTGAGATAGCTTCTCTCTTCTCCCTCAGAGTGCTTAGTTGACAAGTTTTACAGTTTCTAGCATATGTGTGAGTGTCTTTAAACAAAGTGGGCCAATAATAGCTAGCTCTCAATATCTTATGAGTGGTGGTGTTTCCTGCAAAATGTCCACCATTAGGACCATCATGGAGTTCCTTCAGAAATTTGTCTCCATATTTATGTTCGAGACGTCTTAAAAGTACCCCATTATAACTAACATGGAAGAGTACTGAATTTATGAGGTGATATTGTGCATATTTTAACCCAAGGGCTCTCCTTTCCCTAGGGTTTAGGTTTTCTCAACAATTCCCATGATGTAGGAGATAATTCCATTTCTCATACCAAGACTCTTTCCCTAGGGATACGTATGAAGCTTGAACACAACATAATTCCAATTCATTCTCCCATCCGGGGTCATCATTTACTTGGTCCCGAGCTTTGGATGCCAATTTTCATAACCCTTGTCCTTTAACTACTTAGCAGGTTTTAAATCTAGATGAAATTCTTGGACTATTGCCATCCAATTTCCTCTTCTTTCCCCCATTTCCTGTTGAGTAAATAGGGATCCGACTGCAGGGTGAGGCACGATGAATTTGGTATGGTTCTTGAGGATGTAAGATATGAAATATTTTATTGTCTTGTATATCGCATAAGCCTGCTTGTTTATAGCAAGATAATTTAGTTTGGCACCCTGGATATTAGTGATGATGAATGACATTGGGGCCTCATTGTTTTCATCATCCTTCTAAGTTAATAGTGCATCAAATGATTGGTCGGAGGCAAAAGTATAGAGAAATAAATCTTTAATGAAATCAGGGCTTTGCAACACCAGGGCTTGAGATACTGCATACTTAATATTTTTTAAATCCTTCTTTTGTTCATAATCCCACTTAAAATCATCATCTTTAGAAATCATATTTTGTAGGCGTTTGATGGTTTCCACGAAATGGGGGGTGAATTTCCTCGTAAAATTGATTTTCTCGAAGAACAATTGCACAGTCGTTTTGTTTTGAGGTAGTGTAAGCTGAGCTATAGCCTTAATCCTTTCTATATATATGTGAATTCCTGCTTGATATATAATGTGCCCTAACAGATTTCCTTCCTCGACACCGAAAATAATTTTCTTAGGGTTTAAGGACAATCATATTTCCTACACCTTTTGAAAATCTGGGTTAAGTGTTGGATGTGATATTCTCTATTATTTTATACACATGCACTTCATCCAAGTAGACTACTACACACTTGTTGATTAGTCCCCAAAATTCTACGTCCATGTCCCTTTGGAAGGTTTCCCGTACATTGATTAACCCAAAGGGTATACTTTGATAAGCGAAGGTTCCCCACTTGGTTCATAAGATAGTTTTCAAGCGGTCTTCTTATGAAGATAGAACCTGGATGTAACTTGAGAAACCATCCAGCAAGGAGAAAATATCAAATCCATAAATGGTCTACAAGAGTTTCTCCATTGGTGAGACTGGATAGTTGTCCTTTTCTGAAGATCTATTGAGATTTCAGAAATCTACACATAGGCAGATTTCCCCATACTTTTTCCTTACAAGAACCAAATTTTCTACTCAGGCAGAGTGTCTAACCTGGAAGATAATTTTGGCATCTAACAGTTTCATTAACTCCTGACACGTGATGGGATCCAATGATGGTTGGTACTTCCAGAGTTTCTATTGGAATGGTTTTACTCAAGGATTTAAAGGGATAGTTTGTTGAATGATACGGGTATCATAAGTTTTCAGATCTCGGTAGGACAATGCAAATAAATCTTGATATTTTCTGAAAATTTTTAGATAGACCTTCCTTTCCTCTTTAGATATTATCTTTCCAAGTTTTACATTTTTTGGGTTCTCCTGGGTTTCGAGATTTATAGTTTCATGCATGGGACAGGAGCTACCGGTCTTCGCATTTTTTGACCCCTTAAATATTTACCTTAGATCAAAAAGGTTTTCTAAATTGGTTATTCCCTTTGTTATCGTGTGACACTTCAATTTTTCAACCAATTGATATGTCTGAGGATTGATTTTTATTGATTGTTCCTGGAATACTTCATCATCAATATCCAAGTCTTTGAAATTATCTTGGTTAGTCAAAACGTTTATGATCTGTTCATCTCCTTCAAATACCCTCCAATTAGAAATATTGTTGGCTACCGATTGTCTATATATCAATTCCATAGTGAACCAGGAGGATTCATAGTCTTCTAAAGGTGATAGCCTTGAAGTAGAGAAGGCCAGAGAATAAAAAAGAATGTTCTTTTCTCTGGGGATCGATGTAATGTTGAAAGCTTCAAAATGCTCCATTAGCATGTGAACTTCCTGTTGCTAATTCCTCAGGTGTGGAGAGATCCAATGTATAGTATTCCTTACTTGTCTAACAATGATTTTAGAATCTCCAAAAACCTTCAATTCTTTGACGTTTAAGTCTATGGATTTATTTAGCCTTTGTACTAGAGCTTCATACACTACGTTGTTATTGTTGCATTTGAATTCAAGCCTACAGGATAGGAAATGGCGTTTACCCTTTGGATCAATGAGGATGCACCCTACTCCTAACCCTTCTTGTGATTTAGATCCATCAAAATATAAGGTCCATACTTGTGGGCAGAACCTATCAGGTTCCTCTTCCTTGTCACTTTTCTCTTTTGTTGTTGTTTGTTTTGTGATTTCTAACGCAGGATCTTGACAGAAAAGGGTTTATTCTGCCGTTCTTGGCAATTTCTCTTGAAAAATCATTTCGGAGTTTTGAGTAGGAGGGACATCAGATGAGAGGGGAGAAAAATTCCCTAAATTAGAGTCACTGGAATAATTTTCTAGCATGGGAAAATCTGTCAATGAGGGCTCATTAAGGGTTTCTAAGTCGGTGACAGTATGTTTTATATGTCTTTCCCTATCGATCCTGATCATATTTGTGTGCCCCTTTAGTGGCATCCAAAGGTGATACCAGCCTGTACCAAAGTATCTACTTAACTTCTCATACCAATCTCCACTTAATAACAATCCGTAAGCTTCTGGTATGTCAACTACAATGATGTCAATTACTTGCACAAATTGAGGGTGTGTCATTATTATGATCATCATATATTTGATTTCTCCAATGACCTTGACTGGGGTTTTGTCTAGTTGTATCACATGTTTATCACTTTTGAGAGGGACCACATTTATTTTTTTCAGATAGATAATGACATGACGTTAGAAGATGCTCCTGAGTCGACCAGATAGTTATGGAGGTTTCTTTTGAAGACTTCAAACGTTAAAAGGAACAATGGGACACAAGGTTTTCCCTTCTTATCTTCAGAGAAGATGTTCATAGTTGGTTTATTCATTGGTTCTGTGGGAGTTGGATTTACTCCTTGTTTAGTGCTTGTTGTGGGGTTTTCTACTGTCTTCAAATCTTGTAATAGAAATTCCTTTTGTTGAGGGATTCTACACATGTCCACGACCAATATATTTTCCTTCAATCTTTTCAAGTCTTCCTCTACGTTGTATTATAACTTGGGAGATTCTCATGTATGGATGTTTATAGGGTTTCTTTGGGGAGAAAAAGGTTCTTTCAGGTGATCAAGAGTTGGTCTTCCTCCCAAATTTTGGGTCGTAGTGAGGTCGTTTGAGACAGGTTGACCTTTACATCGTGTTTGTATGACCAAGACTTCTGCAGGTGCTCCTTGAACTTAAAATAGGTCATCAGAAGGCATAGGTAAATTAGGGTCCCATATCAACATGGTTGTTTCTTTTGGTGGATCAACCTCTTCCTGATTAGAGATATTTATAGTTGAGTCGCTCGATTGTTTGGTTAGGGAGACTTCATCTAGAAACCGATTGGCCATCAAATTCATGGCATCCACTCATTGAGGACAATCTCTTTCAGAGTGATTCTCTTGATGATAGGTACAAAAAGAGTCAGATGCTACATTCCCCGGGTTGATGTTTAAGTTGATTGGGGGGGGTTCAATTTATTTGAAAGGAGGATTCATTTTAAAGAAAGGATTATAGGGTCGTTGGCTTTGGTTCCCTTCCCCTACACTTCTTTTCATGTCTATGATTTTTTTTGATATCTTTTTGACCATGCGTTGTAGGTCCTATATGTCTCCACTTCCCTTTTATAGACCTTGTTCTATTTGTTTCCTTGGGGGTATGGTTAGCAGGAGTCCTCTCCGAGGAGGAGGTTGAACTTATTTTTTTAATAATGAGACCTGGCCTTCTTTACATCCCTTCATTTGGAACTCTATCATTTTGTCTTCTTCAAAATTCTTAGCTAACGTTGGTTTGGCATCCCTTTTCAAAAACATGGAAATAGAAGTTGGGAGAGCATTAGCATATACTTCGATTTGCAATTCCTGAGTAGGTTTAGCCTCGGGATTGAATTTTTTTAATATGGTGGTGAATATTTGATTAAATTCTTTGACCCTTTCCTTTGAACTCATGGTGGCGACAAACAATTCAACAGTCAAATCTCTTGTAGTGGTTTCTTCTGCAAATTTATCTAAAAGATCCTTTTGAAAATTTGTCCAACTAGTTATGGACCCTACAAGTAAGTTAAAATACCACGTGGAGGCATAGTTCTCAAAAGTGTAGAGGGAAATCTTACATACTATGTCTTCATGTTGGACATTCATCAGTCTGATAGCTAGTATGAGTTTTCTGATATGGTCTTCAGGAAATTTTGATGTCTCAATATCAAATTTATGGAGTAACTTCTCTGGATGTTAGGGAAGGTTCTGTACTCATCCAAGGATGGACAAAGCATCTTCGGCCAACCAAGGTTGATTATTTTGAGATAGATTATCCCTTTCTTCATCATGGTCATTTGTATATTCCATGTATTTAGATCTTGAGTTAAACCCTTCCTCTTCTGAAAACTCATTGAGATTGGAGAAGGTGTCGGCCGACGTTTCAGGGATTATATTGAGAGGATGTTCGATTTGGGTGAGAGTGAAATCTATCAAGTCTTATATTGTGTGAAAAAGAACCTTCTTGGGGGACTCAACCACTGGTCTACTTATTTTTTTTCCTTGACGAAGCAACGGGGCTAATGGAAATGATCCTATCTGTCAGGTGAAAGATCTTGTGATTCTTCTGAATTTGTTCAATTCCTTATGAGGAAGAGCGTAGGGTATATCAAGGAACAAATTTTCTTCCTCGTGTTGGGGTGATTTACTCATTTTAGGAGTAATCGGTGTGTGTGGGTTGTCTTGGGAATGACTATCCATGCATGTGGGATATTTTGAATATACAGGTTGTCTCAAATATTATGTGAAATATATATTCATCCATTCATTCCTCAGGCCCTCCTTCTAGCGCCAATTCTTTTGAGGGGTCCTAGATCCCTTTAACTCAACAGTAGGAACCAAACCCGCCACCGAGGCCCAATTAGACTCTACAATGTTTAATGGTGGAATGGTTCTCCAGATCTTGCGATCCGGCTAATTAATTGATGGGATTTATGTTCTCATTTGAAGGTTTCCACTTGAGTTCATATGTTCTCTTTTGTATTTTCTCTTAGGTGGGACTGATATAAGATAAATCTGTTATAAACAAACTAAGTAACAAAGTGGTAACAAGCTTAACTACTGGAGAAGAGGACGAGCTTGGGATAACCCTTTTTCTCTAGCATGTAGACAATGATTTTCTAACACAATCCTAGTACTAATTCATTAACCATGAAGGTATTCCAATTAGTGATTGAGATACATTTTATCATAAGAAAACATGCATGTGATAAACGATGGCAAGTAAAATAATTCAATTAAATCTAATCATCAATCACATAATAACACAACAATTTATCTTCAACATTAAAGAAAAGAACTGTAAAACATCGAATCAGGTAAATTATCAACAAATTTAGTATCTCGTACTCGTTACAACATCCATTCATGAGATGAAATAAGAAATAATTCTTCTTCACATCCAACCATACAGGATTTTGATAAAAAAAACACAAACTTGTCTCAGCTCCTAAACAAGAGTTCTGAACTAAAGGAAACTCTAAAATAGTTCTTTACAAAACCAAAAATGAGGGTCTCTGCAACAACCATCAACCTTTTCTAATAGGTTGATCCTCCTATTTATAACATACTATTAACTAATTTTTGTAGCTTATCAATGGATGAATGTGGGAGAAACCCTAGCCCTCCGTAGAAATCCCTTCACGACTCTCTTCTTTCTCTGACACCTATGGTTGTACCTACTTCATGATCTACGTTGGGACGAACTGACTCCCTATGACTGTGAAAACAAAATCATTCCAGAGGGGGGGGTAACCCCCCATGTACAACAATGTAATGACCAATGACAGAGTGGGAACAAGGGCCAAACAACCCACCTTTGAGCCACCACAACACTTGAGTGAGAAAATCCTCACCAAAGAACAAGGACTCAGAAAATAAATGGATGTGGAGCCAAGCACATCTCATCCAAAGGCATATCGTATATGGGAACCTGGTAAGTGCATTCCTCATTCAGAAAACCCCCCAGATATCTCATTAGCTCAACAAGGGTAGGAGAACACACCCAGTTCATGAGGGAACACACATTAACTGACAGGTTCTTGGGACTCTGGTCCCCTGAACGAGATTTAACATGCTAGATCAAAAATTGGTGGAACAATTAGGGAGACTACGTGGTTCAACTCAGCTCCAAAGTTTTCTTCACAATCATCCTTTACAACCTTGAATACAAGGAAAAAATCTTTGACAATGGGCAGTACTTCTACAACTAGACGTGGTGATTCCTGCAATTCTAGACAGACTGCTTGAGTCCAGAAAAGGAATACTTTACAATGTCCCCCATCTAGATCAGGCTCTACTCCCTGCCACATGAATTCTGGATGGAAGAGATACTTAAGGGAATATTAAATACTATGGGAAGATATGTCAAATCATCGAAAGCCATAAAATAGAGAAAATACACCTCCTATGCTAGGATCGATGTTTACATAGACATCTCAGAAGCACTACCAGGTTGGGTAACCCTGGAATATCAGGATGAATATTGGAACCAAACCATGGACTATGAACACATCCCCTTTCATTGTAGAAAATGTGATGATCATGACCACCTCTTTCGATATTTCCCCTTGAATTCCCAAGCCCCCAAATTCGAAGATAACAAGAATAAAGATGGCTTCACCACAGTTACAAGATGAAAAAGAAGCCAACCAAAGAAGCAGAACCCAGACAAGGCCCCAAATATTATCACCAAGAACTCCTATGATATCTTTAATCAATTGTCGGAAGAGGATGAGATTCAATATTTCACAAATAAAAGAGCCAACATAAAGGGAAAATTCAGTCCACACACTCAACTACCCAAAGTAAATAATATCACCAAGGAGACAAAATAGGGGAGCACGGGGATACCCTGATGTATCTAGATGAACAAGACCTAGCGGATATAGATCTAGAAAAGCTAGAGGAAGCTTTTAATTGGAAGGATCTGGAAACCATACCTATAGACAAACTCAGGAAAGTTCATAAAGTTTTTCTAGATTCCATATCCTGATCCACAACATGACTGGGGATAGCCATAGATCCAAATATAGACTCAAAGCATGCTCCCCGGGAAGGAAAAAGACGGGTACACAAATCCACCCACCAGCTCATCAAAGAGGTAGGGAACTTCATGATCAACTCAGGCCAGGTACATACGCTCTCAGAGAGATACTTCCACCCACCTCCCCAATCATCATGATGAATTTCATAACCTGGAACATTAGGGGACTCAATGGAAGATCCAAGAAGAGGACTCTTTGAGATTGTATAATTGCAGAAAATCCTGATGTGATCCTGCTACATGAGACAAAGTGTGTTGGAGAAGAGGAAGAAAATATCTTCCATCGATGTTGGTGAGGGAGTGAGTCCATATACACTGACTCCTGCAGTGCGTCAGGTGGATTAGAAATATTATGGAACCCCAAAACTGTCACAATGGACCGACCCTTCTCTACTGTCAGTATGATAACAACATACTTCATGGCCATAGGATCAAACAAGGAAGGGGATATCACAAATGTCTATGGACCCAAAATCCCATAAGACAAAGAGATCTTCCTGAAGAGGATAAACTCCATCAAACCAGTTATGAGCATGCCCAACTAGGTGTTGGGAGGTGAATTCAACATGATACTTACTCTGGAGGAGAAAACCGGGGGCACTAAACAACTAGAGCAAGACAACGATAAGTTGAAAACCCTCATTGATCATTTAAATCTAGTATATGTAGAGGCCCAACATGGCATCTTCACCTAGTCCAATCGAATATCGAAACACCAACAGATTTCTTTCTGACTACATCAATTCCTAGTCATGGAAGCCCTACTCAAGGAGAACCTTGTCATAGAAGCCAACATTCTTCCATGAGAAGGCTCAAATCAATGGCATGTCTCACTTATCTTGGACGTAGGAGCGACGCCAAAACTAAAACCTTTCAGATTTGGGAAATTTTTTCTCTCCCACCCTGACTTCCAGAGGCTCACAAATTCCTGGTGGAACCAATAAGAAATAGAATACAGGACCTGCATGTACAAGATCTAGTAGTGCCTCAAAATTTTCATGTAACACGTGAAGATTTGGAATAAAACCACCTTTGGTAATATTCTTCAATGAAAGAAGGAAATCGAGAACAAAATGGAAACTTTTCAAAATACCTTCATCACAGGAATCAGAACCAAATAACTAATGAAGGAAGAGGAGGATATTCAAGTGGAGTTAGAAGAATGAAAAAAGAAAGAACAAATCCTTTAGCATCAGAAATCTAGAGTGAAATGGCTCAAAGAAGGTGAGAGTAACACCAAGTTCTTCCACATATCCATGGTTCATAGAAGATATATAAATAGGATAACTTAGCTAGAGGATGCTCAAGGTAATCCCATACGAGAGCATAACCAAATTGTTGAGGATCTCACCAACTACTAAAAATACCTTCTAACAGAAACCAATGTTGATAGAAAGGCAACAATTGAGAAAATAACTAGGCACATACCCACCCTGGTGACTCAAAAGAAGAATGAATCCTTAATGAGTCCCATAACTCAAGAAGAGGTGGACCATGCAGTTAAATAGATGGCCCCAGGAAAAGCGCTAAGGCCAGATGACTTCACCATGGACTTCTTTCATCACTATTGGGACATGATCAGGGAAGAGGTTTGGTAGGTAGTGGATGAATCTAGAACCTCGGGACAAGTCATGCCAACCCTCAATCCCACCTTCCTCACCCTCATCTTGAAATAGGAGACAATCACTCATCCAAAATAGTACAAAATGATTTCCCTATGCAACATCATCTACAAAATCATCACCAAAATTATAGCCGCTCATATCAAGCCAATTCTACCCTTTGTAATCTCCAAGGAACAAGTAGGCTACATGGAAGGCAGGCAAATCATGGATAGTGTCATCCTTTCTCATGAGGTCATACACTCACTAAAGAGGACCAAGACCCTAGGTATGCTTATCAAACTTGAGCTTTCAAAATCCTTTGACATAATCAGTTGGCAGTACATGAGATCTATGTTATAATCCTTTGGTTTTAACAAACACTAGGTGAATTCAATATTGAAGGTCACTTCTTCAGAATGTTTCTCCATAATGGTCAACGGAATTCCCTCATAGCCCTTTTCTCCTTCCGTAGGAATATGTGAAGGAGACCCCCTCTCTCCCCTCCTCTTTTTCTTAATGACGAAAGGATTGGGATGCTACCTCAAAGCCTCGGTCCTTGAAGGTACCCTCAAAGGCCTTCCCCTTCATAAATTACAACCATCCCCCTCGCACAACCAATTTGTTGATGATACCCTCCTCCTTAACACAACTGTTGTCTGAGAAGACAATAAACTCAAATCCATTCTCACTGACTTTGCGAACGCATCAGGAATGTCCATCAACCTTGAAAAATCTAAAATCTACTTCTTTAACACATCGGTAGCGGTCCAAAATCACATCTCTAGCCTCCTAGGTATACCCAAGACGTCCCTTCCATCCAATTATCTCGACATACCCCTCATAGGGGCACCTATGCGCTCCATTTCTTAGGACAGTTTTCTCCTCTCCATCTATAATCGACTCAAGAACTGGACCTTTAGACCTCTTAATATTACAGCTCGAATGGTGCTCCTCAAGTCAATCATGCAAGCCCTGCCAACCTACTTGTTCACTTCCCTAGCAACACCTAAGTTGGTCATTCACACCATTAGGAACATACAATGAAACTTCTTATGGCATGGACACCAACTCGATAAGAAGTTGTCCTTAGTGGGCTTAGATAATCTTTTCAAGCCCAAAAAAATGGGGGGATTAGGGATCCGCGGCCCAGGAAATCTCAACCAAGTCATGGGAGCCAAACTATGGTGGCGATGGCTTAAGCACCCTATAGAAATCTGGGCGCAAATATGGAAGAAAATGTATGCCCAAGACACAATCGTCGATCAACTAATCATATTCAATGATCAGATTTAGGGATCCAACATCTGGAACAATGCATGTCTCAATAGGCATCTAGTTCAAAAACATGCTTTCTGGGATATTAGGGATGGGGAAAGTTCACTATTATGGTAGGACTCATGGAAACAGGAGACCCCCCTAGCTGATCTAGATGAATTTAATCCCATTCTACACGCACTGCCACCTGACATATTCAGATGGGTTAAGCATCTTTGGATAATGTTGTATAGGAACCTATCGTGGTGCACCTAGAAGATGGACCACTTGAAATTAAAACTCCTAAGGGAAATGAATCTCCAAGCCTAGAAATCCTATGTAAACCAAAGGAAAATTCCCACTAGAATAGGCCCAAATATTTTCATATGGGAACACTCCACAATGGGAAACTTCTCAGTAAAATAAGCCTATTACCTGTAGGGAAACTATCAGGAACAATATAAGGAGAGTATTTGGGGAAAGATCTGAAACTTGAAACTTTGGCCAAAAGTGTCCATCTTCCTCTAGCTCACAGTTCAAAACTGCATCCTTACCTAATACAATATCAAAAAGAGGGGCTTCATAGCACCCTCAATATGCCCCTATGCCAACGACAGGAGGAAATGATGGAGAAAATATTTAACAATTGTCACTATAGTCAAATGATCTTGGATCTGAGGTCTCAACTAATGCGACGTTCCAATAGAAACATAAGTAGCATCAAAGATACCATAGAAAATTTGGACTCTCTCACCTATTAGAATCCCATTCTAGATCGCATCTTGAAGCTCCTTATGGGCTTCACTCTCTGGTAGATTTGGAAGGAATTGAGAGTTCCCTCTAAAGATTTTGAAGTCATTTCTACCTTGCAACCATGTTGTACCAGGCTACACTGTGACACAGGTTTCCATACACCTGAGGCATCGAGAGGACGAAGCTAATGGTGTAATTAAAATGGATGTAGAAATGGTCGCTCCCAAGCTCTAGGCTGTGAGCATGATGTGGAACAAAAATGAAATGATGAAGGTAGATGCATAGGTGGATAATAACCAGAAGGTGCGATGGGAAGACTTCCATGATCGCCTCCCTACCATTGAATTCGATGGTGGCTTGGATATTCACATGAGGGAGAAGTCCCATGGTTGCTGGGCTAGAAGTTATGGTTGGCTCCCATTCTTAATGTTGAGGGGATGGGAGATGACCATCGTTATTTATGGCCTAGCTAGGCCCTGTAGGATGTGGCACTTGAGTTTTGTGTGTCACCACATCCATGGTTGGGGAGTCTCTATTGGCTAAATCTTGGCATTGGTCTGAGATTTAAGAGTGAGGTGAAGTTTGGAAATTCCAGTGGATCTTCTGGATCATAGTAGCCACTCCTTCATTTTCCAGACAATATGTGACTTTGTTTGCATCCCTTTTTACATGAGAGGGGATGATAGTAAGGCTAGGCCGTAGGAGGGACCCGAAGTCCTCCAAGAGTTCTGAGAGTCTCCAACTAGGTGATATTTCTAAGGGGTGTTCTCCATGAAGGATTTTGGTTATGAGCTGGATTATTATCTGGGAGTCCCCCTCTATAATGCTCTTATTGAAATGGTTCTTTGTTGTGACCTTGATTCCTCTTAGGAGTCTCCATAGCTCGATTGCATTATTAGTGTTGGAACCTATAAAGTCGGTTGTTAGATGGAGGATTTCTCCATTTGAGTTCCTGAGGATTTCCCCGAAGCCCACTAGACCCAGATTCCCTTTTGAAGCCCCGTCAAAATTTATTTTTATGAAATCAATTGGTGGGGTGGTCCAGGTGGTTGGACTGCTAAGGTGGTTGGTGACTATTGCAGAAGTGGGGGTGTTAGCCAAACTAAGGTGCCAATTGTGAAGGATAGTCTATTCACTCGGGCTGCATTTTAAGTCCTTGGTTTTCCAATGCCTACTTTTGATCATTTCCCAAATTAGCTTCATGATTATTTCCTAGGTTGAGGTGGGAGGTGAGGATTTTGATTGGAAAATTATTTTATTTCTTTCCTTCCAAATCTTCCAGAGGAACATACAATGAAACTTCTTATGGCATGGACACCAACTCAATAAGAAGTTGTCTTTAGTGGGATAGGATAATATTTGCAAGCCCAAAAATATGGGGGGATTAGGGATCCGCGACCCAGGAAATATCAACCAAGTCATGGGAGCCAAACTATGGTGGTGATGGCTTAAGTACCCTATAGAAATTTGGGTGCAAATATGGAAGCAAATGTATGCCCAATCCACAATTGTCGATCAACTAATCATATTCAATGATCAGATTTAGGGATCCAACATCTGGAACAATGCATGTCTCAATAGGCATCTAGTTCAAAAACATGCTTTCTGGGAGATTAGGGATAGGGAAAGTTCACTATTATGGTAGGACTCATGGAAACAGGAGACCTCCCTAGCTGATCTAGATGAATTTAATCCCATTATAAACGCACTTCCACCTGACATATTCAGATGGGTTAAGGATTTTTGGATAATGTCGTACAAGAACCTATCGTGGTGCACCTAGAAGATGGACCACTTGAAATTACAACTCCTAGGGGAAATGAATCTCCAAGCCTAGAAATCCTATGCAAACAAAAGGAAAATTCCCACTAGAATAGGTCCAAGTATTTTCATATGGGAACACTCCACAATGGGAAACTTCTAGGTAAAATAAGCCTATTACCTGTAGGGAAACTATCAGGAACAATATAAGGAGAGTATTTGGGGCAAGATCTGAAACTCGAAAATTTGGCCAAAAGTGTTCATCTTCCTCTGGCTCACAGTTCAAAACCGCATCCTTACCTAAGACAATATCAAAAAGAGGGGCTTCATAGGACCCTCAATATGCCCCTTATGCCAACAACAGGACGAAATAATGGAGGAAATATTTAACAATTGTCACTATAGTCAAATGATCTTGGATCCGGGGTCTCAACTAATGTGATGTTCCAATAGAAACATAAATAGCATCAAAGATACCATAGAAAATTTGGAATCTCTCACCTACTAGAATCCCATTCTAGCTCGCATCTTGAAGCTCCTTATGGGCTTCACTCTCTGGCAGATTTGGAAGGAATTGAAGCTCCTAGGTAAAATCTTGAGAGGGCACTCTCAAGGCTCTGGTTGGGTGTTATGACAGTAAAAACTCTTTTCTATTTAGTTTCTTTTCAATTTCAGTTTTCATGGACAAATATGCATATTATAGACTGCCACTCATCCTAGTTTCCTCCAGGAAGGGTAGATGGCAACTTGCCTCTTTTGGACATGGTTATCCAGGGCTGACAACTATTTCGGTTTCCACGTTTTTGGCGGAACAACTGGCAGCCCAAGGAAAGATGTATAATTTTGTTTATGATATAATAGAAAGGACCCAATCTCTCTTTTTTACTTTAAAAAAAAATTAAAAACATACTATTAACTAAAAATAACTATTAAAGTGCAAATAATTAAAACAAAACTCGCCACATGGCGCTTTCATCTATGAATTTTTCTAAGAGTCATCTCAGGATCTCACTTAAGTGGGTGACTCTTCTTGTACTCTAACAACTTGATGAATAGATCCTCACATGTGTTGGCATACATGAATCTATGATGTTCCATTAGAAACGAGTGAATCTCTCTTATCTCTACCACTTGTTCCCGATACTTGACTATTCTAGAACTTAACTATTGCAACATAACCCAAGCTTTGATTGGGTGCTCCATGAACTGTCACACCTGACCTGGTGCCATGTCTATCAACTTTTATATTTACTCAGCCCATGATGAGTCTTTATCAGTGTGAAACTTCACTATGTCGCACAGGTCGACAAAGTCATCGGCTATGCCAAACTTGGGGAGCCCGATGTATTTCATTACCCGGTTGATATTGATCCATATTTTCTCACACTTGGCCCATTTCTCTTGGATTTCTCGATGAGGTTCCCAAGCCATGTTTTCCAAATATTCGACTAATTTATTTATGCGATCGAGAATACTTTCTTTCAACACCTGGATGTCATGATCTTTTGTATCTTAACCCTCCTGAACTGCGCTAATATAGCCAACCCATTCCACGAATTTTTGTTCTTTCTCATACCACCTCTCCATATCCTTGCACATGGCCAGCACCATGAGCGTGTCTTATTGCAACTCGGCTATCTTCGTTCATATGTGAATTTGTTGTAGGCCTCCTTGAATTTGCTCCTTAGGAACACTACGACCTGTGTTGTGTCCTGGTAATATTTTTCTAAGTGGCATAAATGTTCTAATTCTTTTAGAGAAGTAGTCAGTTCCTCTTCACCCCTTTTTCCCCTTTCCATGGTGGTGTCTTTAATTTCCATCCCTTCACTGATAAGTTAATATTTTTTGGTGTGCTCTGTATATATCATATTTTCCTATGTGGTGTTGAGAATGGAGCAATCTAGAGTGATCCTCCTCTTATTGGTGGTCTGCTGCACAATTTCCTTCCTTTTCCATTCATAAGTGATGGCATGTATGTCAACGACTTCATCCACGGGCTCATGGATTTACTGATCTCCCCTGGTGAGCATATTTCCCAGGCTCCCAATGGTATATATTTGTTCAATACTGGGTTCTTGAACTTCTTCCCTGTGTTTTGGAGACACAACTTTTGTTTTTCGCCCATCGATAATTTGAGTATCGATTGAAATTGAGGCAACGGGGGTAGGCTCGGTACTTACTTGATTATCGGCTATTGAGATGTCAATTTCTTGTCATCGTGTTTCTTCCTTTTTCTCAACCATCACTGGCTCATCCTTTGTGCTATAGGCTTGGATCTCTAGTGCATTGGGAAGCTTATTGTCTAAGACACTCTCAATTTCCTATTCATTCCATGGAAGACCCTGAATTTGACCATCGAGAGCCGGGGAAGATATCTTCTCTGGCTCATTTTTCTCTACGATCTATATGGGGGTCACCAGGGATACCTATGGGCTCTCTTCGTCATCATATATATTTATCAATTCTCTTAGGAGGCTTGGCGCAGTCGCTCTCCCTGGTATTATGACTATCTCTGGATGATTCAAAACACCTGTCAGCGATCCGGTCGGTAGCGTTGTGAATTCAAGATCATCTAACCCGGTGAGTTCATCAATGTCTATTAATTCAGGATCGCTTGGGCCCGTCTAGATTCCATCCGGGTTATTGGCGAGGGACCTTTTCATTCATATGAGGCCTGGGTCATCATGAAGTTGATCAGTTATCCATTGCACCTAATCTGTCATGAGAAACCCCCTTTCCCCCACATCCTAAGTCATAGGAAAACCTCAGTCATGCATCGGGGCTACCATGAAGGCTTTTGTTGCTTCTGCCGCTATCATTTCTTCCTTGGACCTGAGGGCCTCTTGAGTCGATTTCTCTATGGTTTTTGCATGTTCATCCAGGATCATGGCTCTGAACCTAGTCATTTTGGGGTCAACCATCCTTTCCATTACCTTGTCCATATCTTGGGCATATTCTATGAAGACTTCATCTTCGAATTTGTCATGGGTGTATGGCCAATAGGAGGACACTTGCGAGGCGTGTTTGAAGACCATACCCTTGGGTTCATTCTTGTGGAATCAACCGGGTTGGAATCTGAAATTCAATTGGCTCACCCCTTATTGTTTGTCTTGAGCGGTGTCCTTCACCAAGTAGAAGCCTACATGGAATCCATAAGGTATAAATGCCCGCTTTTTATCCTTGACTAGGGTGGCATTATAGCCTTGTAGGATGGTCTGGTAACATATCTCTCCCACTACAATCCGGTCAGTGACATGCACTGGTAGGAGATGAGGTTCTCTAGTGGACTTGAACACCCTGATGTAGGTATCGGGCTCATCCAGGTACAAGCGTTCGACCTTTGATATCATCTTTTTTGCACCAACCGATAGTATCAGGCATTCTTTCTTGAAAAGAATAAAATAAATAGGTGCGATGAATTCATCACAGATGACAGACTAATATTTGTTTTACCTTTTCTCCCATAAGATGTTGAAATATATGTGGACTGGGAATTCTACGATTTTCTAGCCTAGGTTCATGCCGGAAAAATGTTTCTAGCACACATGAAATCTAGTAAGTATGAATCCATGTAGAAGTTTGGTGTCTCTCCTTCCTTCGACGTCTTATCCTATTGTATGCAGATGATCAATTTCTTAGAAATTTTGGCTCCCTAGTTGAAGAATCTCCTAGAGATGGCCACTGTGTAAGAGAGAGGCATCCATGCCTCTAAAAATCTAGAGTGGCATTTCTCCCCATATAGCCGATAGATGAGAGTCATCAGGTAGATGTATGGATCCCTTAAGTTGGTCGTCTGGAACAGGCTAGTGCTCTAGTTGGTGTATTTATTATTTTCTCTCCACCATGAGGCCATCACCCGACTGGTGTCATGGAGCTCATATAATTTTATGACAAAGTCAGTGTTTATTCGCTCCTCAATGTCTCTAAGATTGTAATACTTTTGGACCTCCACTAGAATGAACACTCCGACACACCCACCATTTTCATCGTTGATCAAACATTTTTGTGTGTCTATGTGGTCAATGAGCCACTTTAGGAGTTTGAAATAGGGAAGGACAGGGTTTCTGCTAGATACCATATGTAGGTATGACTGTCATATGTTTGGGAACACTTTGTCATCAAGTGCTCTAACATTAGGATCACTGTGTGGGATGTATTCTCGATATTCCTCCTGGTTGATTTTCTTAAAGAGCTCTCCCCAAAGAGTGAGTTTCGTTTTTGACCTTGTCCTTGCCTCTGTATCTCCAAAGCCCGAAGGTTGAATGAAATCTTTCTTTGTCGATGTTTTGATGACCAACTCCAGTATTTGCGTGAATTACAATTGTCTTGTGACCCCTAGAGAGGATCCTTCACCTAATTCTTGTTCTTTTAGCTTCGGCTTCCTCAACGATTGTCTAGTGGTCAACTTTCTTGGAGGCCTTGTTTCTGCAATCAAAATAAATCTTTAGAGACTGTGTAGAGAGAAATAATGGATTAAAATATAAAACATGTAAAATCCATAGACTTGGTACATACCTATAAAGCTTTCGAAAAATGGTTATTTGATACTCATGGGATATCTTCAGCTCTTGAATTGCACGTCTCATTTATTTATATGCTATGAATTTCCTAACGCATAGAATGATTCTTCTTACCACAGATCGAGAGGATTTAAACCAACAAAGAACTTACTATGTCACATCAACCATTGAATTCGGGTGATGAGTGAAATTTTTAAAAAATCTACCGTTGAATCACTGTAACTTAAATTCATCATGGGTTGATGACGGAGGCGCAGGGGTGATGTGGTCTATCCGTGATTTCAAACATACATGTTGATTGGCACACAAGGTAGTAACTAATGCGGGATTTGGTATTAATTAGTCCCTTAAATTATATGAATTTAATCATATCTAGCACTAAAACATCCCATCGTGTCACTTTCTCAGTGGGTGGATTGGGGATGCACTATGACATTTTTGTCGATTTTCGTCGCAAAAGATCTGATGCCGATCAATCTCATCGTACAATGTTGACATCACAAAGCTGACTCAAAGGTGTGACTTGGACCTAGGGAACCAAGAATGACTCAGGGTAATACTAGACCATACGGTTCTCCAATCTTGAAAATAGACCTGACGTTTAAGACACATGACCAAATGAATCAGATTTGAGGTTTTCATTAAGTCATTCAGTTTAAAACATACCTTAAAGTGCCAATGTTGAAAAGTATGTGGGATCGACGATCAATGATACCTATCACATGCTTTTCTATGGATTAGCTTCCTCGAAAAAGTCTAGATGGCGAAGTGCATATGGGATCGACAATTGTTGGGACTCTTTAGAGTGGTCACAAGGTCCGTTGTGATCCTTTTAGGTCTTCCTTGATTCCAATAAGCGCGTCAGGTATCGGTTATTAGAGATATATTTTCCTTCTTGATTAACGACTATTTCCCTCATATTTTACTGATGCCAAGGAGGATTTGACTATCAAGGATATCCTTTTATAAAAAATTTGCGTAGACAAAACTTGCTTTTTATAGATGCCAATGAAAATTGGTGCTCCACGACTGAGATTTACTGAGTGTTTTTTTACCATTTTAAATTCCTTTCAATGCCGAATTTGACTGTGTCAGGTATCGTGTTTTGGATTTTGCTTCTTTCTTCAAACGTTAAGTATTTTTAAGTCATGGGGTTTCAAAGGTCTGAAAACAGCCTGAAAAGATAATGAGACTCATGATAATAAGAAAAGGAAAAACATTTTCACAAATAATGAAATAGAATCAGATAGTGAAAAGGTCAAGTGGTACCCAAAAAGTAGAAAAAGGACATAGTATTTTTAGGGTGTGTTGAGTGCTCAACAAAAACATGATCCAAAAGACAATAGGCTTATTAGAACCGTGATCGTGTCTGATGCTAATATGAAGGATCACCAAAAGTACCACCATCCACTTCTCGTATTGAATGAACATATCTAAGAAGAGGTGGTGTTGGTGCAGGTTTAGGTTCAATGGACTCATTGTAACATCCTTCTCTTTCACGCACTGAGCGAACTTATTCTTTGAGGACACTTTCTTGCAAGTGATCTAGATTATTATACTATTAAGAATTTGACTATGATTATGAGGCATTATGGGATGATGACATGTTGTTTTGTTGCATTGACATATATAGGTGCTATTGACTCGGTTTTACTGAGTGTGAAGGATTTTGTTCCTCGAGGATGTAGAGGAATCAATGGAAACCCTTGGACTCTAGATCGAGTTGGGGAGTGGACTATTGGGGTTTGATTGTTGTATATATGATATTTGTGCATCTGATTGGATGATATGATTATGGATATATTTCTAACATGATTCATTGATGATGCAGGATGACAATAGCTTGTCAACCAGACTCACATGTGGAGTAGAGGGGTCACACACGACTACCAGAGATGTCGAGAGAGAGGTGGCAACAACCCTGCCATAGCCTACTAGCACTCCCGCCATGGCCTAAACTGTAGGTTAATGATTACCTAGTTTGAGAGGACCCATAATGTTGTGAGGGTAGACTGCGATAGTTTCTCATGATGATTCTAGGGGAAGTGCAATAAGGAAGGGGCCTTATTCCTTAGAGGCCCTTATTCTCCCACAAGATCACCTAGCAGAGTATTGACTCCAGGGGTGTTGATGTCTACCAAGTCAGGGAAGAGGTGACTGGCACCCTTGGAGAACATAGTGCGTCCTGAAGCGCACGTCGCGCAAGAAAAATGTAAAGAGGCGAGTGGCACCCTTGGAGCCCATAGTGCGTACTGAAGGGAACATCGTGCAGGGGAAACAAAATGAGGCGAGTGGCACCCTTGGAGCACCTAGTGAGTCCTGAAGTAAACTTCACATTGTTAATTAATAAATGGATAAACCTAGATGGCCTTAGGATCAATAATGTGATAAGAAATATTTAAAACATTTCCCCTAATAAAATGCCACCCAACCTAGGAAAATAAAGTCTAGGTCTAAGTGATTCTTGTGATAATTTTTTTTATCTATTTATATAAAAAGAAAAAGAAAAATAAATAAATAATAATAAAAACCATCATTAATCATGTGACGAGAATGGGGTAAGTAATTCATTTAATTTATAAAAAAAAATTGGGGGATAAAATTTTAGAAAGGGGAAATAATTGTTGTCACTTACGCTAATTAAAATTTATTAATTAAAAAGGAAACAAAGAAAAAGTTAATTTTCTACACCTGCCAATTTGAGTTTTAAATGAAAGGGGAAGGAGGGAAATTTAAGAGAATTAGGAAACTAGGAAAAAGAGGGAAACATAAAAAGAAAGGGGAAACACAAGGAAAAAGAAGAAAGTCTAACTTAGTAAGGTATCTAGCATTTAATAAATTTTTAAACTAAACTCAACTAGTATCAATTCTAGGAGTGCTTCTAGGTGGGTGAGGGAAATAGGAGTAATTAATTAATTAATGAAATTAATTTATGGTGCAATGAAGGGGATGGGTGACACATGTACGGGGAGGATTTTTATGAATTAATTTATTGAAGAATAAATTAAATGGGATTTTGGGAAAGTAAATGACCTAGAAACTCTATATAAACGAGGGAGAAAGAGGAGGATGGATCTCTTCTGTTATGCGTAACATTATGTTGCAGAATTTTAGACTTGACTGACTTAGATTGTGAGAGTTGGGATACCCATCTCGGTGAGGAGTGGTAGCTCGGCCTTGTGAGGCAAGATGGGAGCTAGCTGATCTCTATTTTAGTGTTCGTAGCCCTTTTGCGGCTCGGGGGGATAAGGGGGAAGAAGAGTACCCCTAGCATTGGTTGGGACGTACCGCTGAAGTCTCATCGATCGACAAGAGGGAGTTGCATGGAGTTCGCGGGACAACAAATCAGAATGGATGACTTGGGCTATGGTATGCTTCCTTTATTTCTTCATGGTAGATTATTAGTATAGTTTACACTTTTAGTTATGTAAATTTAATTGCGTAAATAAAATGATTGACTTAGCATTTTAATTGATGATTGAATTCCCCCCATATCCTTAATCTCGTTGTTGATTGATTCCCTTGGCTTTGATTCCCTGCATGTTGTGACCGCCCTATGGTTTTATTGTTTTTGTGATGGGTTTGAACTTCTTACTTCACCCTCATCCCTAGATCATCAATCCTCGCCTGAGAAGTCAGCCAACACCCAGATTGATGATTGTCACTTTGTTGTTAATAAACATATAGATTCTAACGCCCTTCTTTTCTGTGCATGGATGATGAGAGAAGGATGTGTTTGGCCAATTGTTTACCCCTATTGATTTTTATTGATTTTTTTATGTTCATGGAACTTTCGTGTGATCGATTTATTTGCATTTGATTGACTACATCTCTGAATTTCTCTTCGTTTTAAATTTCTTAAACCTTGTTGAGCCTAGGAGTCTTGTATGCCAATTTCTATGCGTCTTCTGGAGATTGATTATGTCCGAGTTTCCTAGTGGTTGATTCTTCTATGTTTCATTTGATTGATTAAATCTGTGCCTATATCTCGGTGGTTATTTACCTCTGTGTTTATGTGTCTCTGCACCTTAACAAATGGATCTATGTGTCCATCTTACACTTGCGTTCAACTCATCTAAGCGTTCCAACCATCTCCTTTCCCCTAAATCTAGCATTCAACAAACGTACCTCTCCTCTTATGATATTTATGAAGGTCCTAGATGGTTTGCGGATGCAAATTTCGACCTAGGCATCGAGTCCTTTCATTGCTTATTATATTCGAATTCTTTCCCAAACGTCGTCATATTTGGGCATTATTCACTGGTTGAGAATTAATTATCTAGGAAATGAATTGAGTGCATCGGCTTTTATACTTGAATAAGACAGTTTAACCCTGCCAATTATGCTCGTCCAGTCCAATCAATAGAAGGGAGAGAAGAAATGGACGTTGAATGTGGTTTGTTTCATTTTTTTTCTAGCCATTGAATAAAGTTTCTCTATGGGAAATCGAGGTTCAATCTGTCATGTTTAGTTCGACATATAATTCTTTGCAGTGTGTTTCTTTTTTTCACTTGCATCTCCATTTTTTTTTTACTTGCATTTTTTCCAAGCCATTCCCTTGTAATACTTGTATTTACCAACGAATTATGTGGTGTTATACCGACGACACTCTTTGTGTTTTTCTGGCGAATTAATATTCGGTCATTGGTGTGTATTTGATTGACAGTGAATCCTAGGTAGTGCCTTTAATAGAAGGTCTTTCTGCATTCCTCTTATCTCTGCACCCATTTAATTTTGCGCTCCAACAACCCTAGCTCACTTTGCATTTCCATTAATTAGACATTGAGTGATGGAAGTTCCTTTATTGTTGGTGGTGTTTTTACTATAGTTTTTATTAACGGCATTGAATGTGTTTCAACCCCTTGATATGAATGCATTTCTTTTATTATATATCGACGGTCCTCACTTCGTTGTTAATTGACCTATAGATCCTAATTCCCTACTTTTCTATGCATGGATGATGAGAGAAGGATGTGTTTTCCCAGTCGTCTACCCCTATTGATTGTTCTTGATTGATTGATGGTCATGGCGCTTTCGTGTGATCGATTTGTCTACATTTGATTGACTACATCTCCAAAATTCTCTTCGTTTTTAATTGCTTAAACCTTGTTGAGACTAGGAGTCTTGTATACCCATTTCTCTACATCTTCTGGAGATCGATTACATCTGAGTTTCCTGGTGGTTAATTCTGTTGCGTTTCCTTTGAATGGTTAACTCTGTGCCTTTATCTCGGTGGTTATTTACCTCTTTGTTTACGTTTCTTTGCACCTTAACAAATGGATCGCTACGTCCATATTACACCTACATTCAAATCATCCGAGCATTCCAACCATCCTGTTTCCCCTAAATATGGCATTCAAAAAACGTACCTCTGCTCATATGATCTTTATGAAGGTCCTAGATGGTTTGTGGATGCAAATTATAACCTAGGCATCAAATCCTTGCCTTGCTTATTATATTCGAATTCTTTCCCAAAGGCCATCATATTTGGGCGCTAATCACTGGCTAAGAATTAATTATCTAGGAAACGAATTGAGTGCAGGGGAGTTTATTCTTGAATCAAACAGTTTACCCCTTCCAATTGTGTCCGTCCTGTCTAATCTATAGAAGGGAGAGAAGAAATGGATGTTGAATGTTGTTTGTTTCATTTTTTCTTTCGGGTTGTTGAATAAAGTTGCTTTGTGGGAAATCGAGGTTCAATCTGTCGTGTTTAGTTCACCATATAATTCGTTGAAGTGCGTGTATTTTTTTTACTTATGTCTGCATTGTATTTTTGTACCTATATTTTTTCCAAGACATTCCCTTGTAATACCTATATTTACCAATGAATTCCTTGGTGTTATACCAACAACACTCTTTGTGTTTTTCTGGTGAATTAATATTAACCAATATACTAACCAATATACAACAATGTTAACAACAACAAGAATGTATTTAATATACCTACATTATAATAATTGATAGATAACAATATCTTATTTAATTGTTGACTTTTTAGATATTTCTTTGATGCACTTAAGCGTGTAAGGAGAGGTGAATAATTAGTTCTTGATGTTATATCCCTAAATATAGTAACTCTGCTCTTGAATTACAGTAATAACAAAGAATAGTTATTAGAGTGTGTATGAAATAAACCTTGGTATATGAATCCCCATCTTAGAAGGTCTATGACTCGTTTAATGTATAATGATTTCCTCGGAAAATCATTGATAAAGGAAGTAAAAAGGGAGTGTTGAATTTCTTAATAGGTCACAAGTACAAATCCAAAGGGGGGTAGGGTATGTATACCTCCATAGACTTTACCAGTCAAATCGTTGGGCAGAGGAGGGTCCCTTGTCCCACAAACAATGGGGTCTCATACACCAATTTTTGTGTGGCTTGGCCATGACCTTAAAAATAGATTATTATTATTATTATTAATATAATTTATATTTCACCCTTAACTTATTTACCTTTTAAATTAACTAATGACCGACACTTGGAAATTTACACTAAAAGTATCATGGGTGGGAAATTATTAAAATGTCATAAAATGGTTATATTTAAATAAGGAATTAAGATTTTGGTCTTCCTTTGTTCCCTTATAAATGGGTATGTAAGTGTGGTGTTGAAGACTTACATATCCCTTGGTAGGTGATTAACTTCTCAATTCCTTAAGTGGATTTTAAGGCAACCTTGACTTTTACTTGTTCTTATTTTGTCAATTCATGAAAGGGATGTAAGGAAGTCATAAAAAAGGATGTAAGGAAGGGTAGCAAGGTCTTGCTTAATAAGATTTGTTCTACATATGAGTTCCTATGAAAAAAAATTTAGCCTTGAATGTTTATAAATATTTATTACATACTAAGAATAAGTCTTCCTAATTCTCTTAAGGGAACCCAAACTCTAAGTCTAAAGTATACATAGGAAGAATAACAACTTGGGTTAAGGCTAATATTGCACTGGACTTTGCGGTCTCCTAATTGATGATAGTTTACCCTTCGCGCATAGAATTATTTCTTAACTTTTAGGGATTCTTGGTTGTCGTCGAGTCATTTTGGTTTCCACTTTGAGCAATGTATTCTTTCACCTTGTTGAACCATTGCTTGGGGGCATGGGCGTAGTCCCCATGTCACTAACTCGACTCCTAGCAAGTTGGATTCATGGAGTCCTTGGTCCAGATAGGATAGCTAGCGCCAAGGTTATCACTGCACCTATCAATTGGGGATGTCATGAGTCTCGATGAGGGGATAATGACGTGCCCTATTGGATAGAGATGAATGATAACTTGGATAGAGCTTGTGCTACCCTTTGCGGGCATTGTTTGTTGTAGTCATTTTTGGTGCATGGGTCGAATGCCTTCATGTGTTTGGTCGCCTGCCATGGAGGCTTTAAAGTTAACTAGTTGTCAAGGTTATCGGGTTGGGAGGTTGATGATTTCCCCTTAGCCAGTAGGCGTGGTCATGTTGTGTAGGGCGAGTAGTCATTTCTCTCTATTTATTTACGCAAGTTTCGCTTAGTTTCTCTTACGCTAGGCATGCAAACGTAGTTGACTGTTTCCTGCTCGGCATGGGTGTGTTTGTGGTCAGGATGTGTGGTTCAACTGTTGTTGTCGTCACCTTCTTTCCTTTAAAAAAAAAAATCATGTTTAGCTTCACTTGTAGTCGTAACGTTTGGGGTCGTTACATATGGTATCATAGCAGATTCAACCCTGTGATTATAGATCACCAGGCTTTCAACTATAGTAAACCTTTGAGTTTTAACCTAGAACATATTAAAACTTTAACATATCCAAGAGGTCATATCGATTAGAGGATTCCACATAGGTTCCGACACGATGCTATGGAAGGGGTGTGAAGCCTCCAGAAATGATCGCACCCTCAGAGTCTAACCCCATGGGGGAGGAAAAATCCCTTGGGATGGATTCAATTGTTGTAAGGGATGATGATCGTTTGACCAAGGTCCTTACAAATATGGTCAGAGGAAACGACTCACCGTTTGTAGTGAGATGAGGCCAGGGCACTCGTACCCTTGAGGGTCCACAACGCGCCCGATCAGTACAGTTAGTTTTCACTGCAAACACGAGAAGGTTAGATTTCCCAAGTTATTTGGTGCCCTAGACAGTGCAACCACGGAGGATTGGTTGGAGAATAAATCGAAGTGCTTGCACTTCACGACTATACCTCCAACATGAAGGTCCATGGGGTGGTCTTTCAAATGAAGGGGAGTGCTCTTCTATGGTGGAAGATGCTCCTGCTACTTTTAAACATGGTCATCGAAGACATGTCATGGGAACTGTTCGAGGAATAGTTCCATGAGAGGTATCTTTTGAGGAATTCGTCGAGAATCAACTCAATGATTTCAAATGCCTTACGACAGGGAGATCGTACGGTGCCCATTTTTGGAGTTACTTCAGTATGCTCTACACCCTTACAGAGAAACTTAAGGTCAACAGGTTTTTGTTGGCCTTAGCGTTGAAATTCAACTTCTACTTTGGGTACCAGGAGTACTAGACCGAAGAAGGGGTTTTGGATGTGTGGGGAGCCACACTACTAGCGTGACTGCCCAGTGGAGCGGAATAGAGCGTCTAGATCATCCGGACCCACTACCGTGGGAGATTTGGGCAAGGCCCATCATATTTGTGTAGTGGTGAATAACCGCTAGGAAGAGAAATAATCGACTATGCTCAAGACATTAGGTACCGTCGCTGACTAGACCCTTATTATTTTGATAGATCCCAGTGATACCAAGAGTTTCATTTATGGTGCAACGCTAAAAAGGATTAAGGTAAAGGCAGTTGAACAGGATGAGTTTTTCTTCATAGAGATGGATTCTAGAGCTAAACAGAAGGTTGGAGGAAAGGTTACATGTTGTACCCTCAACCTGGGAGAGTTTGTCACTACGACCAACCTATAAATCATGATCTTAGGATATTATGACGTAGTGATCAATATGGAATGGTTACAATCAAATGAGGTGATACTCAACTGTAAGATGAGACAGTTGATCTTGGTCGATGATGAGGGACAAAGACGCGTGATTGTAGGGCGAAACCAGGGAGTTTTCCTTCGGTTCATCTCTTCCTTCCAGCTATGGAAGAAAATGTGCAAGGGATGTAAGATTTATCCGATCCTTGCATTAAATGAGAAGCGAGCAGGGAAATGTATAATAACACCTTCCGGTGGTGAGAGAGTTGCGAACGTCTTCCTATAGGATTTACCTCTGATGCCTCCAGTGAGGGAATTGGATTTTTCAATAGACCTAAAACTTAGGACTGAACCGATAGCTAGAATGCCTTATCGGATGTCGACCTCGGAGTTACAGGAGTTGAGAATGCAATTGAAGGAGTTGTTGGACCCGAGACTTATACATAAAAGTGTGTCACCGTGAGGCACACCTATTATTTTCATATGAGAGAAGGATGGGTCATGGAGACTCTGAACTAGCTACCATCATTGAACAAGGAGACAATCAAGAATCAGTATCCGTTGTTGAGGATTGATGATTTGTTCGATCAAATGAAGGGCATGACGACATTTTCAAAGATTGATTTGCAATCAAAGTATCACTAGTTACGGATCAAGGAGGATGACGTCCCTTAGACCACTTTAAAATGAGGTTTGGACAATATGAGTTTATTGTTTTACTGTTTGGATTGACAAACGCCCCAAGGATATTTATTGGTTTGATGAACGGGGTGTTCTGTGAGTACTTGTATAAGTTCGTCCGATTATTCATGGAAGATATTTGATTTAATCTCAGATGATGGAGGATAATGACGAGCACCTGCACTTGGTATTAGAGTGTCTGCGAGAGAACAAATTGTAAGGGAATTTGTCCAAATGCTCATTTTATCAATAGAAGATTCACTACTTAGGGCATGTCATCTCCGACGAAGGTATTGTCGTGGATCCAACAAAGGTCGAGTCTATTATGGAATTTCCTGTACTGACGAATGTCCCGAAAGTGCGTAGCTTCATGGGTTTAGAAGGATACTATCGAAGATTCATCGAGGTATTTTCAAATATAGCAAATATGATCATGGAATTGTAGAAGTAGAACAAGAAGTTTGTTTGGACGGAAAAATGCGTGGAATAATTTGGGAGGCTCAAAGAGCTATTGACAAAAACACCGATACTAAAGGTCCCTAACATGGATGAATAATTCTTGGTATGCACTGATGCATCCAAGGAAGGCTTAGGCAGAGTCTTGATGCAAGATGGTCGAGTGATATCTTACATCTCGAGGAATCTGAGAAGGCATGAGGAGAACTATGCAATGCATGATATGGAGCTGTTAGCCATTGTATATGCCTTGAAGGTTTGGAGAAACTACTTTCTTTGAAAAAAAATTGAACTAAGGACAGACCACTGTGGACTATAGCACAACTTTACACAAAGTGACCTGAACGCGTGACAACGACGTTGGTCGGAATTACATAGAGAGTATGACTTCGAGATTACTTTCATAAAAGGAACAGTGAACCGAGTGGAATATGCATTGAGTCAGAGACCACACATCTTTTAGGTGTTGCCTCTTCTGACGAATCTACATGAAAATATTCTAACTTTACAACGCGATGATGACTAGTACAAGGAGCTAGAGTATTTTATCAGAAAAAACACCATTATGGTACCAATATTGAAGGAATTACATTTGAGGATGATGGAGAATTGAGGTTTAAAAATCATATTTACGTACCATCTAACGATGAGTTAAGGAGATTGATCCTAAATGAGGCTCATAGAGCAGTATACATGGCTCACTCGAGAGTCACGAAGATGAGGGAAGACCTTAAACCCTTATTCTTTTGGAGAGGAATGAAGGAATACATAGTCAACTATGTGTCCCGATGTCTAGAATGTCAGCGACTAAAGGCTGAACATACACATCCAACAGGATTACTACAACCACACATTATTCCAAAATCAAAATGGGAGGTTATTTCAATGGATTTTATTTTTGGGTTGCCACTGAAGGCAAGGAGACATGACTCGATTTTCGTAGTAGTCAACACTCTGATGAAGAGTGCTCATTTTATTCCTATGCGTACGACGTATCAACCACCGAACATAGCTAGAATTTTCATCAGTGATATTGTGATGCTGCATGACATGGATAAGAGGATTATATCTGATTGAGGATCAGTGTTTACTGAACGATGTTGGACTAGTTTCCAAGAGGCCTTGGGAACCCAAATTAAATTCAGTACTATGTATCACCCGATAATTGACAGGAAGACAGAACGAATGAACCAAACCTTGGAGGACATGTTTCACATGTAGGTTATGGACCAACAAAAGAGTTGGGAAGAATTATTTCCATTCCTAGAATTCACATATAACAACAGTTACCAAAGCACCATTAATATGGTGCCCTTCGAGTTTTTTTATGGGAGACTATGTCAGATGCCTTTTAGTTGGGATCGACTTGAGGATAGGGTCCTGTTGGGACCATAAGGGATCAAAGAAATGGAAGATTAAATGAAAACCATAAGACAAAGGATCAAGGAAGTGCAATATCGGTGGAAGAGTTATGTGGATGCACATCGTGTTGACCGTAGTTACGATGTGGCGATCGAGAATTTTTGCGGCTGAACCTGCATAAGAGTTCGATCAAGTTTGGAAAAGGGGCTAAACTATCTCATAGGTTCATGGGATCCTACGAGATTGTAGAAAAGAGAGGCCCGTGGCCTAATGAATATCCTTTCTTGATTCTTTATTTGTATGCACGATGTCTTTCACATCTCTATTTGAGAAATTGTTATTAGTGAGCCTACACATGTTTTTACATGAGCACCTTGCGGGTGTCGGATGAGGGTATGCTCATGGATGAGCCGATATGAATTCTGGATCATCCCATTTGACAACTACGGCGCCAAATAGTAGATGAGGTAAAGGTCCAATGGGACAACTATAGTCTGCACATGGAGACCTCAGAGGACGCATATGATATGCATCAACAGTTTCCATTTTGTTGGATAGATAGACTTATGATACTATCATACACATTATTTTGACACTTATATACTGTGAAACTTCAAGATAGAGTTTAGACCAAGAGGGGGTGTATGTAACATCCCTCTTTTGTGCAAACCAAGTGAACTTATTCTTTGAGGACACTTACTTGAAAGTGATCCAGATTATTATACTATTAAGCATTTGATTATGATTATGAGGCATTATGGGATGATGACATGTTGTTTTGCTGCATTGACATAGACAGGGGCTATTGAATCGATTTACTGAGTGTGCAGGATTTTGGACCTCAAGGATGCAAAGGCATTGATGGAACCCCTTGGACTCTAGATTGAGTCGGGGAGTGGACTACTGGGGTTTGATTGTTGTATATATGATATTTGTGTATCTGATTAGATGATATGATTATGGATATATTTCTGAGATGATTCGTTAATGATGTAGGCTGACGATAGCTTGTCGATCAGACTCACATGTGGAGTAGAGGGGTCATGCATGACTACCAGAGATGTTCAGGGAGAGATTTGGACAACAACCCTGCCACAACCTACTAGAACTCTCACCGTGGCTCAAGCTGTAGGTTAATGATTACCTAGTTTGAGAGGACCCACGACGTTGTGAGGGAAGACTGTGACAGTCTCTCATGATGATTCTAAGGGGTGCACAATAAGGCAGGGGCCTTATTCCTTAGAGTCCCTTAGTCTCCCACAAGATCACCTGGCAGAGTATTGACTCCAGGGGTTTTGATGTCTACCAGGTCAGTCCAGAGGCGAGTGGCCCCCTTGGAGCACGTAGTGTGTCTTGAAGGGCACGTTGCGAAAGAAAAATGGAAAGAGGTGAGTGGCACCCTTGGATCCCGTAGTGCGTCCTGAAGGGCACATCGTGCACGAGAAACAAAATAAGGCGAGTGGTACCCTTGGAGCCCGTAGTGCATCCTGAAGGGCACGTCACATTCTTAATTAATAAATGGATAAACCTAGATGGTGTTAGGATCAATAACATGATAATAAATATTTAAAGCATTTCCCCTAATAAAATGTCGCCTAGCCTAGGACAAAGTGATACTTGTGATAATTTTTCTTATCTATTTATATTAAAAGAAAAATAAAAATAAATAAATAATAATGAAAATCATCATTAATCACGTGACGAGAAGGGGGTAAGTAATTCATTTAATCTATAAAAATATTTAGGGGGATAAAATTTTAGAAAGGGGAAATAATTGTTTTGTCACTTATGCTAATTAAAATTTAGTAATTAAAAAGGAAAAAGGGAAAAAGTTAATCTTCTACACCTCCCAATTTGAGTTTTAAATGAAAGGGGAAAGAGGGAAATTTAAGAGAATTAGGAAACTAGGAAAAAGAAGGAAACATAAAAGGAAAGGGGAAACATAAGGAAACATAAGAAAGCCTAACTTAGTAAGGTATCTAGCATTTAAGAGCTTTCTAAATTAAACTGAACTAGTAAATTAGTAAGGGGGGAAGTCATTAAAAATTGTAAGGGAATATGGGGTCACCTATGAGCGATTCTAGGAGTGCTTTTAGGTGGGTGAGGGAAATAGGAGTAATTAATTAATTAATGAAATTAATTTATGGTGCAATGAAGGGGATGGGTGACACATGTACAGGGAGGATTTTTATGAATTAATTTATTGAACAATAAATTAAATGGGATTTTGGGAAAGTAAATGACTTAGAAACTCTATATAAAGGAGGGAGAAGGAGGAGGATGGATCTCTTCTGTTATGCGTAACGTTACATTGTAGAATTTTAGAATTGACTGACTTAGCTTGGGGGAGTTAGGATACCCAGCTCAGTGAGGAGTGGTAGCTCGACCTTGCGAGGTGAGCTGGGAGCTAGTTGATCTCTGGTTTAGTGTGTGTGCCCCCTTTGTGGCTCGGGGGGATAAGGGGGAAGAAGAGTACCCCTAGTGTTGGCTGGTAGGTACTGGTGAAGTCTCATTGGTTAACAAGCGGGATCTACACGAAGTGCGCGGAATTTGTTTTTAGAGTAGGCGACTTGGGCTACAGTACACTTCCTCTATTTCTGCATGGTAGATTATTAGTATACTTTACACTTTTAGTTATGTATATTTAATTTGGTAAAGAAAATGATTGACTTAGGATTTTAATTGGTGACTGAATTTCCCCCATAGCCTTAATCTCGTTGTTGATTGATTCCCTTGGCTTTGATTCCCTACATGTTGTTATCGCCCCATGGTTTTGTTGATTTTGTGATGGGTTTGTGCTTCTTCACCCTCATCCCTAGCTCACCATTCCTCACCTGAACAGTCGGCCAAGATCTGGATCGATGATCGTCACTTCGGTGTTAATAGACCTATAGATCCTAACACCCTGCCTTTTTGTGCATGGATGATGATCGAAGGATGTTTTTTCCCAGTCCTCTACCCCTGTTGATTGTTCTTTATTTATTGATGGTCATGGCGCTTTCGTGTGATAAATTTCTCTGCATTTGGTTGACTACATCTATGAACTCCTCTTCGGTTTTAATTGCTTAAACCTTGTTTAGCCTAGGAGTCTTGTATGCCCATTTCTCTATGTCTTCTGGAGATTGATTATGTCTGAGTTTCCTGGTGGTTGATTCTGTTGCATTTCATTTGAATGAATAACTTTGTGACTTTATCTCGGTGGTTATTTACCTCTGTGTTTATGTGTCTTTACACGTTAACAAACGGATCTCTGCATCCATCTTACACCTGCGTTCAACGCATCTAAGTGTTCCAACCATCTCGTTTCCCCTAAATATGGAATTCAACAAACGTACCTCTCCTCTTATGATCTTTATGAAGGTCCTAGATGGTTTGTGGACGCAAATTATGACCTGGGCATCGAGTCCTTTCCTTGCTTATTATATTCAAATTCTTTCCCAAACGTCGTCATATTTTCGCGTTATTCACTGGTTTAGAATTAATTTTCTAGGAAATGAATTGAGTGTAGGGGATTTTATACTTGAATAAGCCAGTTTACCCTGCCAATTGTGCTCGTCCAGTCTGATCAATAGAAGGGAGAAAAGAACTGGATGTTGAATGTTGTCTGTTTCATTTTTTTTCTAGTTGTTGAATAAAGTTTCTCTGTGGGAAATCGAGGTTCAATCTATTGTGTTTAGTTC
>ML796742.1:416309-443378 GCA_009831015.1 Picea engelmannii
TTACTTACATTTTTTCCAAGCCATTCCCTTGTAATACCTGTATTTACCAACGAATTCCCTGGTGTTATACCAGCGACACTCTTTGTGTTTTTCTAGCGAATTAATATTCAGTTACCAGTCTGTGTTTGATTGACAACAAATCCTAGGTAGCACCATTAATAGTGATAAATTGTGAAGCAATAAATGCAGAGAGAAAGAATAGGACAAAAAATAGTATATTAGAATATATGAAGAAGTTCCTAAGTAGTAAGTGTTATGTAAAGGGAAATAGATGAGCTAAATAGGCTCAAGAAAAACAAGAATAGAAAGTACAGCTGGCCAGGACAGCTGGCATTGTATAGTCATCCTGTTGAGGTTACATTATATTTAACACTCCCTCTTAAACTCAACAGTTACAAACATCAACACTAATTATGCCTAAGTGTTGTCTCTGAAAATCAAAAACAAATTTTCCTAGTGGCTTTGTAAAGATATCAGCAAGCTGATCTCGAGAACCACAGAATTGTAGTACAATATCACCATTATTGACTAGCTTGCGTATGAAATTAAAATGAGTGTCAATGTGTTTTCTTTTCTTGTGAAACACATGATTTTTGGATAGAGAAATTGCTGAAGTATTTTCACAGAAAATAGGAGTTAGATCCTTTTTTGTATGTGACATATCTTTCAATATTCTTCTCAGCCATACATCTTGACAGGAAGATGAGGTAGCAACGACATACTCTGCCTCTATAGAAGATATTGAAATAATTGGCTACTTCTTTGATGCCCATGAGATCAAGTTCATGCCCAGTTGAAAAACATGTCTAGATGTGCTTTTCATGTCATCTAGGATGCCTGCAAAATCACTGTCTATGTAATGAGAAAGTTGATTACTATTACATTTAGTGTACCATAAGCCAAAATTGAGAGTTCCTACAACATATCTCAAAATTCGTTTCGCCATTTTCCAATGAGAATCTTTTGGGGATTCCATGAATCTAGAAACAAGCCTGGATGCATACATAATGTCAGGCCTAGTTGTTGTAAGATACAACAAATTGCCTACTAAGATTTCGTACAGAGTAGGGTCCATTATAGGGCCTTCATCTTTCTTGCTCAATTTTGTGCCTAGGGGTATAGGGGTTTCTGTTGGATTTCATTCTTCGATGCGAAATCTTTTGATGATGTCTGCTGCATACCTTTTCTTACAGACAAAGATGCCTTTGGTTGATTGATCAACCTCAATCCATAAAAAATATTTCATTATGCCAAGATCTGTCATCTCAAACTCAGATTGCATGGCATGTTTAAAATTTGTTAACTCAAGATTTCCCGTATAGATCATGTCATCAACATATAAACATACAATCAAAATTTTACCGTGCTGATCTATTTTGGTGTAAAGAGTTGGCTCATTTTGACTTCTGATGAAACCAATTTGGATTAGGTAAGTGTCAATTTTGTTGTACCAAGCTCTTGGAGCTTTCTTTAAGCCATACAAGGCTTTCTTAAATGGATATACTTTGGCTGGCTGCTCTTGGACTTCAAATCCAGGTGGTTGATTGACATAAACTTTTTCTTCTAAGAAACCATTCAGGATTGCTAACTTGACATCTATCTGGTATACTTGCCATTTGTGTTGGGCTGCTATGGCCAATAGAGTCCTTACAGTATCTAATCTTTCTATTGGAGCAAAAGTTTCACCATAATCAGTACCAGGTTGTTGTGAGAATCCTTTGGCAACAAGTCTTGCCTTGTGTTTTTCGATCTGCTCTTTTTCATTTAGTTTAGTTTTGTAAGCCCACTTGACACCAATACTCTTCTTGTGACTTGGAAAATCAACAAGATCCCATGTATTTTTCTTCTCAATGGAGTCAATTTATTGGTTCATGGCTTGAACCCAATGTGGCTCCTTAGTTTCTTCCTTAAAAGATGTAGGTTGACATGACATTAAAGAAAAAAGGTCGTGTTGTTCAAAGTCATCCAACTATTGATGGATTTCTCTCAAACTTCGAGTTCTCTGATTTTGTGGTTCAGAGAATGATTCTCTGCTGGAAGTTGAGGTATCCTGAGAATTTTCAGGTTGTCTTTGTACTTGCAATCTTGGAAGAATAGTTTGAGGTACTTGTTGTCCTAAATTTTCTGCATTTTCAGAACTTGGCAGCAATGGATTTTGACTCTCCATTTGCTTATTTTCTGAATCATTCCATAATTGATTTTCCAGAAATTTTACATCTCTGCTGAGAATTAGTTTCTTGGTGATTGGATTGTAAATCCTGTAAGATTTAGATGTTTCACTATATCCAGTGAAAATACATTTCTCACTTCTGTCATCAAGTTTCTTCCTTAATTCGGAAGGTATGTGAGTGTATGCTATGCATCTGAATGTCCTTAGATGTGTAACATTGAGCTTTGTCCCACTCCATGCTTCTTGGGGGACTTTTAGCTTTAGTTTGGTGGTTGGATATCTATTCAGGAGATAAACTAAGCATGCTATTTGTTCATCCCAAAACCTATTTGACAAACTTTTCTCTTTGAGAAGTGTTCTTGCCACATTCATTATTGTCTGATTTTTTCTTTCAGCCACTCCATTCTGTTGTGGAGTATACCTGGCTGTTGTTTGCATGATAATGGCTTGAGATTTGCAGAAATTTGAAGATTATCTGGAGTTGTATTCTCCTCCTCCATCTATCCTGAGTGCTTTGATACATTTCCCACTCTATTTTTCAGCTTCTGCCTTGAATTCTTTGAATTTTGCCAAAGTTTCAGACTTGTGTCTAAGAAAATAGATCCATATTTTTCTGCTGAAATCATCAATAAACGTTAGAAAGTAAAAGCTACCACCTATTGACTCTGTTTTCATTGGTCCACATAGGTCAGTGTGAACAAGTTCAAGATGTTGTTTGGATTGATTGGAAGACCGTGGAAAACTAGTTATCTTATGTTTTCCAAGTATGCAAGACTCACATGGGGGAATTTGGTCTTTAAAGATAGGAAGACCTTTGACCATGAAGTTCTTCTGAAGAAGTCTTAGATTCTTAAATGGTAGATGTCCAAATCTTGTATGCCAAACCATAGTTTCATTCAGGGTGGATGCACTTTGTGCATATGGTTGAATCAGATTTGCAGTTCTGAGTGTAAGAGGAAACATCCTATTCCGAGTCATGTGGATTTAAGAAATCAATTTTCTGCTTGGGATTTTGTCATATATATTGCAAGATGCTCCCTCAAAAAGTACCTTATAGCCATGTTCAATGAGCTGTCCTACACTTAGCAAATTATTTTTGAGATCTGGAACATGATAGACATTGTTTATGTCTTTCTTTACATTCTATTTAGTAAGAATAGGAATAGTTCCTTTTCCTTGAACTTTGACTAAGTAATCATTTCCAAGTGTAATATCAGATGAGATTGAAGAATCAATGCATGAATGAAAATCTTTATTACCTGTCATGTGATTGCGACATGCACTGTCTAGCAACCAAAGATCTTTAGGTTTTTGTTCAGTCTTGTGGCACGGAAGAAACATACCTCCTGAGTTTTCTCCCGTGTGATTTGACGCATGTGCTCTTCCTGAGAGCTGATCTGCTTGCTTCTTCATGCATTCAGATTCATAGTTCCCATACTTCTTACAGTAATAGCATTGTATGTTTGATTTCTCATTTGATCTTCTCCCTCTGTCTCTTTGAGGATGGAAATTCTGATGTTGATTTTGTTGTTGTTGTCTTTGACCTTGGAAATTTTTATTCGGATACTATTTTATATTACCTCCATTGGAGTGAGGGTTACTTTGATTGCTCCCTCTTCCTTGGTGACCTCTACTTCTTCCTCTACCTCTCCCTCTATTGAAGGAGAATTTATTTTTGAAAGCATTAGAGATTGACTCATTTGTGAGATGCAGTCTGGTCTCATGTGTCACCAGAGAACCAGTTAGTTCATCTGTTGAAAAACATGATAGATCCTTAGATTCAAGGATTGTTGTTACAACCATTTCAAATTTCTTGGGTAAAATTCTGAGGATTTTCTCAACAATTCGTTGATCAATGATGGTTTCACCAGTCAGTCTGATCTGGTTTACGATGCCCATGACTCTGGTCATAAATTGATCCACATTTTCAGACTCTGTCATCCTTAGAGTCTCGAATTGCATTCTCAAGGTCTATAGTTTAATTGTTTTGACCCTGCCATTTCCTTTGTAGGAAGATTTAAGGATGCCCTAGGCCTGTTTTGAAGTACCAACGCCTATGATTTTTGAGAAAATCGAGTCATCCACAGAATTTTGAATACAAAATTTATCTTTATTTTCTCTGTTTCTCTGCGTTGCTTGAGCAATTTTCTGTTGATTAGTCATGGCGGACAGGTTTGTTGGATTTGGTTCCACATATCCATGATCCACTAGATCCCAACACTCTTGTGCTTGCAAGAAGGATCTCATCCGAAAAGACTAGAACTCATAGTTCTTTCCAAGAAGAATCGGACCCTGAGTTGGTCCTAAATTGGTAAACGTCGCCATGTTTTTTTTTAAAACAAATTGAACAAAACAGAAAGAAAAAATTGTATTTACCTGTCTCCTGTGCGTAAAACTAGGTCTGTTTCTTTCTTACAGGTATTTTGGAAGTGTGTAATTCAGGCTTTCGTGAGAGTCGACGTTGCGAGTTTCTGGCTTCGCGAGATTTGACCTTGGTACTTCGTTAGACGAGTCCTCTGAACAATCCAACTTTCGATTGTAGAGGTGTCGAAGAGGGGTTAACAACTTGATTTTGGCCTTATCCACCATGCAACGTGACCACACGCCTTGATGTTAAAGCACTGTCGGTGAAATGCCAAACTTTTCTTTTGGACAACTCAACGGTCCAGATCTTCCTATGATCTGACAGTCTAGATCCTTTCAGGATTTCGGGATTCTGGGATTCGCGACTTCGTGAACCCTTTTAGAGAGCTCTTCTGACTCCTTGATTCCTCGATCTCCGATTTACTGAAATGTCGATGGCCCTTTCCTTTCGGGACTTCAAATGCCGAAATGTCGAAATGTGCCTGTTGGACAATCAACGGTCTAGATCTACTGATGATTTGATGGTCTAGATCCTATCGATATTTCTCGAATCGGTATTTCGGGACTCGTGATTCCTAGTCACATTGCGCTGCCAAAACGCGAAGTCCAAATTTCCGATTTTGCCGAAATCGCTTTTTCAGAAAATTTTCTAAGATCCTGGATTGATGCCACGCGTCCCGGAAAGATGGATGGTCCTCGTCATTTCCCGATTTCACAACTTGCAACTCCAAATCCTCTGTCTACTTGAAACCCTAGTAGCCAATATGCCGACGGTTTCCTCGATCTCCACCATGTGTCCGAATGAATGGACGGTTGTGATCTTTTCGGGATTTCGAGACTTTCACCGTGGAGTGTCCCGAAATTTGTCAACATGACCTCCGATATCCTGAACTCCAAAATGCCGAAATGATGGCACTTGGATTTTCTGCCACTTGTCCTCTGAGATGGATGGCTCACAATCCTCTCAGGATTTCGTGATTTGTAATGTCAGAATTTTGCGTATCGGGGTTTTGGAGAGCAGTCTCCTTCACTCGTCCAACTCCCGATCCCTGATTTTGTGATGGGATAAGATAGAAGGCTCATGATATTTCATGATCCAATGGTCCATAATGACTCGTGATTTCCTGATTCGTGAATTCTCACGGTAGTCTTCTGACCTTTACACCTTGTGAGTCAGGGAAATGTCGAGATCTCGCCACGTGTCTCTTGATGGACGGTCCAGATAATTTCAGGATTTCGCGAGTTCACAAGTCAAAATTTCTCCTATGCACTCTAGAGGACTAAACCTCATGCACTTTCTTGTTGTTCCAATGACTTTCGGTCCTCTTCACAAGATCTAACGGTTGAAATTATTTCGCCTTTTCCGCACTCTCCTTATCCCTTCTGAACTAGATTTCCACCTCAGTTCTTTTCGGAGGACGGATCTTACTGCTGTGCTGACTATTATTTGCTCCTCTGAAGTGATCTTTGTTGTGTTTGAAGGAATTTTCTCCCGCGGAAGAAAAATTCGTGAATCTTTAAAAGATTTGAAATAATTTCACGAGTTCTTTGTTCTCTACTCCAATCTTTGACAGATTTGAGCGATTTCCAAGATTCTTTAAATTCTTCTTGTTTCTGCAACTATATTTCACGAATTAGACCAAATTCTTTGAGTTCTTCAAGAGTTCCTACCTCCTGCACCTCTTCTTCTTGAATCTTTGATGATTCTTGAAAATTGTACAAGAATCTTTTATGTTTCTTCCTTCTCAGTCTCCACTTCCTTCTCGTCTTTCTGCTCCTTGAAACTTTTGAGCATAGTATGCTCTGTGACCTCGTGTGAGCTTCCTACGTTGATATTTTGAGCATATGATGGTCTGCATCCTCGTGGAATTTTTCTGCGAGGATCTTTCGAGAGTATGATGGACAGCCCTCCAAGCCTTGTGAAAAGTCTGTGTCGAATGCTCTCAAGATCCGTGTAAGCTCTGCGTTGTTTGAGGATCGTGTTGCTTTCCATCCTATGTGAAGAGGCTTACTACTGAAGCTCTAATACCATGATAAATTGTGAAGCACGAAATTTAGAGAGAAAGAATAGGAAATAAAATAGTATATTAGAATATATGAATAAGTTCTGAAGTAGTAAGTACTATGAAAAGGGAAATAGATGAGCTAAATAGGCTCAAGAAAAACAAGAATAGAAAGTGCAGCTGGCCAGGACAACTGGCAGTGTACAGTCAGCCTGTTAAGGTTACATTATATTTAACAAATAGAAGGGTTTTTTGCGTTCCTCTTATCTCTGCGCCATTTAATTTTGTGCTCTGAAAACCCCATCCCACTCTGCGTTTCCATTAATTAGACATTGACTGATGCCAGTTCCTTTATTGTTGGTAGTGTTTTTACTACAGTTTTTATTGACAGTGTTGAATGTGTGTCAACCCCTTGATATGCATGTGTTTATTTTATTATATACCAACGATATACTAACCAATATACAATAATGTTAACAACAACAATAATGTATTTAATATATCTGCATTATAATATTTGATAGATAACAATATCTTATTTAATTGTTGACTTTTTAGATATTTCTTTGATGCGCTTAAGCACGTAAGTAGAGGTGAATAATTAGTTCTTGTTGTTATATCCCTAAATATAGTAACTCCTTTTTTGAATTACAATAATAAGAAAGAATATCTATTAGAGTGAGTATGAAATAAACCTTGGTATACGAATCCCCATCTTAGAGGGTCTATGACTCATTTAATGTATAATGATTTCCTCCTTGGAAAATCATGGATAAAGGAAATAAAAAGGGAGTGTTGACTTCCTTTTACAATATAATTTAGATGTCACCCTGAACTTATTTACCTTTTAAATTAACTAATGAGTGATAGTTGGAAATTTAGTCTAAAAGTATCATGAGTGGGAAATTATTAAAATGTCATAAAATGGTTATATTTAAATAAGGAATTAAGATTTTGGTATTCCTTTGTTCACTTATAAATGGGTATGTAAGTGGGGTGCTGAAGACTTACATATCCCTTGGTAGGTGATTAAATTCTCAATTCTTTAAGTGGATTTTAAGGCAGCCTTGAGTTTTAGTTGTGCTTATTTTGTCAATTTATAAAAGGGGTGTAAGGAACTCATAAGAACGGATGTAAGGAAGGTTAGTTAGGTATTTTTTAATAATATTTGTTCTACATATCAGTTCCTTTGCAAAACATTTTAGCCTTGAATGTTTATATATATTTATTACATAGTAAGAATAAGTCTTCCTAATTCTCTTAAGGGAACCCAAACTCTAAGTCTAAAGTATACATAGGAAGAATAACAACTTGGGTTAAGGCTAATATTTCACTCGAATTTGTAATCTCCTAATTGATGATAGTTTACCCTTCATGCCTAGACTTCTTGCTTAACTTTTAGGGCTTCTTGGTTTTCGTTGAGTCATTTTGGTTTGTGCTTTTGAGCGATGTCTTCTTGCACCTTGTAGTCCCCATGTCAGTAACTCGGATCCTAGCAAGTTGGATTCATGGATTACTTGGTCCAGATAGGATAAGTAGCGCTAGGGTTATCATTGCACCTATCAGCTAGGGACGTCATGAGTCATGATGAGGGGATCATGACGCGCCCTATTGGATAGAGGAGAATGATAAATTGGTCGAAGCCCATGCTACTCTTTGTGGGCATTGTTCATTGTATTCGTTTTTGGTGCATGGGTTGAACACCTTCATGTGTTTGGTTATGCACCATCGAGGTTTTAAAGTTAACTAGTTGTCAAGGCCATCGTGTCAGAAGGGGGATGATTTCCCCTTAGCTAGTAGGCGTGGTCATGTTGTGTCGGGCGGGTACTCGTTTCTCTTTATTACTTTACACATGTTTCACCTAGTTTCTCTTTATCTAGGCATGTATTCATATTTGACTACTTCCTTCTTGGCGGGGGTATGTTCGTGGTTAGGATGTGTGGTTAAACTGTTGTCCTTGTCGTCTTCTTTCCTAAAAAACAAAAAAAAATTGCACGTTTAGCTTCACTCATAGTCGTAATGTTTGGGGTCGTTACACTCATCTAAAGGAAGGAGAGAAGGAGAAGGTGGATTTTCATCCCCGCTTTCATCATTTGAATAAGAAGAAACCATAATAAGAATAGAATAAGGAAAAATGTGGAAGATGGCTCGCAGGACAAAGAAGGAATAAGCGTCGAATTAAGCTTGGAGGCCAAGATAGTTTCATCAAATTTAACATCTCTTCGAACAATAATTCCATTACAATGTGGCTGAATAAGTCTATAACCTTTGACATATTCAGAATAACCAACAAATATACACTTATCGCTTTTAGGTGTAATTCTTTCCTTTCCTCATCAGGAATTTCATCCCATGTTACACTACCAAATACACATAAGTGACTTACATATGGCTTAAGTTTAGTCCATGCTTCTTCTAGTGTTATATTTTTAAGATCCTTTGTGCGAATGTGATTTACTATGTAATTTCCATAGTTAATGGATTCCTCCCAATACTTTAGACTTAATCCCTTAGATTGGATCATACAATTAGCCATTTCTTTTAATGTGCGGTTATTTCTCTTAGCAACACCATTTTGTTGTTCTTTATATGGAACAATGTCTTGCATTTGGAAGCCCAGTGTAGAGTAGTAACTTCTAAAATTATTTTCCGCATATTCACCTTCATTATTTGTTCTTAACCTTTGAATTTGATGTCCAAATCACATTTCTTCAAGGGTATTATAGGCCAAGAACTTGTTAAAATCTTTTCTCTTAAATTTTAATAAGTAAACCCAAGTGCATCTAGAAAATTCATCAATAAAATTTAATAAATACTTGCACTCAAAAAATAATAAGAAGAAAGTGGACCACACAAGTTACCATGAACAAGATGGAAAGGGGTTGAGGTGTGCCAAGAGGTACATTTTCCAAAACTATCCTGATGATTTTTTTCGAGAATACAACCAACGCAAACACCATCTCTACATGACACAAGAGGAATACCAGTTGGCATATGTTGATTACATAGTTGTTGCAATGAGTGATAGTTTAGACGACCAAACAACTCATGCCAATTTTTTATTAATTCATCACTATGAGAAACACAAACTAATGGAAAATATGATGACCCAAAGTTGTCAAACTTGTACAACCTGTTAATATCATCAACAATTCTAGTTGAAAGAACATGATGAGGACATTTGAGATCCTTGATTACAACTTGGTGAGGTGAAAACTCTACAGTTTTACCTTCACGTGAATGAGTGATTTGATATACTAATAGAAATTTGCAGGAAAGACTTGGAACAAATAATACATCATTAAAATGGATATTACCTACATGAATTTTTCCAAACCCTACAACACTAAGAGATCTATCTTCACCAACAAATATTTTCTTGGTGTTGCATTAATTTAAAGTAGAAAATATGGATTTATTCTTAGGCATATGATAAGATTCTACAGAATCAATAACCCACTCATCATAAGAAGTAGAATTTGCATTGAAGGAGAAACTAGATGTAGAAAGTGAATGTCCATGAGAAGAAGAAGAAGAGGTAGAATCTATATTTATGTTGTTCTTCTTCATCGTTGCTTATAAACTTTCCATATTATTAAAACATTTGGAATCATCATAACCATATTTCCCACAAAAGTTGCAATACATGCCAGTCTTCTTATTTTTTTATTTTTCTCCTTTATCACCATTATGAATGGAAGATGGATGAGTGGGTTTGGGACCCTTGTTTTTATTGTTATTGTGAAAAGGATGTTGCTTCTTGGGTTTCTTGGATTTATATTTTTGTTGGGCCACTAAGGATTTGTTGGATGTACCTGTAGTGTTGATCACTCAAAGTTCCACAAACTTATCTTTCTCTCTAATCAGAGAATCACAAAAGGATTCAAGAGTGGGATTTTTATGAGAAGTCCCTAGAGTTTCCCTACTATAATAGAATGTAGATAGGAACATTGAATATCACTACAAATCTTAGAAAGAATAATATATATGCAACACTCATCCCCCATATTTATTCTACACTCTTCACATAAAATTCTAAGCATTTTGAAATTAGATAAATAGTTTGCAATGAAATAAAAATCATTTGGACTTAAATTCATGATCTGATTTTCTATTTGGTGGTATCAAATAATATTTTTTTTACCAAACACAGATTCAAGATTTTCCCAAGATTTATTGTGGGCATCAAGTCCTTGAAGGTGAAACCTTAAATCATGAGATATGGACATTCTGATTAGTCCATGGGCTTCATCATTCCTATTAATACATTTGACATACTTGTGATCATCAGTGGGTTCTTCTTCTTTTCCCAAGGTAATATGGTACAATCCTTTACTTCTTAATAAATCCTCCATATGGGATTTCCATTGGATTTATTTTGTGTTGGTAAGTAAAATAGAAATGGGATAATTCATATTAAAATATGTAAAAAAATATGAAACTTGTTCTCTAAATGGAAAGATCTCAAAAAAATAAGTTGTTTAAAAAAAAATGGCACTGAAAATAGGCTTCGGATGTGAAATTTATGCCCTTTTGAAGAAATGAACAAATGGAAACCAACGCGCCATGTGACATGTAGAAGTCCACGTGGTGATACTGTTCCTATTAACCCCACTTTTACAAACAAGTTTCTTATGAAGTGACCCACTTTTATAGAATAAGTGTGGATCACTTTTACATTGAGGTTAATTGATAAAAGAAAGTTAAGTGAAATGCACTTTAGAATGGATGAATGAACTTTTTCAATGAAAAAAACAAAAAGAGAGACTTGAACTCAAGACCTCTAACTTAATAAAACAACTTTTAACCAAGTGATCTAGTGCAAAACATATTATATTATTTAGAAGGAGGATTGTTGTTGTTGTTGATGATGATGAAGATGACCTTGGAGATCGTTCCCATAACAAATTCTTTTCACACGAGAACAAATTTCTCTTCTCAACAACAACAAGGGTTAGATCTTGGTTATCTTACCCGGAGAATGAAAGTTTTCACTCTATTTATGATTTACCGAGATTGCAGAGAGTGCACGACAAAGAGTATACGTAGACCTGAAAACCATTTTGGATATGTTTCTGATTTTTTGATACTGGATAGGGAATGAGAAAAAAAACATACAGATATAGAAAATAATATAAAACCATAAATAAAAAATAGAAAACCGAAATAAAAGCCAAAATATATCTCTGCAAAAATTTAAGAGGACGTATTTGGGATTTATACCTCCTGTTCTGACTGAAATGGTCGTATCTTGGGAAAACATAAACCTTTTCGAGTGAAACAAAAAGTTTTTTTTACTGAAACAATTGATCTGGATGCAATGGAACAATCCTCCCATCCCATAAATGTACAAAAATGGTAGAAACCAGAAATGAGATAACACAACTTCACAATCTCGATCTACAATGAGAGTGGGTATTCAAATGCGCTATGATACCATGTTCGAAAACTTATGTAGTCCAACACAGGATGAACACCTTCAGTATCCACTCACACATAAATATAAAAGATAAAAAAAAAAATGTTTTCACGTGGTAAAAGACCTCCGGGGAAACATCTAGGGCCCTTACTAATGTGGCCACTTGGAGCAATTTGTTAATGAAAAAGAAAAATTTACAGAGATATTTATAAGATATTTTCTCGCAATCCATAATCAGCAAATGACCATCCATTCTCTTTAAATATATATCATGTACCAATCAACTGCCAAGCCATAGATTAATGTAGCCATTAATATCGAGGATAATATGAATCATCATATGACTCTATGTCTGGAACATATAGTGATCGTCATATTTCCTAACTACAAATTCATACTAAAGAAACAAAATTTTTCCTAATGACACATTAGACCAAGTTGATCTTAACTAACTCCTAAGTGTCTAAATATCCTAATAGTAAGATCAACTTGGTCTAATGTGTCATTAGGTAAAAGTGTGTTTCTTTAATATGCATTAGTATGTATTCTTTGTTAGGTAATCCTATGTTCAAAAACATAGGTATTCCAACAGAGGACCACCACCTTTAGTAACTACTCAGACAACTTTATCAAATATCAACACAATGATATTTTGATGTGGTAAAACCCCTATGGGAAAAAATCCACGGACCCAACCAATGTGACAACCTGGAAAAAAAATTTAATGAAAAAGAAAAATATTATAGAGATATTTTACAAGAGTTTCTCACAATCGATTATCGGAAAATTACCCTTCATGCTCCTTAAATAGAGATCATGGACCAATTGGGTGCTAAGCCATGGATCAATCTAGTCGTTACTATCGAGGAGAATATGAATCGTCAAATCACTCTATATTGGGAAGATATTGTGACCGACATATTTCCTAACTAGAGATGCATATTAATGCATAATAAATAAGCACACTAAGAAACACACTTTTACCTAACGACACATTAGACCAAGTAGATATTAACTAACTCCTAAGTGCCTAAATATCTTAACATCGCCCCTTAAGAACAACTTGGGATAGGATTGAAGGATTTACAATAGTGACACAATAGGAGAAGCAAGGAGTCATTAAATCCTATACCCCCTTAATGACAACTTCATGGATTCCTAACATAGATCAAAGTTTTGAAATTTTCGCTTTTGGAATAGACTTTGTGAAAATTTCTACGACTTGATATTTTGTAGGGAAAAACATAAATTCAAAAACTTGATCATTAATGAGCTTTCTCATGAAGTTAATGTGTATCTCGATGTGTTTGGTTTGATGATTTTAAAATAGGTATTTGGTGATCTTGATGATACTCTGATTGTCACACCAAAGCATGGTTAAATGTTTCTACTAGAATAAAAAATCTAAAAGGATCAGTCTAAGACACAAGGCTTCCTAACTTGCATTTACCACTACTTTATATTATTCTTCTGCCGATGAAATTTAAATATCTAATTGTTTCTTACAGGCCCGAGTGATAGGTCTTGAACAAAGGCTAAAGAGATAACTTGCAACAGACTTCTTATCATCAGGCTCATCGACCCAATATGAATGAGTGAAACCAACCAATAAAGGAATCCCCCTCAAACTATAATGTATCCCAAATTGAAATGTACCCTAGACATATCGAAGTATCATTTTAGTTTATTTCCAATGGATTTCATGGGGTCTTTTCATACACCAAGCAACAAGACCGACAACAAAGGAAATATCACGACAGGTGTGAGTCAATTATAAGAGGCTACCGACTAATTGACAGTACAAAGTGGCATCAACATTGGGAGAATTATAGGTGGAATCAATATTGACTCCAGAATGGAAGGGAGAAGGGGATGGTTTATAATCTTCCATTTCGAATCGACGAAGAATATCAGAAGCATACTTAGATTGGGAAAGAAAACTTCCTTCACTGGTTTGAAAAACTTAGGGGCCAATGAAATAATGCAAAAGGCCTACGTTTGGAATTTCAAATTTCTTCTTAAGGACGGTTTTCACATGGTTTAAAAGTTTTGAGTCACTTCCAGTAAGGATAAGGTCATCCAAATAAAGGAAAAGGATTATGAGATGACTTCCTACTTTCTTGGTATAGACATTAGGATCATAATGACATCCAAAAAATTCGGTGTCAATAAGAAAGTTGTCCATATTGGTATACCAAGCTCGGGGAGATTTCTTAAGACCATAAACATATTTCTTAAGGTGAAAAACAAGGCTAAAGTCATTCTGGACATAGTCAGGAGGTTTATCCATGTAGATTTCATCTTGCAAATCTCCATGCAACAAGGAATATTTAACATCCATCTGATGGACCTCCCATTTATCTGAGGTAGAAAGGGAAAGAACAAGGCAGATGGAATTCATTTTGGCTACACGTGAAAAGGTTTCATTATAGTCAATTCCTTAAAATTCAAAAAATCCTTTTTCCACTAATGAATCCTTGTTCCTTTCAACACCTCTATCTGATGCATACTTAGTTCTAAAGACCCATTTACATCTGAAAAGTTGTCTTCCTTTTGGAAGAGATACAATATCTCAATTATCATTTTCCATTCAAGAATGATACTTTTCATTCATTGTTGTATCCAATCTGAACAACTAGAAGCTTCTGCAAATGTCTATAGATCATGAGTCTCTGAAGCTTGAGCAAAAAGGGAAGAGGCTCGCTAGAAGAATGAACGTGTCTGACATTGATTTGAAGGATCGTCGATAAGATATCAAGTTGCTTCTCATGTTGAATGTACCCATATAGGAAAAAATAGTGTTGGCGTTGGTTCAGGTTCAATTGACTCATGTGGAGGAAGGTGAGAATGTGGAGGTGTATTTAAATCCTCACTGCCATCATCTGAAGAAGAAACCAGAATAGGAACAGAAGAAGGCACACATGTTGAAGATGGATCGCAGGTCAAAGAAGGAAGAATCGTTGAATTAGGCTTGTAGGCCAAGAGATATTCATCAAATTTATAACCTCTTCTAATAATAATTCCATTACAATTTGGTTGAAGAAGTCTATAACCTTTGACATCTTCAAAATAACCAACAAATATACACTTCTCACTTTTATGATGCAATACATTCCTTTTCTCACCAGGAATGTGAGCCCATGCTATACTACCAAATACACTTAAGTGAATTACATCTAGTTTAATTTTTTCATGCTTCTTCTGGTGTTATATTTTTAAGATCCTTTTTGGGAGTGAGATTTACTATGCAATTTTCATAGTTGATGGCTTCCGCCCAATACTTTATAATTAATCCCTTAGATTGAATCATACAATTTTCCATTTCTTTTAATGTGTGTTTCTTTCTCTCAGCAACACCATTTTGTTGTGGTGTATATGAAACGATGTGTTGCATTTGGATTCCATTTGTAGTGTAGTAACTTGTAAAATTATTGTTCACATATTCACCTTCATTATCTGTTCTTAACCTTTGAATTTGATGTCCAAATTGTTTTTCTACAAGGTCTTTGTAGGCCATAAACTTGTCAAAAAAGATTCTCTTAAGTTTTAAGAAGTAAACCCAAGTACATATGGAAAAGTCATCGATGAAAGTTAATAAATAATTTCACCCAGAAAATGAAGGAGAAGAAAGCCGACCACAAAAGTCGATGTGAACAATCTACAAAGGGCCCTAGGAATCCCAAGAGGCACATTTGTCAAAATTGTCCTAATGATGTTTTTCTAGAACACAATCGACATAAATACCATCTATGCATGAAACAAGAGGAAGACTAGTCACCATCTATTGATTACATAGTTGATGAAATGAGAGATAGTTTAGATTGCTAGGCCTCTCATGCCAAAATATGCTCAAGTTACCGCTATGAGCAACAAACAATGATCAAAAAGATGATGATCCAAAGTTGTCAAAAATGTACAAAATGGTAATATCATCATTAATTCTAGTTGCAAGAACATTTTGAGGATCTTTTAGATCCTTGATTACGAATTGGTGAAGTAAAAACTCTACAGTTTTAACTTCACTTGAATGAGTGATTTGATATACTGATAGAAGGTTATAGGAAATACTTTCAACACATAATACATCATTGAAATGGCCATTATATACCTGAACTGTTATAGATCCTACAACAATAATATTTCTATCATCATCAACAAATATTTTCTTGGTGCTACATTCATTTTGAGTAGAAAATACAGATTTCTCCTTAGCCATATGATAAGATTCTCTAGAGTCAATAAGAAACTCATCAAAATAAGAAGTAGAAGTTTCATTGAAGGAGAAACCAGAAGCATAAAGTTCATGTCCATGAGAAGAAGAAGAAGTAGTAGAATCAATATTGATGTTGTGCTTCTTCATCTCTACTTCTAAATTTGTCATCTTCTTGAAACATTTGGACTCATCATGACCTTTCCCACAAAATTTGCAATGTCTATTATTATTCTTATTTTTAGATTTTTCTCATTTTCCACCATTAGGAGATGAAGGTATATGAGTGGGTTTGCGACCCTTGTTTTTATTCTTGTTGTGGCGAGGATATTTCTTCTTGGGATTCTTGGGTTTATATTTCTACTAGGATACTAAGGCTTTGTTGGAGGTACATGTAGTGTTGATGAGTCCAATTTATACAAGCTTATCTTTCTCTCTAATCAAAGCATCACAAAAGGAATCAAGAGTGAGTTTTTGATAATACTTTCCTATAGCCTCTCTCATGGCATAAAATCTAGATACAAACATAGAATATGCACTACCTATCTTAGAAAGAATAATATAGATGCAACACTCTTCCTCTAGCTTTATGTTACACTCTTTACATAAAATTCTAAGTGTTTTGGAATTAAAGTCAATATATGATTTTCTAACTGATGTGCTTGAGTAATATTTTTTTTACCAAATACATATTCATTTTTTCCCAAACTCCATCAGATTCATCAATTTCTTGAAGGTGGAATATTAAATCACGAGAGATGGACATTCTGATCAATACACATGCTTCATCATTCGTATTAGCCCATTTTACTTTATTTCCATCATCGATGTTTTTTTTTTTCATTTCCCAAGGTAATATGGAACATGCCTTTACTTCTTAATAAATCCTCCATATGGGATTTCCATTGGAAGTAGTCGGTGTTGCTAAGAAAAAGATCATCGAAAGAATCCATATTAAATATGAAGATAATATGGATTTAAAATATGAAATATATGATCTTTATGGAAAGATATTGAAACATTAGGCGTTTTAAAAAAAACGACACTGAAAACGAAATTTGGATGTGAAAGTTATACCCTCACTTTTACAAACAAGTTTTTTTATGAAGTGACCCACTTTTATGAAAAGAAGCAAGGATCACTTTTACAATGAAATTACTTTATCAAAGAAATTTACATGGAAAATAAATAACTTTAAAATAAAACATTGAAGCTACTTATCGTGATTGACTTTTATACTTGAAGTGAAATACACTTTACAATGGATACATGAAGTTTTTCAATAAAAGTAACAAAAAAAAAACTTGAACTCAAGACTTCTTACTTAATAAGGAAAATTTTAACCAAATGAGCTAGAACAAATATTGTATCATTTAGAAGGAGGATTGGTGTTGTTGTTGTTGTTGAGGACAACCTTAGAGAGCATGCTCATGAAAAAAAAAATCTCACAAGAAAAAAAAATTGCTTATTGATGACAACAAGGGTTAGATCTCGGTTAGCTTACCGTGAAAATGCACACTTTCCGATTTTTTTTTGATTTTCTGAGATCACATAAGGCACAGGGAAAATAGAATATGAATATCTAAATGAGTAGTAAACCCAAAATAAAAAACAGAAAACCAAAATAATACCCTCCAAAAAATTTAAAAATGGTGTAATCAAGCTTTTTACCTCCAGATCTGACTGAAATGGTTGTACCTTGGGCAAACAGAAACCTTTTCGAGTGAAAATAAAATCATTCATGAATGAAACAAACTCTCCAAATGAAATGGAATAGTCTTATCAAACCATAAATGTACATAAATAACAAAAACTAGATATGAGACAACTCAACTTCACGATCTTGATCTACAAAAGGAGTGGCTCTTTAAACAGGCTCTGATACCATGTTCTACAACACATGTATTTCAATACAAGATGAAAAATTTTAGTAACCACTCACACAAATAGATCAAATATCAACACACTGATATTTTGATGTGAAAAAATCCCTACGGGGAAACATCCACGACCCTAGCCAACGTGGCCACTTGGAGAAATTTATTAATGAAAAAGAAAAATATTACAAAGATATTTTACACGAGAGCTTATCACAATCGATTATTGGAAAATGACCCTCCATTCTGTTTAAATATAGATCATGGACCAATCGGGTGTTAAGCCATGGATCAATGTAGTTGTCAAGATCGAGGAGAATATGAACCGTCAGATCAATCTATGTCGGGAACATATCGTCACAGTTATATTTCCCAAATACAAATGCATATTAATGCATACGAAAGAAACACACTAAGAAAAATCCTTTTACCTAACGACACATTAGACCAAGTAGATATTAACTAACTCCTAAGTGTCGAAATATCATAACATCCCCCCTTAAGAAAAACATGGGATAGGGTTGAGGTATTTACAATAGTGACACAATATGAGAAGGAAGGAGGAATTAAAGCTTATCCCCCCTTAATGAAAACTTCTTGAATTCCTAACATAGATCAAAGTTTGGAAAAATTCTCTTCTAGAAGAGACTTTGTGAAAATGTCTACAACTTGATCTTCTGTAAGGAAAAAGAGAACTTCAATAACTTGATCATGAATGATATTTCTCATGAAGTGCATGTGTATCTCGATGTGTCTTTTTCAATGATGTTGAACTTGGTATCTGAAAATCTTGATGGCACTATGATTTTCACACCAAAGGCCGGTTGGATGTTGCTACTTAAATCCAAACTCTGAAAGGATCTCCCTAAGACATAAGGCTTCCTGACTTGCATTTACCACTACTTGATATTCTGCTTCTACAGAAGAAAGTTAAATATTATGTTGTTTCTTACAGGCACAAGTGATAGGTCTTGAACCAATGATGAAAACATAACTTGCAATAGACTTTTGATCATTAGGGTCATCGTCCCAATCTGAATCAGTGAAACCAACCAATAAAATAGTTCCCCCTGAACTATAATGTTTACCAAATTGAATTGTACCCCAGACATACCGAAGTATCCTTTTAGTTTCTTTCCAATGTCTTTCATGGGATTTTTGCATATACTAGGCAACAAGACCAACAACAAAGGAAATATCACGATAGGTATGAGTCAAGTATAAGAGGCTACCAACTAACTGATGGTAGAAAGTGGTATCAACATCAGGAGAAGTACAGGTGGTAGCAAGCTTGACTCCAGACTATAAGGGAGAAGGGGATTCTTTACAATCTTCCATGTGGAAGCGATGAAGGAGATCACAAGCATACTAAGATTCAAAAATAAAAATTCCTTCATTGGTTTCCAAAATTTGGGGGCCAATAAAATAATGCAAATGGCATAAGTCTGGCATTTCAAAATTCTTCTTGAGGCTCTTTTTCACATGGTTTAAAAGTTTTGATTTGAGTCACTACCAGTAAGGATAAGGTCATCAACATAAAGAAAAAGGATTATGATATTACTTCCTACTTTATTGGTATAGACATTAGGATCATAATGGAATCTAGAAAATTCAGTGTCAATAAGAATGTTGTCAATTTTGGCATACCAAGCTCGGGGAGCTTGCTTAAGAATATAAAGATCTTTCTTAAGGTGAGAAAAAATGATAGAGTCATTATGGACATATCCAAGAGGTTTTTCCATGTATATTTCTTCTTGAAAATCCCCATGCAAGAAGGAAGATTTAACATCCATATGATGGACCTCCCATTTATGTGAGGTAGCAAGGAAAATAAAAATGCGGATGGAATTCATTTTTGCTAAACGGGAAAAGGTTTCATTATAGTCAATTCCTTCAACTTAAAAAAATACTTTGGAAACTAACAAAGCCTTGTTCCTTTCAACACTTCCATTTGATGCATACTTAGTTTTGTAGACCCATTTACATATGACACGTTTTCTTCCTTTTGGAAGTGGTACAATATCCCAAGTATCATTTTCCATTAAAGAATGATACTCTTAATTCATTGTTGCATCCCAATATGGATGACCTAAAGCTTCTGCAAATGTCTCTAGATCATGATCCTCCGAAACTTGACAAAAAAGAGAAGAGACTCATTGGAACTATGAACGTGTCTGACAATGATATGAAGGATCACCCACAAGATCTCCAACTGCTTCTTGTGTTGAATGGACCCATCTAGGAAGCAATGTTGTTGGTGCTGGTTCAGGTTCAATTGAATCATCTGGAGGAAGGTGAGCATGCAGAGGTGTATTTTCATCCTCATTGTCATCATCTGAAGAAGAAAACAGAATATGAATAGAAGAAGGCACAAATGTCGAAGATGAATCACAGGCCAAAGAAGGAACAATCACCAAACTAGGCTCATAGGCTAAGAGATTTTCATCAAATTTAACATCTCTTATAATATTAATTTCATAACAATGTGGTTGAAGAAGTATAACATTTCACATCTTCAGAATAACCAAGAAATTTACTCTTCTCACTTTTAGGATGAAATGCTTTCCTTTTCTCATCAAGAATGTGAGCCCATGCTATACTACCAAATACATGGAAGTGAATTACATCTAGTTTAATCTTTTTCCATGCTTCTTTTGGTGTTATATTTTTAAGAGCCTTTGTGGGAGTGTGATTTACTATGTAATTTTCATAGTTGATGGATTCTTCCAAATACCTTAGACTTAATCTCTTAGATTGGATCATACAATTAGTCAATTCTTTTAATGTGTGGTTCTTTCTCTTAGCAACACCATTTTGTTTTGGTGTATATGAAACAATTTGTTTCATTTGGATGACCTTTGTAGTGTAGTAATTTGTAAAATCATTGTTCACATATTCACTTCAATTATCTATTCTTAACATTTGAATTTGATGTCTAGATTGCTTTTCTACAATGTCCTTGTAGGCCATAAACTTGTCAAAAACTTCGCTCTTAATTTTTAAGAAGTAAACCCAAATACGTATGGAAAATTCATCAATGAAAGTTAAGAAAAAATTGCACATAGAAAAGGAAGGAGAAGAAAGTGGAACACATAAGTCACTATGAACAAGCTGCAAAGGGCCCTAGGCATGCCAAAATGCACGTTTGTCAAAATTGTCCTAATGATTTTTGTCAAGAACGCAATCAGCATAAACATCATCTTTGCATGAAACAAGAGGAAAACTATTCACCATCTATTGACTACATAGTTGATGCAATGAGCGATAGTTTAGATGACCAAACTTCTCATGCCAAACTTTTCTCAATTCATCGCTATGAGAAACAAAATCTGATGGAAAAAATGATGACCCAAAGTTGTCAAACTTGTACAAACTGGTAATATCATCATCAGTTCCAGTTGCAAGAACATGTTGAGGATATTTTAGATCCTTGATTACAACTTGGTGAGGTGAAAACTCTACGGTTTTACCTTCACCTGAATGAGTGATTTGATACACTGATAGAAGGTTACAAAAAAGACTTGGAACACATAATACATCATTGAAATGACCATTATATACATGAACTGTTACATATACTACAACACTAAAAGATCTATCATCATCGCCAAATATTTTCTTGGTGTTACATTCATTTAGAGTAGAAAATATGGATTTCTTCTCATCCATATGATAAGATGCTCCATATTCAATAAGCCACTCATAAAAATAAGAAGTAGAAGTTGCATTGAAGGAGAAACCAGAAGCAGAAAGTGCATTTCCATGAGAAGAAGAAGAAGTAGTAGAATCAATATTGATGTTGTGAATCTTCATCGCTCTTCTAAAGTTTCCATCATCTTGAAACATTTGGACTCATCATGGCCATCTTTCCCACACAAGTTGCAATGTCTGTTGTTCTTCTTATTTTTAGATTTTGCTCATTTTCCACCATTAGGAGATGAAGCTACCTAAGTGGGTTTGGGACCCTTATTTTGCTTGTTTTTTTGGTGAGGCTATTGCTTCTTTGGATTCTAAGGTTTATATTTCTACTAGCATACTAAGGCTTTATTGGAGGTACCTGTAGTGCTGATCACTTCAAGTTGTAAGATATTATATTTCTCTCTAATAAAAGCATCACAAAAGGAATCAAGAGTGGATTTTTGATCATCTTTCCCTCGAGCCTCTCTCATGGGATAAAAGGTAGAAAAAAACATAGAATATGGACTACCTATCTTAGAAATAATAATATAGATGCAACACTCTTCCTCTAGCTTTATGTTACACTCTTCACATAAAATTCCAAGTGTTTTAAACTTAGATAGTTAGTCTTCAATGCAAGAAAAATCATTTTGACTTAATGTCAATATCTATTTTTCTAATCTATGTGCTCGAGTAATATTTTGTTTACCAAACACAGATTCAAGTTTTCCCAAGTTTCATCGGGGACATCAATTTCTTAAAGGTGGAATAGTAAATAAGGAGAGATGGGCATTCTGATCAATCCACGTGCTTCGTCATTCCTATTAGCGGATTTGAATTTATTTTCATCATCAATGTTTTTTTTTTTCATTTCCCAAGGTAATTTGGTACATGCCTTTACTTCTTCATAAATCCTCCATATGGGATTTCCTTTGGATGTAGTTGGTGCTGGTAAGAAAAAGATCAACATAAGAAGACATATTAAATATGCAAATAACATGGATTTAAAATATGAAATTGATGATGTGGATAGAAATATATCGAAACATTAGGTGATTTAAAAAAAAAAGACACTGAAAACGAACTTTGGATGTGAAATTTATGCCCTCACTTTTACAAATAATCTTCTTTATGAAGTGACCCACTTTTATAAAAGGAAGTGATGATCACTTTTAAAATGAAGTTACTTTATAAAAGAAAGTTGCATGCAAAATAAATAACATTAAAATAAAATATTAAAGCTACTTATAGTAATTCACTTTTATACTTGAAGTCAAATGCGCTTTACAATGGATGCATGAACTTTTTCAATAAAAGGAATAAAAAAAAGACTTGAACTCAAGACTTCTTACTTAAGGAGGACACTTTTAACCAAATGAGATAGAAAAACATATTCTATTGTTTAGAAGGAGGATTGGGTTTGTTTTTGTTGTTGTTAAAGACGACCTTAGAGAGTGTGCTCATAAGAAAATATTTTCTCAAAAGAAAAAAATTTCGCTTCTCAATGACAACAAGGGTTAGATCTCGGTTAGATTTCCGAAAAATGCACACTTTCCGATATTTTTATTCTCTTTCGAGATCACACAGGGTGTGGGGAAAAGAGAATATGAAAATCTAAACGAAAAATAGAAAACCGAAATAAAACCAAAATAATACTTTGGAATTTTTTTAAAAAGGTGTATTTGAGCTTTATACTTTATGATCTCACTGAAATGGTCGTATGTTGGGAAAAAAAAAACATTCCCGACTGAAAAAAACTCTCAAGACAAAATGGAATAGTCTTATAAACCCACAAATGTATTTAAATAGCAGAAACCAGAGATGAAACAACAAAACTTCACGATCTCGATCTACAACGAGAGTGGGTATTTAAGCAAGCTCTGATACCATGTTCGATAATACATGTATTTCAATAGAGGATGAACACCTTTAGTAACCACTCACACAACCAAATCAAATATCAACACACTGATATTTTGATGTGGCAAAACCCCTACGAGGAAACATCCATGACCCTAGCCAACGAGGCCACTTCGAGAAATTTATTCATGCGAAAGAAAGATATTACAAAGATATTTTACAAGAGAGTTTCTCACAATAGATCATTGGTACATGACCCTCCATGCTCTTTAAATATATATCATGGACCAATCAAGTGCTAAGCCACAAATCAATGTAGTCGTTAAGATCGAGGGAATATGAACCCTCATATCACTCTATGTTGGGAACATATCGTGATCGTCGGATTCCCTAACTACAAATGCATACTAATGTATACTAAAGAAACATACTAAGAAAAACACTTTTACCTAACGACACATTAGACCAAGTAGATCTTAACTAACTCCCAACTGTCTAAATATTCTAACACAGTCATGATATATTCCCGACATATAGTGATTTGATGTTTCATATTCTTTTCAATCTTAACAGATACAGTCATTTATGGATTAACACCTGATTGGTCCACAATCTCTATTGGAAGAGAATGAAGGTTCATTTGTTGATGATTGATTGTGAGAAACTCTCTTGTAAATTACTCTGTAATATTTTTCTTTTGCATTAATAAATTGCACCAAGTGGCCACATTGGCTAGGGATGTGGATATTTCCTAATATGGGTTTTACCATGTTAAAAAATTGGTGTGTTTATCTTTGAAATGTTTGTGTGAGTGGTTACTGAAGGTGTTCTTCGTCTGTTGGAATACCTACGTCGTTGAACAAAAATGATATTCTAGGAAGAAGGTAGAGTAAAATTTTCCCCACCTTATTTAGTAAAATATTTTGAGGAACAAAATCCTACCTAAATGGGGAGGTATGATCCATAATAGATCATGATATAACTTTTCATCTATCTTGGTACCTTTTAGGTGGAAAAATTGGAGGAATTGGCCTGCAAGGCCCATTTTAGTGGCATGTCCGAATTTGGACATTTAGGGTATGAAACCTTCCAAATCCATTTTGAGGCATCAAATGGAATTATTTGTGTTCAGATACCCAGATCAGAGAGGAGTGGTATCTCAGCCTTGCGAGGTGAATTGGGAGCTAGCCAAAATCTCTGGATAGTGTGTGTGGTCCCTTTGTAGCTTAGGGGGCTAAGGGGTAAGAAGAGTACCCCTAGCATTGGCTGCGAGGTACCGGTGAAGTCTCGACGGTCGGCAAGTGAGAGTTGCACGGAGCGCACGGACATCACTCGGAGCGGGTGAACAGGAAACGGTATGCTTTCTTCATTGAATGGTAGAATGTTGTAGGTTTATGATTGGATCTTCATGTTGATTCTATAAGTAGATTGGATGTTTAGATTGATAGCTGCAATTTTCTTAGCCTAGCTCCTTGGTTGTCGTCTCCTATGGCATTATTTTCTCGCATGTCGTGACCACCCTATGGTGTTTATTATGACCATGAGGTTGTTTAGTTTTCATCCTTATCTCCTTAGTTCTCGCCTGAGTAGTCGACTAGGAGCCTGATCTATGGTCGTCGCCTTAGCATTAAAAGACCTATGGATGTTAACACTATGCCTTTCTGTGTGAGGATGATGAGTGAAGGATGAACCTGTCAACCATCTACTCTGTGGATGTCCTTGCCTAATTGTTTGACTTGTGTCCTTCAGTACAGCCTTGGAATTTGGATTATCTTGCTTCCTTGTTGTTTATTTTGGAGCCTCGACTGATAGAACCCCTGTGATCCTTTCGATGAGTTATCCTTAGGGTCCTGACATTCTCTTACTGTTATCAACATTTTTATATTGGTATTCTGACTTGAAAAATATTTAACTTCAATTTGTGTTGGGTTCTCGTTGGATTGACTGTTTTTTATTACTTCGGCGATTATAATCGTGTAACGGATGTAAAAATTATTAACTCTGTTGTTGTAGTTCAGTAATGGATGAAAAAAGAAATTTTTTTATGACTTCAACGATTTCGATATGTGATTGCTATAAAATATTGACCCTGAGTTTTGTTTAATGATGGAGAATCTAGCCTTGCATTCCTCTTCCAGATCTCTACATTTTTTTTTCCTTGGCAAATCGTCCTTGATTTCACTGTGTTTGGGAAAAGGCCTCCTCGGGTTCTCTGCGTTCAGTTAATGCATAATACTTTGGTCCTTTGTGGGCTCCATACACTTTCTTTGCACCCCATGTGGGCATTCTTGATACCTAGGCTCAGGCTATGTTGTTATTCACTGAGGAAGTTGTGTGCATAATCAACTCCAACCTTTTTTGTTCAGTTAACTAGGCGTGGTCCTTTAGATTCCCTGCCATCTTAGTGATCTTTGAATACTTGTTGTGGTGGATTTCCCAAATCTTTTCCTTTACGTCGATTCTCATCAACGTATTTAACATTGACAACTTCCCTTGTTGCCTCCTCTTGCTGAGTTGGTTGCGTGCCCTTTGTGCGTCCTCACCCTCCCTAACTTTCTTTACTATCGAAACTCCCTTGGTACTATGATCTCCTTATTCTTGAATTGCAAATCCCTTCTCGGTGGAAGTGTAATTATCTGAAGTGTCACTTCGATTGATGATTCATTGCGGTCTATTTCTAATCCCTTTGTGATTCCAGATTTAGATCGATACTGTCAAAAATAAATGAGAATTAACGCCTTTGCTACCCTACGAGTAAGACATGTCAAAAGTAAATGAGCACAGGGGCTTGTTTTCTATTAAGATCCCTTCTTTCTGGTTGGATGAAACTCTGAATTTTTAATTCCTTTATATTTTAGTTCAATCGCTTTCCAGTTAAATTTTTATATTCAGTCTCCTTTACATTTCAAGTTTTATTCCAGTTTAATTTATCCTAAAGACGTGCCTTTTCCATTTGTGTAATTGAGATTAAAAGAAATAAATGGAATTATGATGTTACAAGAAACTTCTACCTCAGAATAAAATTTAGTTAATTGTTTTCCACTTTAAAATCTAATTCCGTCGCAATTATAAAAATTGAATTACAAACTCAAGCGCAATTATAACTTAGAAAACAATTCAATGGAAATGTTATTTGGTTTAATTTATTTATGTTAAGATCGTAAAATTTTGAATTTTAACTTCAGTGGTATTTAGAATTGAGAATATAATTTAGTTAAAATTTTATTACAGATTAGAATTCATTTCAGTTTAGCACCCTTTTAATTATATTGGTAAAGGATTGTATGTCTCAACTTGTTTGTTATTAAGTTTTTTCTTTTAAATTATATTGATAAATGGATTGACTTTAAATTATATTTGTAAAGGGGTTGATTATTTGATTATAATTGTAAAGGGATTGGTTATTAAGTTGTTTCTTTTATCCAGTTGAACATGAGAGTAATGATTGGATAATGAGCCTGGTGAAATTCTCTAAGTTAGTGGAACAA
>ML796742.1:443478-468784 GCA_009831015.1 Picea engelmannii
TCTCAATTCTAAATACCACTGAAGTTAAAATTCAAAATTTTAGGATCGTAACATAAATAAATTAAACCAAATAACATTTCCATTGAATTGTTTTCTAAGTTATAATTGCACCTGAGTTTGTAATTCAATTTTTATAATTGCGACAGAATTAGATTTTAAACTGGAAAACAATTAACTAAATTTTATTCTGAGGTAGAAGTTTCTTGTAACATCATAATTCCATTTATTTATTTTAAGCCCAATTACACAGCTGGAAAAGGCATACCTTTAGGATAAATTAAACTGGAATAAAACTTGAAATGTAAAGGAGACTGAATTCAAAAATTTAACTGGACAACGATTGAACTGAAATATAAAGAAATTAAAAATTCAGAGGTTCATCCAACCAGAGAGGAGGGATCTTAATAGAAAATGAGCCCCTATGCTCATTTACTTCTGACATGTCTTTCTCGCAGGGTAGCAAAGGCATTAACGCTCATTTATTTATGACAGTATCGATCTAAATATGTAATCACAAAGGGATTAGAAATAAACCGCAATGAATCATCACTCAAAGTGACACTTCAGAGAATTACACTTCCACCAAGAAGGGACCTGCAATTCACGAAGAAGGAGGATCGTAGTACCAAGGGAGTTTCGATAGTAAAGAAAGTCGGGGAGGGTGAGGACGCACAAAGGGCACATAGCCAACTCGTCAAGAGGAGGCACCAAGGCGAGTTGTCAATGTTAAGTACATTGATGAGAATCGACGTAAAGGAAAAGATTTGGGAAATCCACCACAACAAGTATTTAGAGATCACTAAGATGGCAGGGAATCTGAGGGACCACACCTAGTTAATTGAACAGAAAAGTTGGAGTTGATTATGCACACAACTTCCTCACTGAATAACAACACAGCCTCAGCCTAGGCATCAACAATGCCCACATGGGGTGCAAAGAAAGTGGAGGGAGCCCGCAAAGGACCAAAGTATTGTGCATTAATTGAACGTAGAGAACCCGAGGAAGCGTTTTCCCAGACACAGTGAAATCAGGGATGATTTGCCAAGGAAAAAAAAATGCAGAGATCTGGAAGAGGAACGCAAGGCTAGATTCTCCATCATTAAACAAACCTCAATGTCAATATTTTACAGGGATCACATATCGCAATCACCGAAGTCATAAACATTTTTCTTTTTTCTTCCATTACCTAATTACAACAGCAGAGTTAATAATTTTTACATCCGTTACAGGATTATAATCGTTAAAGTAATAAAAACGAGTCAATCCAACGAGAACCAAACACAGATTGAAGTTAAATATTTTTCATCTTAGAATACCTATATAAAAATGTTGATAACAGTAAGAGAATGTCAGGGCCCTAAGGATAACTCATTGAAAGGATCACAGGGGTTTTATCAGTCGAGGCACCAAAATAAACAATAAGGAAGCGAGATAATCCAAACGCCAAGGTTGTATTGAAGGAAGGAAGCCAAACAATCAGGCAAGGACATCCATAGAGTAGACAGTTGATATGTTCATCCTTCACTCATAATCCTCGCACATAAAAACATGGAATTGAGATCCATAGGTCTTTTAACGCTAAGGCGACGACTGTAGATCAGGCTCCTGGCTGAATTCTCAGGCGAGGACTGAGGAGCTAAGGACGAAAACTAAAAAACCTCAAGGTCACAATCAACACTACAGGGCGGTCACAACATGCGAGAAAACAAGTCCATAGGAGTCGACAACCAAGGAGCTAGGCTAAGAAAATTTCAGCTATCAATCTAAACATCCAATCTACTTACATAATCAACATGCAGATCCAATCATAAACCTACAACATTCTACCATTCAACGAAGAAAGCATACCGTTGACTGTTCGCCAGCTCCAAGTGACGTCTGCACGCTTCGTGCAACTCCTTCTCACCGACTGTCGAGACTTCATCGGTACCTTCCAGCCAATGCTAGGGGTACTCTTCTTCCCCCTTAGCCCCCTAATCCGCAAAGGGGCCACACACACTATCCAAAGATTTCGTCTAGATCCCAGCTCTCCTCGCAAGGATGAGCTACCACTCCTCTATGAGCTGGGTATCCCAACTCCCACAAGTAAATCAGTCAAGTCAATATTTCTACAGCGTAACATTACGGAAACAGAAGATGATCCTTCATCCTTCTTCCTCCTTTATTATATAGAGTTTCGAACTTCCTTTCTTTCCTAAATTCTCATCTAATTAAAGTTTTAAAAATAAATTCCTAAAAAAAATTCTCCGTACAAGTGTCACCCATCCCCTACATTCCTCCATTAATTGATTTCTTTAATTAATTAATTATCTTATTTCCCTCACCCACCTAGAGTTACTCCTAGAATCACTCCTAGGTGTCCCCAAATTCCCTTACAGGTTTTAAAGGCTTTCCCTATCATGAAGTTGCTAATTCAGTTTAAAATTAGAAGGTTCTTAAATGGTAGATTATTTACTATGTTGACTTTCCACTTTTTCCCTTAAGTTCCCCTTTTTCCCTTTTTATGTTACCTCTTTTCCCTAGTTTCCTATTTTTATTTATTTTTCCCTCTTTCTCCTTTATGAATTAGAACTCAAAAAGGTAGGTGTGGAATTTAACCCCTTTTCCCTTTAGTCATTTAATTAGTATTTTTATTTTTATTTTTAAATTAACAAAATATAAAGTAATTAATTCCCCTTTTTACATTTATTACCACAGATTTTATTTTTATGAAAAACTTAATTTCTTACTCCCTTCATGTTACAAGATTTAACAAAGGTCGAAATTATTATTTAAGTTATTTTTATTTTTATTATTTTTACTACTATTTTTTTTTTTTTAGAAGACAAAATTTTACCACTAGCGTAATTCAGACTTAGGCCTTAAATTTTGTACTGGGTGACATTTAATAAGGGAAATTATTTTTAAAATGTACTTAACATCTTATTTGTCTCAGGGCCATCTAGGTTCATCCATCTATCATCAACAACGTGACATGCCCTTCAGGACGCACTAGGTGCTCCAAGGGTGCCACTCACCTCATCTATTCCTTTGCATGACGTGCCCTTCAGGAAGCACTACATGCTCCAAGGGTGCCACTTGCCTCTTGACTAATTTGGTAGACATCAATAATCGTTGGAGTCAACACTCCGCCAGGTGAACTTGTGGGAGACTAAGGGCTTATAAGGAATAAGGCCCCTGCCTTATTGCGCACCCCTTAGAATCATCGTGAGCGACTGTCGCAGTATGCCCTCACGAAAACGTGGGTCCTCTCGAACTAGGTAATCATTAACCTACAGTTTGATCCACGATGGGAGTGCTAGTAGGCTGTGGCAAGGCTGTTGTCCACACCTCTCCCTCAACATCTCTGGTAGTCATGTGTGACCCCTTTACTCCATATGTGAGTCTAGCCGACAAGCTATCGTCAGCCTGCATCATCAAAAAATCATGTCAGAATGTTTCCATATCATATCATCTAATCAGATGCACTAATATCACATTAAAAAAATCAATCCCCAATGGTATCACTCACCGAATCGATCCAAATTCCAAGGGGTTCCATCGATGCCTTGGCATCCTCTAGGTCCATAATCCTACCCACTCAGTAAAACCGAGTCAATAGCATCTGTCTATGTCAAAGCAGTAAAACAACATGTCATCAACCCATAATGCCTCATAATCAAAATCAAAAGTTTTAATAGCATAGTAATCTGGATCACTTGCGAGAAAGTGTCCTCAAAGAATATGTCCGCTCGGTGTGCCAGAGCGAGATGTTACATACACCCCTCTTGGTCTAAAATTCATCCCGAAGTTTCATAGTATGAATGCCAAAATAAATTGTATCACATTATCATATGTCTATCTATCAAACAAAAATGGAAACTGTTGGCGCATATCATATGTGTCCTCCCAGGTCGCCCAGTGCAGACTATAATTGTCCCACTGGACCTTGACTTGATCTACCATTCGACGTCATAGCTATTAAATGCGATTATCCAAGATGCAGACCGGCTCAGCCGTGACCGCCCCCTCGTCTGATACTTGCAAGAAACTCATGTCAATAACATGTGTAGGATCACTAATATAATGTCTCAAAATAGATACATGAAAAACATTGTGCATATGCCTCAAGGAATTAGGGAAGGCTAGTCGATAGGCCACGGGCCCATTTCTCTCCACAATATCGAAAGGTCCCATGAACCTAGGAGATATTTTAGCTCCCTTCCCAATCTTGATCAAACTCTTATGCGGTTTAACCCGCAAGAAGACTTGATCGCGGACCTCGTGACTATGGTTGATAGAGTGTGCATCGGCATAACTCTTCTATCGATGATGCGCTTCTTTAATCCTTTGCCTTATTGTTTTCATTTGATCTTCCATTTCTTGGATCAATTTTGGTCCAACCGGGACCCTATCCTCAAGACGATCCCAACTCAAAGGTGTCTGACATGGTCGCCCATAAAGAAACTTGAAAGGCACCATCTTAATGGTGCTCTGGTAACTGTCGTTGTAAGCAAACTCCACTAGTGGCAATAATTCTTCCCAATGCCTTTGTTGGTCAATCACTTACATGCGCAACATGTCCTTGAAGGTTTGGTTCATTCGTTCAGTCTATTAGTCAGTCTTTGGGTGATACACAATACTAAATTTAAGTTGGGTTCCCAAGGCCTCTTGGAAACTCGTCCAAAATCATCCCGTAAACACCGATGCTCGATCGAATATAATCCTTTTAGGCATTCCATGGAGCCTCACAATATCACTGATGAAAACTCTAGCTATGTCAGGTTCCTAATACGTCATATGCATGGCAATAAAGTGAGCACTCTTCGTCATAGTGTCTACTACTATGAAAATCGAGTCATGTCTCTTCACCGTTAGTGGAAATCCAACAATGAAATCCATTGAAATAACCTCCCATTTCGATTCTGGAATAGCGTGTGGTTGTAGTAATCCTGCTCAGTGTCTATGTTCAGCCTTTACATTTTGACATTGTAGATATCTAGCCACATAGTTGACTATGCTTGCCTTCATTCCCTTCCAGAAGAATAAGGGTTTAAGGTATGCCCTCATCTTCATGACTCCCAGGTGAGCCATGGAAACTGCTCTATGAGCCTCACTTAGGATCAACATCCTCAACTCGTCGTTTGGCGGTATGTAGATATGACTTTTAAACCTCAATAAACCATTTCTATCAAATGAAAATCCCTCAAATCATGGTACCATCATTGTGTTTTGTCCGATAAAACCCTCGACCTCCTTGTACCAATCATCGTCACGCTGTAAAGTTAGAATATTTTCACGTATATTTGTCTGAAGAGGAAGCACCGAAAAGATGCATGGTCTCTGACTCAATGCATATGGCACACGGTTCACTGTGCCTTTTATGTAAGTAATCTTGAAGTCGTACTTGCTAAGCAATTCCGACCAATGTCATTGTCGTGCGTTTAGGTCACTTTGCATAAATATGTGTTGTAGTCCATGATGGTCAGTCCTTAGTTCATATTTTCATCCAACAAGGTAATGTCTCCAAACCTTCAAGGAATATACGATGGCTAATAATCCAAATCATGCGTCGCATAGTTCTCCTCATTCCATCTTAGTTTCCTCAAAATGTAAGCAATCACTCGTTCGTCTTACATCAAGACCTCGCATAAGCCCTCCTTGGATGTGTCAGTGCATACCAAGAATTCCATGTCCATGTTAGGGACCTTTAGTATTGGTGTTGTTGTCAACAATTCCTTGAGCCTCCGAAATGCTTCCGCGCATTTCCCCGTCCATACAAACTTCTTTTTCTTCTTCTGCAACTCCGTGATCGGATTTGCTATCTTCGAAAATCCCTCGATGAACCGTTAATAGTATCCCGCTAAACCCATGAAGCTATGCACTTCCGGGACATTCGTTGGCACAAGCCATTCCATAGTAGCCTCGACCTTTGTTGGATCCATGGTGATGCCTTCACTGAGGTTGACATGCCCTAAGTAGTGAATCTTCGATTGATAAAATGAACATTTGGACAACTTCCCAAACAATTGGTGCTCTCGTAAACATTGTAGTACCAAGCACAAGTGCTCGTTATGATCCTCCATCGTTCGAGAGTAGATCAAAATATCATCAATGAATACTTGGATGAACTTGTCCAAGTACTCGTGGAACACCCCATTCATCAAAATCATAAATACCCCTGGGGCATTTTTCAGTCCAAATGGTAAAAAGGTAAACTCATAATGTCCAAACCTCGTCCTAAAGGCAGTCTTAGGGATGTCATCCTCCTTGATACATAATTGGTGATACCATGATCGCAAATCCATCTTGGAGAACATCGTCGCACCCTTCATTTGATCAAACAGATCATCAATTCTCGGTAATGGATATTGATTCTTGATTGTGGCCTTATTCAGTTGATGGTATTCAATGCAAAGCCTCCACGATTCATCCTTATTTCATATGAAAATAACAGGTGCACCCTATGGTGACAAACTAGGACGTATCAGTCCAAGGTCCAACAACTCCTTCAATTGCATTTTCAACTCTTGTAACTCTGGGGTCGACATACGATAAGGCATTCTTGCTATCGGTTGAGTCTGCGGTTTTAGGTCTATGGTAAACTCCAAATCCCTCTCTGGCGGCATCCCAGGTAACTCCTCTGGAAATACATCTACAAACTCTTTCACCACCGGAAGGTGTTCTAGACCTTTCGCTACTCCCTTATTGTTTAACGCAAGGATTGCATAAAGCTTTCACCCCTTGTGCATACTCTTCCGTAGCTGTAAGGAAGAGACGAACCTCAGGGAAACTCCCTGGTTCCTTCCTACAATCACACATCTCTGTCCCTCATCATCGACCAAGATCAACCATTTTGTCTTACAGTTGAGTATCGCCTCATGCGATTCCAACCAATCCATACAATTCACGACGTCATAATATCTTAAGATCGTGATGTACAGGTTGGCCCTTGTGACAAACTCTCCCAGGTTAAGGAGACAACCTGTAACCTTTCCTCCAACCTTCTGTTTGCCTCCCGAAGACATCTCCATGAATATAAACTCGCCCTGTTTGACTGCCTTTACCTTAATCCTTTTTAGTGTTGCACCAGAAATGAAACTCTCGTTAGCACCAAGATCTATCAAAATACTAAGGGTCTGATTAGCGACGCTACCTTTCATCTCAAGAACAGTCAACTGGTGCTCTGCCTGGTGGTTATTCACCACCACATGAATCCGATGGGCCTTGCCCATATCTCCCATGGTAGTGGGTCCGGCTGATTCAAATGCTCTGGTCCTCTCCATAGGGTAGTCATGCTGGTAGTGTGGCTCCCCACATGTCCAACACCCCTTCTTCAACCCAGTAGCCCTGGTACCCGAAGTAGAAGATGACGACCCACTGGCCTGGAATCCTATTTTGTTCTGCTGGACAGGCCTAAACTATTTTTGTTGCGAGCAATGTTTCTACTGATGCTATGGTCCCCGATAAGGTGTTCACTGCTGAGGCGTCGGTCGCCAGGGTGTAGTGAAATTGGATCCCCTTTGGAAGCCACGATATCCTGACGTATGTCTGGCTGGTGTATGATGCCGCGGTGCTCCATATGAAACCTGCCCCACTGGTCTCGCTGGATTCCTGGTCTGACCCCCGCTAATAAGATCCTCCTCTACTATGAGGGCCATCTGGATGACATCATGCAAGGTTTGAGGCATCAAAATCCTAGCCTTTGAACGCAGGCTGTCATTAAGGCCAAACACGAACATGTTGACCTTAATTTTCTCAGTGTTAAGATGCAGAGCATATTGAAGCAGCTCCATAAAATGGGCCTCATACTCGGGCACCGTATGACCTCCTTGTCGTAAAGCGTTGAACTCATTGAGATGACTCTCAATGAATTCCTCTGAAAGGTACCTCTCTCGGAACCATTCCTTGAACAGTTCCCATGACATGTCCTCGATGGCCATGTTCAATTGTGGTAGGAGTGTCTTCCACCATATCAGAGCGATCCCCTTCAGTTGGAAGACCGCCATGCAGACCTTCATGTTGGAGGTATAATCATGAAGTGAGAAACACATCACCATATTCTCCAACCATGCCTCGACGGCTGTGCTTTTTGGGGCACCAAAGAACTCGGTAAATTTGACCTTCTCAAGTTCCCAGTGAATGCTACTAGTACCAACCGAAGCGCACGGTGGGACCTCATTGGGTGCCGGTGCCCTGGCCTCATCTCTGTCCAAACGGTTGATCAGTGCCTCGGACATGCACTGAAAAAATCTCATCATTTTGAATACATCACCAACTACTATTTTCTTTTGTTTGAGAACTTTGTTGTCTCCTTGGGGTTTAGACCCCACAGGCATGGATGCTACTAGAGGTGTCGCGCCTCATCCCATAACACCCCGTCATCTGCCTCTGCGGCATCCTCTAACCATGATTATCTACATGAATACAAATCCAATCGATTACCATTAGTATAATCAAAACATACCAATGAAAGTCGTAGAGATCCCAAGTCGTGGGTTGAACCTGGCTCTGATACCATATGTAACGACCCCGCCATTATGACAACAAGCAGCAACATTAGGTAAGAAAAAAAATTGCATTAAGAAAGTACTAACAATAATACAATCACAACAACTCAACTTGACGACATCCTAATGAAGGACAACACAAGTAACATAAACTTCCATGGCTAGCAAGCAGTCTAATATCAACAATCATTAATTACAAATGTTTCAATGCGCAGGAAGTAAACAACTAGAACCATCACGCAGTACATTGAAATTCCATTCCGCAAAAAGGTTATTATCTAAGACTATCATCATGGCATTAATTCCAGTACACGCGACAATCCCACTATCTAACATCATACATTACTTTACAAGTCAGTGCGCACAATCGATTTTACTAACTAAATCATTCACATATCAACATTCTTCTAAAGGCACGAGAGTAATCAACTTTGCTATAAATGCATAAAAGGTTAGAATTCCTCAATAAATCACAATTCCACATTATTTTAGGGCACAAGGTCAACTAATTAATAAATTCTTCACCCTAAATTGAATAACTATAAAGAACTCACATGAGGTAAAAATAAGCTTCTTCAACAAGCAATCATCTATTGCTTTTTCCTTGGGTTGCGTAACGTACCCAATTCTTATTTAGTATTTATGCTCAAGTCACATTATAAACTCTCTTAAATGATTAAAATAATTCAATAAATGTGAAATCATTAAATCAAATACTTGTTTAAGTCATTATTGTAAAAATACCTATCACTCAATACAATAGATCACTAAGAGAATCATTAATAAACATGAAATCCTTTGTGCATTTATTTTCTTAGATCACTAAGAGAATCATTAATAAACATGAAATCCTTTGTGCATGTATTTCCTTAAAGCTCCCAGTATATATTATATGTTTTATAGAATAATATATATGTAAGTTCTAATAGATCTAGTGTTCAATCAAATACTCTAAGAGGAGGTAAGAAGTAAATTAAAGTCTCAAAAATGAATTGTTGGTTTGTTCCACTAACTTAGAGAATTTCACCAGGCTCATTATCCAATCATTACTCTCATGTTCAACTGGATAAAAGAAACAACTTAATAACCAATCCCTTTACAATTATAATCAAATAATCAACCCCTTTACAAATATAATTTAAAGTCAATCCATTTATCAATATAATTTAAAAGAAAAAACTTAATAACAAACAAGTTGAGACATACAATCCTTTACCAATATAATTAAAAGGGTGCTAAACTGAAATGAATTCTAATCTGTAATAAAATTTTAACTAAATTATATTCTCAATTCTAAATACCACTGAAGTTAAAATTCAAAATTTTACGATCTTAACATAAATAAATTAAACCAAATAACATTTCCATTGAATTGTTTTCTAAGTTATAATTGCGCTTGAGTTTGTAATTCAATTTTTATAATTGCGACGGAATTAGATTTTAAAGTGGAAAACAATTAACTAAATTTTATTCTGAGGTAGAAGTTTCTTGTAACATCATAATTCCATTTATTTCTTTTAATCTCAATTACACAAATGGAAAAGGCACGTCTTTAGGATAAATTAAACTGGAATAAAACTTGAAATGTAAAGGAGACTGAATATAAAAATTTAACTGGAAAGCGATTGAACTAAAATATAAAGGAATTAAAAATTCAGAGTTTCATCCAACCAGAAAGAAGGGATCTTAATAGAAAACAAGCCCCTGTGCTCATTTACTTTTGACATGTCTTACTCGTAGGGTAGCAAAGGCGTTAATTCTCATTTATTTTTGACAGTATCGATCTAAATCTGGAATCACAAAGGGATTAGAAATAGACCGCAATGAATCATCAATCGAAGTGACACTTCAGATAATTACACTTCCACCGAGAAGGGATTTGCAATTCAAGAATAAGGAGATCATAGTACCAAGGGAGTTTCGATAGTAAAGAAAGTTAGGGAGGGTGAGGACGCACAAAGGGCACGCAACCAACTCAGCAAGAGGAGGCAACAAGGGAAGTTGTCAATGTTAAATACGTTGATGAGAATCGACGTAAAGGAAAAGATTTGGGAAATCCACCACAACAAGTATTCAAAGATCACTAAGATGGCAGGGAATCTAAAGGACCACGCCTAGTTAACTGAACAAAAAAGGTTGGAGTTGATTATGCACACAACTTCCTCAGTGAATAACAACATAGCCTGAGCCTAGGTATCAAGAATGCCCACATGGGGTGCAAAGAAAGTGTATGGAGCCCACAAAGGACCAAAGTATTATGCATTAACTGAACGCAGAGAACCCGAGGAGGCCTTTTCCCAAACACAGTGAAATCAAGGACGATTTGCCAAGGAAAAAAAAATGTAGAGATCTGGAAGAGGAATGCAAGGCTAGATTCTCCATCATTAAACAAAACTCAGGGTCAATATTTTATAGCAATCACATATCGAAATCGTTGAAGTCATAAAAAAATTTCTTTTTTCATCCATTACTGAACTACAACAACAGAGTTAATAATTTTTACATCCGTTACACGATTATAATCGCCGAAGTAATAAAAAACAGTCAATCCAACGAGAACCCAACACAAATTGAAGTTAAATATTTTTCAAGTCAGAATACCAATATAAAAATGTTGATAACAGTAAGAGAATGTCAGGACCCTAAGGATAACTCATCGAAAGGATCACAGGGGTTCTATCAGTCGAGGCTCCAAAATAAACAACAAGGAAGCAAGATAATCCAAATTCCAAGGCTGTACTGAAGGACACAAGTCAAACAATTAGGCAAGGACATCCACAGAGTAGATGGTTGACAGGTTCATCCTTCACTCATCATCCTCACACAGAAAGGCATAGTGTTAACATCCATAGGTCTTTTAATGCTAAGGCGACGACCATAGATCAGGCTCCTAGTCGACTACTCAGGCGAGAACTAAGGAGATAAGGATGAAAACTAAACAACCTCATGGTCATAATAAACACCATAGGGTGGTCACGACATGCGAGAAAATAATGCCATAGGAGACGACAACCAAGGAGCTAGGCTAAGAAAATTGCAGCTATCAATCTAAACATCCAATCTACTTATAGAATCAACATGAAGATCCAATCATAAACCTACAACATTCTACCATTCAATGAAGAAAGCATACCGTTTCCTGTTCACCCGCTCCGAGTGATGTCCGTGCGCTCCGTGCAACTCTCACTTGCCGACCGTCGAGACTTCACCGGTACCTCGCAGCCAATGCTAGGGGTACTCTTCTTACCCCTTAGCCCCCTAAGCTACAAAGGGACCACACACACTATCCAGAGATTTTGGCTAGCTCCCAATTCACCTCGCAAGGCTGAGATACCACTCCTCTCTGATCTGGGTATCTGAACACAAATAATTCCATTTGATGCCTCAAAATGGATTTGGAAGGTTTCATACCCTAAATGTCCAAATTCGGACATGCCACTAAAATGGGCCTTGCAGGCCAATTCCTCCAATTTTTCCACCTAAAAGGTACCAAGATAGATGAAAAGTTATATCATGATCTATTATGGATCATACCTCCCCATTTAGGTAGGATTTTGTTCCTCAAAATATTTTACTAAATAAGGTGGGGAAAATTTTACTCTACCTTCTTCCTAGAATATCATTTTTGTTCAACGACGTAGGTATTCCAACAGACGAAGAACACCTTCAGTAACCACTCACACAAACATTTCAAAGATAAACACACCAATTTTTTAACATGGTAAAACCCATATTAGGAAATATCCACATCCCTAGCCAATGTGGCCACTTGGTGCAATTTATTAATGCAAAAGAAAAATATTACAGAGTAATTTACAAGAGAGTTTCTCACAATCAATCATCAACAAATGAACCTTCATTCTCTTCCAATAGAGATTGTGGACCAATCAGGTGTTAATCCATAAATGACTGTATCTGTTAAGATTGAAAAGAATATGAAACATCAAATCACTATATGTCGGGAATATATCATGACTGTGTTAGAATATTTAGACAGTTGGGAGTTAGTTAAGATCTACTTGGTCTAATGTGTCGTTAGGTAAAAGTGTTTTTCTTAGTATGTTTCTTTAGTATACATTAGTATGCATTTGTAGTTAGGGAATCCGACGATCACGATATGTTCCCAACATAGAGTGATATGAGGGTTCATATTCCCTCGATCTTAACGACTACATTGATTTGTGGCTTAGCACTTGATTGGTCCATGATATATATTTAAAGAGCATGGAGGGTCATGTACCAATGATCTATTGTGAGAAACTCTCTTGTAAAATATCTTTGTAATATCTTTCTTTCGCATGAATAAATTTCTCGAAGTGGCCTCGTTGGCTAGGGTCATGGATGTTTCCTCGTAGGGGTTTTGCCACATCAAAATATCAGTGTGTTGATATTTGATTTGGTTGTGTGAGTGGTTACTAAAGGTGTTCATCCTCTATTGAAATACATGTATTATCGAACATGGTATCAGAGCTTGCTTAAATACCCACTCTCGTTGTAGATCGAGATCGTGAAGTTTTGTTGTTTCATCTCTGGTTTCTGCTATTTAAATACATTTGTGGGTTTATAAGACTATTCCATTTTGTCTTGAGAGTTTTTTTCAGTCGGGAATGTTTTTTTTTTCCCAACATACGACCATTTCAGTGAGATCATAAAGTATAAAGCTCAAATACACCTTTTTAAAAAAATTCCAAAGTATTATTTTGGTTTTATTTCGGTTTTCTATTTTTCGTTTAGATTTTCATATTCTCTTTTCCCCACACCCTGTGTGATCTCGAAAGAGAATAAAAATATCGGAAAGTGTGCATTTTTCGGAAATCTAACCGAGATCTAACCCTTGTTGTCATTGAGAAGCGAAATTTTTTTCTTTTGAGAAAATATTTTCTTATGAGCACACTCTCTAAGGTCGTCTTTAACAACAACAAAAACAAACCCAATCCTCCTTCTAAACAATAGAATATGTTTTTCTATCTCATTTGGTTAAAAGTGTCCTCCTTAAGTAAGAAGTCTTGAGTTCAAGTCTTTTTTTTATTCCTTTTATTGAAAAAGTTCATGCATCCATTGTAAAGCGCATTTGACTTCAAGTATAAAAGTGAATTACTATAAGTAGCTTTAATATTTTATTTTAATGTTATTTATTTTGCATGCAACTTTCTTTTATAAAGTAACTTCATTTTAAAAGTGATCATCACTTCCTTTTATAAAAGTGGGTCACTTCATAAAGAAGATTATTTGTAAAAGTGAGGGCATAAATTTCACATCCAAAGTTCGTTTTCAGTGTCTTTTTTTTTTAAATCACCTAATGTTTCGATATATTTCTATCCACATCATCAATTTCATATTTTAAATCCATGTTATTTGCATATTTAATATGTCTTCTTATGTTGATCTTTTTCTTACCAGCACCAACTACATCCAAAGGAAATCCCATATGGAGGATTTATGAAGAAGTAAAGGCATGTACCAAATTACCTTGGGAAATGAAAAAAAAAAACATTGATGATGAAAATAAATTCAAATCCGCTAATAGGAATGACGAAGCACGTGGATTGATCAGAATGCCCATCTCTCCTTATTTACTATTCCACCTTTAAGAAATTGATGTCCCCGATGAAACTTGGGAAAACTTGAATCTGTGTTTGGTAAACAAAATATTACTCGAGCACATAGATTAGAAAAATAGATATTGACATTAAGTCAAAATGATTTTTCTTGCATTGAAGACTAACTATCTAAGTTTAAAACACTTGGAATTTTATGTGAAGAGTGTAACATAAAGCTAGAGGAAGAGTGTTGCATCTATATTATTATTTCTAAGATAGGTAGTCCATATTCTATGTTTTTTTCTACCTTTTATCCCATGAGAGAGGCTCGAGGGAAAGATGATCAAAAATCCACTCTTGATTCCTTTTGTGATGCTTTTATTAGAGAGAAATATAATATCTTACAACTTGAAGTGATCAGCACTACAGGTACCTCCAATAAAGCCTTAGTATGCTAGTAGAAATATAAACCTTAGAATCCAAAGAAGCAATAGCCTCACCAAAAAAACAAGCAAAATAAGGGTCCCAAACCCACTTAGGTAGCTTCATCTCCTAATGGTGGAAAATGAGCAAAATCTAAAAATAAGAAGAACAACAGACATTGCAACTTGTGTGGGAAAGATGGCCATGATGAGTCCAAATGTTTCAAGATGATGGAAACTTTAGAAGAGCGATGAAGATTCACAACATCAATATTGATTCTACTACTTCTTCTTCTTCTCATGGAAATGCACTTTCTGCTTCTGGTTTCTCCTTCAATGCAACTTCTACTTCTTATTTTTATGAGTGGCTTATTGAATATGGAGCATCTTATCATATGGATGAGAAGAAATCCATATTTTCTACTCTAAATGAATGTAACACCAAGAAAATATTTGGCGATGATGATAGATCTTTTAGTGTTGTAGTATATGTAACAGTTCATGTATATAATGGTCATTTCAATGATGTATTATGTGTTCCAAGTCTTTTTTGTAACCTTCTATCAGTGTATCAAATCACTCATTCAGGTGAAGGTAAAACCGTAGAGTTTTCACCTCACCAAGTTGTAATCAAGGATCTAAAATATCCTCAACATGTTCTTGCAACTGGAACTGATGATGATATTACCAGTTTGTACAAGTTTGACAACTTTGGGTCATCATTTTTTCCATCAGATTTTGTTTCTCATAGCGATGAATTGAGAAAAGTTTGGCATGAGAAGTTTGGTCATCTAAACTATCGCTCATTGCATCAACTATGTAGTCAATAGATGGTGAATAGTTTTCCTCTTGTTTCATGCAAAGATGATGTTTATGCTGATTGCGTTCTTGACAAAAATCATTAGGACAATTTTGACAAACGTGCATTTTGGCATGCCTAGGGCCCTTTGCAGCTTGTTCATAGTGACTTATGTGTTCCACTTTCTTCTCCTTCCTTTTCTATGTGCAATTTTTTCTTAACTTTCATTGATGAATTTTCCATACGTATTTGGGTTTACTTCTTAAAAATTAAGAGCGAAGTTTTTGACAAGTTTATGGCCTACAAGGACATTGTAGAAAAGCAATCTAGACATCAAATTCAAATGTTAAGAATAGATAATTGAAGTGAATATGTGAACAATGATTTTACAAATTACTACACTACAAAGGTCATCCAAATGAAACAAATTGTTTCATATACACCAAAACAAAATGGTGTTGCTAAGAGAAAGAACCACACATTAAAAGAATTGACTAATTGTATGATCCAATCTAAGAGATTAAGTCTAAGGTATTTGGAAGAATCCATCAACTATGAAAATTACATAGTAAATCACACTCCCACAAAGGCTCTTAAAAATATAACACCAAAAGAAGCATGGAAAAAGATTAAACTAGATGTAATTCACTTCCATGTATTTGGTAGTATAGCATGGGCTCACATTCTTGATGAGAAAAGGAAAGCATTTCATCCTAAAAGTGAGAAGAGTAAATTTCTTGGTTATTCTGAAGATGTGAAATGTTATACTTCTTCAACCACATTGTTATGAAATTAATATTATAAGAGATGTTAAATTTGATGAAAATCTCTTAGCCTATGAGCCTAGTTTGGTGATTGTTCCTTCTTTGGCCTGTGATTCATCTTCGACATTTGTGCCTTCTTCTATTCATATTCTGTTTTCTTCTTCAGATGATGACAATGAGGATGAAAATACACCTCTGCATGCTCACCTTCCTCCAGATGATTCAATTGAACCTGAACCAGCACCAACAACATTGCTTCCTAGATGGGTCCATTCAACACAAGAAGCAGTTGGAGATCTTGTGGGTGATCCTTCATATCATTGTCAGACACGTTCATAGTTCCAATGAGTCTCTTCTCTTTTTTGTCAAGTTTCGGAGGATCATGATCTAGAGACATTTGCAGAAGCTTTAGGTCATCCATATTGGGATGCAACAATGAATTAAGAGTATCATTCTTTAATGGAAAATGATACTTGGGATATTGTACCACTTCCAAAAGGAAGAAAACGTGTCATATGTAAATGGGTCTACAAAACTAAGTATGCATCAAATGGAAGTGTTGAAAGGAACAAGGCTTTGTTAGTTTCCAAAGTATTTTTTTAAGTTGAAGGAATTGACTATAATGAAACCTTTTCCCGTTTAGCAAAAATGAATTCCATCCGCATTTTTATTTTCCTTGCTACCTCACATAAATGGGAGGTCCATCATATGGATGTTAAATCTTCCTTCTTGCATGGGGATTTTCAAGAAGAAATATACATGGAAAAACCTCTTGGATATGTCCATAATGACTCTATCATTTTTTCTCACCTTAAGAAAGATCTTTATATTCTTAAGCAAGCTCCCCGAGCTTGGTATGCCAAAATTGACAACATTCTTATTGACACTGAATTTTCTAGATTCCATTATGATCCTAATGTCTATACCAATAAAGTAGGAAGTAATATCATAATCCTTTTTCTTTATGTTGATGACCTTATCCTTACTGGTAGTGACTCAAATCAAAACTTTTAAACCATGTGAAAAAGAGCCTCAAGAAGAATTTTGAAATGCCAGACTTATGCCATTTGCATTATTTTATTGGCCCCCAAATTTTGGAAACCAATGAAGGAATTTTTATTTTTGAATCTTAGTATGCTTGTGATCTCCTTCATCGCTTCCACATGGAAGATTGTAAAGAATCCCCTTCTCCCTTATAGTCTGGAGTCAAGCTTGCTACCACCTGTACTTCTCCTGATGTTGATACCACTTTCTACCATCAGTTAGTTGGTAGCCTCTTATACTTGACTCATACCTATCGTGATATTTCCTTTGTTGTTGGTCTTGTTGCCTAGTATATGCAAAAATCCCATGAAAGACATTGGAAAGAAACTAAAAGGATACTTCGGTATGTCTGGGGTACAATTCAATTTGGTAAACATTATAGTTCAGGGGGAACTATTTTATTGGTTGGTTTCACTGATTCAGATTGGGACGATGACCCTAATGATCAAAAGTCTATTGCAAGTTATGTTTTCATCATTGGTTCAAGACCTATCACTTGTGCCTGTAAGAAACAACATAATATTTAACTTTCTTCTGTAGAAGCAGAATATCAAGTAGTGGTAAATGCAAGTCAGGAAGCCTTATGTCTTAGGGAGATCCTTTCAGAGTTTGGATTTAAGTAGCAACATCCAACCGGCCTTTGGTGTGAAAATCATAGTGCCATCAAGATTTTCAGATACCAAGTTCAACATCATTGAAAAAGACACATCGAGATACACATGCACTTCATGAGAAATATCATTCATGATCAAGTTATTGAAGTTCTCTTTTTCCTTACAGAAGATCAAGTTGTAGACATTTTCACAAAGTCTCTTCTAGAAGAGAATTTTTCCAAACTTTGATCTATGTTAGGAATTCAAGAAGTTTTCATTAAGGGGGGATAAGCTTTAATTCCTCCTTCCTTCTCATATTGTGTCACTATTGTAAATACCTCAACCCTATCCCATGTTTTTCTTAAGGGGGGATGTTATGATATTTCGACACTTAGGAGTTAGTTAATATCTACTTGGTCTAATGTGTCGTTAGGTAAAAGGATTTTTCTTAGTGTGTTTCTTTCGTATGCATTAATATGCATTTGTATTTGGGAAATATAACTGTGACGATATGTTCCCGACATAGATTGATCTGACGGTTCATATTCTCCTCGATCTTGACAACTACATTGATCCATGGCTTAACACCCGATTGGTCCATGATCTATATTTAAACAGAATGGAGGGTCATTTTCCAATAATCGATTGTGATAAGCTCTCGTGTAAAATATCTTTGTAATATTTTTCTTTTTCATTAATAAATTTCTCCAAGTGGCCACGTTGGCTAGGGTCGTGGATGTTTCCCCGTAGGGATTTTTTCACATCAAAATATCAGTGTGTTGATATTTGATCTATTTGTGTGAGTGGTTACTAAAATTTTTCATCTTGTATTGAAATACATGTGTTGTAGAACATGGTATCAGAGCCTGTTTAAAGAGCCACTCCTTTTGTAGATCAAGATCGTGAAGTTGAGTTGTCTCATATCTAGTTTTTGTTATTTATGTACATTTATGGTTTGATAAGACTATTCCATTTCATTTGGAGAGTTTGTTTCATTCATGAATGATTTTATTTTCACTCGAAAAGGTTTCTGTTTGCCCAAGGTACAACCATTTCAGTCAGATCTGGAGGTAAAAAGCTTGATTACACCATTTTTAAATTTTTTGGAGGGTATTATTTTGGTTTTCTGTTTTTTATTTTGGGTTTACTACTCATTTAGATATTCATATTCTATTTTCCCTGTGCCTTATGTGATCTCAGAAAATCAAAAAAAAATCGGAAAGTGTGCATTTTCACGGTAAGCTAACCGAGATCTAACCCTTGTTGTCATCAATAAGCAATTTTTTTTTCTTGTGAGATTTTTTTTTTCATGAGCATGCTCTCTAAGGTTGTCCTCAACAACAACAACAACACCAATCCTCCTTCTAAATGATACAATATTTGTTCTAGCTCATTTGGTTAAAATTTTCCTTATTAAGTAAGAAGTCTTGAGTTCAAGTTTTTTTTTTGTTACTTTTATTGAAAAACTTCATGTATCCATTGTAAAGTGTATTTCACTTCAAGTATAAAAGTCAATCACGATAAGTAGCTTCAATGTTTTATTTTAAAGTTATTTATTTTCCATGTAAATTTCTTTGATAAAGTAATTTCATTGTAAAAGTGATCCTTGCTTCTTTTCATAAAAGTGGGTCACTTCATAAAAAAACTTGTTTGTAAAAGTGAGGGTATAACTTTCACATCCAAATTTCGTTTTCAGTGTCGTTTTTTTTAAAACGCCTAATGTTTCAATATCTTTCCATAAAGATCATATATTTCATATTTTAAATCCATATTATCTTCATATTTAATATGGATTCTTTCGATGATCTTTTTCTTAGCAACACCGACTACTTCCAATGGAAATCCCATATGGAGGATTTATTAAGAAGTAAAGGCATGTTCCATATTACCTTGGGAAATGAAAAAAAAAAACATCGATGATGGAAATAAAGTAAAATGGGCTAATACGAATGATGAAGCATGTGTATTGATCAGAATGTCCATCTCTCGTGATTTAATATTCCACCTTCAAGAAATTGATGAATCTGATGGAGTTTGGGAAAAAATGAATATGTATTTGGTAAAAAAAATATTACTCAAGCACATCAGTTAGAAAATCATATATTGACTTTAATTCCAAAACACTTAGAATTTTATGTAAAGAGTGTAACATAAAGCTAGAGGAAGAGTGTTGCATCTATATTATTCTTTCTAAGATAGGTAGTGCATATTCTATGTTTGTATCTAGATTTTATGCCATGAGAGAGGCTATAGGAAAGTATTATCAAAAACTCACTCTTGATTCCTTTTGTGATGCTTTGATTAGAGAGAAAGATAAGCTTGTATAAATTGGACTCATCAACACTACATGTACCTCCAACAAAGCCTTAGTATCCTAGTAGAAATATAAACCCAAGAATCCCAAGAAGAAATATCCTCGCCACAACAAGAATAAAAACAAGGGTCGCAAACCCACTCATATACCTTCATCTCCTAATGGTGGAAAATGAGAAAAATCTAAAAATAAGAATAATAATAGACATTGCAAATTTTGTGGGAAAGGTCATGATGAGTCCAAATGTTTCAAGAAGATGACAAATTTAGAAGTAGAGATGAAGAAGCACAACATCAATATTGATTCTACTACTTCTTCTTCTTCTCATGGACATGAACTTTATGCTTCTGGTTTCTCCTTCAATGAAACTTCTACTTCTTATTTTGATGAGTTTCTTATTGACTCTAGAGAATCTTATCATATGGCTAAGGAGAAATCTGTATTTTCTACTCAAAATGAATGTAGCACCAAGAAAATATTTGTTGATGATGATAGAAATATTATTGTTGTAGGATCTATAACAGTTCAGGTATATAATGGCCATTTCAATGATGTATTATGTGTTGAAAGTATTTCCTATAACCTTCTATCAGTATATCAAATCACTCATTCAAGTGAAGTTAAAACTGTAGAGTTTTTACTTCACCAATTCGTAATCAAGGATCTAAAAGATCCTCAAAATGTTCTTGCAACTAGAATTAATGATGATATTACCATTTTGTACATTTTTGACAACTTTGGATCATCATCTTTTTGATCATTGTTTGTTGCTCATAGCGGTAACTTGAGCATATTTTGGCATGAGAGGCCTAGCAATCTAAACTATCTCTCATTTCATCAACTATGTAATCAATAGATGGTGACTAGTCTTCCTCTTGTTTCATGCATAGATGGTATTTATGTCGATTGTGTTCTAGAAAAACATCATTAGGACAATTTTGACAAATGTGCCTCTTGGGATTCCTAGGGCCCTTTGTAGATTGTTCACATCGACTTTTGTGGTCGGCTTTCTTCTCCTTCATTTTCTGGGTGAAATTATTTATTAACTTTCATCGATGACTTTTCCATATGTACTTGGGTTTACTTCTTAAAACTTAAGAGAATCTTTTTTGACAAGTTTATGGCCTACAAAGACCTTGTAGAAAAACAATTTGGACATCAAATTCAAAGGTTAAGAACAGATAATGAAGGTGAATATGTGAACAATAATTTTACAAGTTACTACACTACAAATGGAATCCAAATGCAACACATCGTTTCATATACACCACAACAAAATGGTGTTGCTGAGAGAAAGAAACACACATTAAAAGAAATGGAAAATTGTATGATTCAATCTAAGGGATTAATTATAAAGTATTGGGCGGAAGCCATCAACTATGAAAATTGCATAGTAAATCTCACTCCCAAAAAGGATCTTAAAAATATAACACCAGAAGAAGCATGAAAAAATTAAACTAGATGTAATTCACTTAAGTGTATTTGGTAGTATAGCATGGGCTCACATTCCTGGTGAGAAAAGGAATGTATTGCATCATAAAAGTGAGAAGTGTATATTTGTTGGTTATTTTGAAGATGTCAAAGGTTATAGACTTCTTCAACCAAATTGTAATGGAATTATTATTAGAAGAGGTTATAAATTTGATGAATATCTCTTGGCCTACAAGCCTAATTCAACGATTCTTCCTTCTTTGACCTGCGATCCATCTTCAACATGTGTGCCTTCTTCTGTTCCTATTCTGGTTTCTTCTTCAGATGATGGCAGTGAGGATTTAAATACACCTCCACATTCTCACCTTCCTCCACATGAGTCAATTGAACCTGAACCAACGCCAACACTATTTTTTCCTATATGGGTACATTCAACATGAGAAGCAACTTGATATCTTATCGACGATCCTTCAAATCAATGTCAGACACGTTCATTCTTCTAGCGAGCCTCTTCCCTTTTTGCTCAAGCTTCAGAGACTCATGATCTATAGACATTTGCAGAAGCTTCTAGTTGTTCAGATTGGATACAACAATGAATGAAAAGTATCATTCTTGAATGGAAAATGATAATTGAGATATTGTATCTCTTCCAAAAGGAAGACAACTTTTCAGATGTAAATGGGTCTTTAGAACTAAGTATGCATCAGATAGAGGTGTTGAAAGGAACAAGGATTCATTAGTGGAAAAAGGATTTTTTGAATTTTAAGGAATTGACTATAATGAAACCTTTTCACGTGTAGCCAAAATGAATTCCATCTGCCTTGTTCTTTCCCTTTCTACCTCAGATAAATGGGAGGTCCATCAGATGGATGTTAAATATTCCTTGTTGCATGGAGATTTGCAAGATGAAATCTACATGGATAAACCTCCTGACTATGTCCAGAATGACTTTAGCCTTGTTTTTCACCTTAAGAAATATGTTTATGGTCTTAAGAAATCTCCCCGAGCTTGGTATACCAATATGGACAACTTTCTTATTGACACCGAATTTTTTGGATGTCATTATGATCCTAATGTCTATACCAAGAAAGTAGGAAGTCATCTCATAATCCTTTTCCTTTATTTGGATGACCTTATCCTTACTGGAAGTGACTCAAAACTTTTAAACCATGTGAAAACCGTCCTTAAGAAGAAATTTGAAATTCCAAACGTAGGCCTTTTGCATTATTTCATTGGCCCCTAAGTTTTTCAAACCAGTGAAGGAAGTTTTCTTTCCCAATCTAAGTATGCTTCTGATATTCTTCGTCGATTCGAAATGGAAGATTATAAACCATCCCCTTCTCCCTTCCATTCTGGAGTCAATATTGATTCCACCTATAATTCTCCCAATGTTGATGCCACTTTGTACTGTCAATTAGTCGGTAGCCTCTTATAATTGACTCACACCTGTCGTGATATTTCCTTTGTTGTCGGTCTTGTTGCTTGGTGTATGAAAAGACCCCATGAAATCCATTGGAAATAAACTAAAATGATACTTCGATATGTCTAGGGTACATTTCAATTTGGGATACATTATAGTTTGAGGGGGATTCCTTTATTGGTTGGTTTCACTCATTCATATTGGGTCGATGAGCCTGATGATAAGAAGTCTGTTGCAAGTTATCTCTTTAGCCTTTGTTCAAGACCTATCACTCGGGCCTGTAAGAAACAATTAGATATTTAAATTTCATCGGCAGAAGAATAATATAAAGTAGTGGTAAATGCAAGTTAGGAAGCCTTGTGTCTTAGACTGATCCTTTTAGATTTTTTATTCTAGTAGAAACATTTAACCATGCTTTGGTGTGACAATCAGAGTATCATCAAGATCACCAAATACCTATTTTAAAATCATCAAACCAAACACATCGAGATACACATTAACTTCATGAGAAAGCTCATTAATGATCAAGTTTTTGAATTTATGTTTTTCCCTACAAAATATCAAGTCGTAGAAATTTTCACAAAGTCTATTCCAAAAGCGAAAATTTCAAAACTTTGATCTATGTTAGGAATCCATGAAGTTGTCATTAAGGGGGTATAGGATTTAATGACTCCTTGCTTCTCCTATTGTGTCACTATTGTAAATCCTTCAATCCTATCCCAAGTTGTTCTTAAGGGGCGATGTTAAGATATTTAGGCACTTAGGAGTTAGTTAATATCTACTTGGTCTAATGTGTCGTTAGGTAAAAGTGTGTTTCTTAGTGTGCTTATTTATTATGCATTAATATGCATCTCTAGTTAGGAAATATGTCGGTCACAATATCTTCCCAATATAGAGTGATTTGACGATTCATATTCTCCTCGATAGTAACGACTAGATTGATCCATGGCTTAGCACCCAATTGGTCCATGATCTCTATTTAAGGAGCATGAAGGGTAATTTTCCGATAATCGATTGTGAGAAACTCTTGTAAAATATCTCTATAATATTTTTCTTTTTCATTAAATTTTTTTTCCAGGTTGTCACATTGGTTGGGTCCGTGGATTTTTTCCCATAGGGGTTTTACCACATCAAAATATCATTGTGTTGATATTTGATAAAGTTGTCTGAGTAGTTACTAAAGGTGGTGGTCCTCTGTTGGAATACCTATGTTTTTGAACATAGGATTACCTAACAAAGAATACATACTAATGCATATTAAAGAAACACACTTTTACCTAATGACACATTAGACCAAGTTGATCTTACTATTAGGATATTTAGACACTTAGGAGTTAGTTAAGATCAACTTGGTCTAATGTGTCATTAGGAAAAATTTTGTTTCTTTAGTATGAATTTGTAGTTAGGAAATATGACGATCACTATATGTTCCAGACATAGAGTCATATGATGATTCATATTATCCTCGATATTAATGGCTACATTAATCTATGGCTTGGCAGTTGATTGGTACATGATATATATTTAAAGAGAATGGATGGTCATTTGCTGATTATGGATTGCGAGAAAATATCTTATAAATATCTCTGTAAATTTTTCTTTTTCATTAACAAATTGCTCCAAGTGGCCACATTAGTAAGGGCCCTAGATGTTTCCCCGGAGGTCTTTTACCACGTGAAAACATTTTTTTTTTTATCTTTTATATTTATGTGTGAGTGGATACTGAAGGTGTTCATCCTGTGTTGGACTACATAAGTTTTCGAACATGGTATCATAGCGCATTTGAATACCCACTCTCATTGTAGATCGAGATTGTGAAGTTGTGTTATCTCATTTCTGGTTTCTACCATTTTTGTACATTTATGGGATGGGAGGATTGTTCCATTGCATCCAGATCAATTGTTTCAGTAAAAAAAACTTTTTGTTTCACTCGAAAAGGTTTATGTTTTCCCAAGATACGACCATTTCAGTCAGAACAGGAGGTATAAATCCCAAATACGTCCTCTTAAATTTTTGCAGAGATATATTTTGGCTTTTATTTCGGTTTTCTATTTTTTATTTATGGTTTTATATTATTTTCTATATCTGTATGTTTTTTTTCTCATTCCCTATCCAGTATCAAAAAATCAGAAACATATCCAAAATGGTTTTCAGGTCTACGTATACTCTTTGTCGTGCACTCTCTGCAATCTCGGTAAATCATAAATAGAGTGAAAACTTTCATTCTCCGGGTAAGATAACCAAGATCTAACCCTTGTTGTTGTTGAGAAGAGAAATTTGTTCTCGTGTGAAAAGAATTTGTTATGGGAACGATCTCCAAGGTCATCTTCATCATCATCAACAACAACAACAATCCTCCTTCTAAATAATATAATATGTTTTGCACTAGATCACTTGGTTAAAAGTTGTTTTATTAAGTTAGAGGTCTTGAGTTCAAGTCTCTCTTTTTGTTTTTTTCATTGAAAAAGTTCATTCATCCATTCTAAAGTG
>ML796743.1:11729-34171 GCA_009831015.1 Picea engelmannii
GCTATTTGCCCAAGTCGCCTTTAGATTTTATCTTTGGGAAAGATATTGCTGTCGATGGTCAATATGACATTGATAGGGCAGAGAAGTTCATTGAACAAATTCAGTCGATACATCAAGTGGTGCAAGAGCAGTTGGAAAAGAGTAAGGCCAAGTACAAAACGAGACATGACAAGCATCGTGTTGATCACAGTTTCCAAGTTGGAGATGAAGTTTGGCTTTACATCAGCAAGGAGAGGATTAAAGGAGAAGGTAAAAAGTTGAAACCGATTCGATATGGTCCTTTCAAGATTATCGACAAGATTGGTAACAATGCTTTTTGTTTAGATTTGTCTCCTTATATGCAGATGTATGCAGTTGTTAATGTTGAGAATTTGAAGTTGTATGAGCCTCCTTTGATTGATGATCAAGGAGAGCATGTTCATATTCCTTCTATAGATGATTTTTCTCCAGAGTATCTAACAAAACTGCAGGAAGACACTATCCTTGACAAGAGAATGCGAACTTCAAAACGAGGAAATGTGGAGTATCTTCGAGTTGGTCTTAAAGGGACGAATCCAAGCAAGGCCAAGTGGATTGAGGTTGGAAGGGTGAGGGAACTTTACCCTCATATTCACATAGACTGAAAATAGTCTTTTGGAGGTCCAAAAGCTTCCCAATGGGGAGGTGTGATTAGGGGATCAAATTTTGCTAAAAAATTCAAAGTGCTCAGAATCACTTCAAACTAGACGAGAGCGTAGGTCTCATCATTTTGAACCCAACGCAACTCCTTTCGTCTCAAACGGACGTCGGGAGCGAAAGATATTGCAATCTGTTCGTCAAGTCAAACAGGTAAAAAAAATTGATGCTGACTGTATAGTCTGTACAGGCTGGCGTGGCAGGGCCATACAGACTGTACGATGATGTGGCAAAGTTTGGTTGGCAGTTGAGGCCGAATGATTTTTTGACATGTGTCAGCATACGGTTGGTGGTTTGGTGCCACATGGCCCAGTCAAGGGCTGCCACGTGGCACCTTTGTATTGGTTGTTGTAATCAAAATATTTTGGAGTCCGTGGGGTTCGACCCCCAGACCTCCTCCACCATGTAAAGCCTTCACAAACATCCGCCCGACCATTACACCGCCACCTGTTCCTTGTTATATATGTGTGTATTATTGTTTTTAAATTCACATATATTTGTATATGGTGGGAGGTCGGGCCGAGGCTTGGCCCCGGCCTGTGGTTTTGTTTCAACACATATGACCATATTATAACATATACGCGCGGGCGTTGGTATAACAGTATGGAACCCTCGGTCATATGCCTTTGTGCCATGTGACCCTAACAGGAGCGCGGGGGGAGTTTAAACTGTTGTAACAGTATTAAGCCTTTTTGCTAACGCGCGCGGTCACATGACCCATGTGCCCAGGTGCTAGGCGGTTAGGGGCTGGCGCGCCCTTAACCATCCTACGGTTTGCACCGTTGGTGCGATTGCGCCCGGTGCTGGGTTTTCACGCTATTTATTGCATGTGTGCCAGGTTCAAATGACAAGGGTGCAATTTGTAGATGCAGAGACAACAAACTTGAAGGGGGAGACTACCAGGAGGCCTAACTTCTTCGTTTTTCGACTGATTGAGGTGCCGAAAGAGCCCAAACAGGGGTTTTTGGACGCTCTAAAGCCATTGGAGCAGTCGGTTTATCAGTTTGAGCATTGTAAGACATGTTTTTGAGCACTTTTGAGCAATTAATAATAATGATCCATTGAAAGATGGACCAGGAGATGTAGCCCAAGAGAGGGGTGAACTCCTTTCTCAATTGCTGTGTTTATGTGCTTATGTTCATTGATTATGCTGTTGTCTATGTGTATTTTTCATGAGTAATCCCTTAATCTATGTGTTGCAAACTGATCCATTTTCTTTAAACACATAACATTTACATTGCAATAATTTCAAGTATTTCAAGTCTTCTTCATTTTTAGATCATCAGTCATTTGTTTATTGTGATTGTTAGTGGTGTCCATATGGAACTTAGTCGGATGGAGATGATTAATAAAGAAGTAAATGATTTATTAAATGAGTCAGAGGACACATTTTGGCAGGTGGCTAGTGATACTTCGAGCTCTTTAGGAGAGATTCCTCTTAATACTCTTCATGTTGGACAATTTTTCTTTGCGAAGCCTTCCGTTCCGAGCCCTAATAGTAGTTTATTCTCAGGTCTTGCACCTACATTGGATACGTTCTTACCTTCTGGCGGTATTTCTTTGAGAGGGGTGATAAATCTGGAGTCGAGGTGTAACTCTCAGAAAGGAGAGGGAAGCTTGGCCTTTTTACCCTCGAGTCTTAAAGCTAAGAGAGTGACTACTAACCACAAGGGACAAAGACAGTGGGTGGCAAAAAAAATGGTAAAAGAATAGTCCTAGGCTCTGATATTGGCCTGGAGGACACATGTCAGTTGGCACTTTGTGGGATGGTGGGAAGATTTGCCTACAACAATTTGAATGTTGAGAAGTTTTATGTCTGGTTAGAGTGGACCTGGCTACCTGTCATTGGTTATGTTCTAGAAGTTTTCTTCCTAACAAAAGGATGGTTCAAGTTTCTTTGTAACTATCCTGAGGATGTTGCTCTTTTGTTAGAAGGGACGTGGGTAAATGGCACAAATAGTCTTATGCTCAAAAAGTGGAGGGTAGCATTCAATCCTGAAATGAAATGTTTCTCCTTCCGTCATTTTTGGGTTTTGTTACCGGGTCTCCCATTATTTTTTTGGAACGAGGGAGCATTGTTGAGGATAGGTAATTCACTAGGAAAATTCTTAATGGTGGATAGAGTTAATCTTGGAGCTTCTGCTCGCAAAGTGTGTAAGGTTTTAGTAGAAATGGATATTCACCAAGGTTTGTCGGACACATTAGATATTGAATGGAGGGGTTTACATTTTCGTCAAAGTTTGGATTACCTTGGTATCCCCTTTCGATGTAGCTACTGCCGGAGTACAACACACCTCAGAAGAGATTGTAAAGGTTTAACTGCTGATGAGTTGACACAGGAAGATAAAAATCAGTTTTATAGCGAGCCAGACTTGTCATTGGAAATGGATTTTACTGGTTTGGAAGTGGATCAATATTTTGGTGAAGACAACAGTCACGAGGATTTTCAAAACTCAGTGTCAGGTAAGCTTCTTACTTACTGCCCCATTTTTTTCAATTCCTTGTCTGTTTGGGAAAGAGAGGTTGTAAACACTTCAAATTGGCTTAAGAAGGTAACCATGAAGGTCTCTTTGTCTTTTTCGAGAGATAAGGAGGGTAATGGAGTATCAGACCGGTCTTCGGATAACCCTACCCCTCTGTGTACTGACCCTGTAAACTGTCTGCTAGAGATTCTTGAGTCCACCTCTATCAGTCTCTCTTCCACAAGATATAAGGTAACCTGTTGTAGTCCTTCCATTGATTTGGCTGCACCAACTACTGTCCCTAACTCCTTACAATCTTCTCCAAGATTTTTGAACAACCCTATTTGTCCTCCAGGCTATAGGGATTCTAAAGAGGGGGAGTCCACTCTGTCAACTGTTCTAGATTCCTTAATCCCTTTTATTGTTGACACTGATTCATCTATGAAGTTACCAATGTTTCTGGGAAATTCAGTCATCATTGGAGATTCCGAGAGTGGGGAGGTCGGTTGTTCAAATATTACCTCTGAAAAGGTGGGGAAAGAATATGCTTGGTCAAGGGGATTGGGTATTGAGGCTTCTCCGATCAAAACAAGAAGTGCCCGTAAGAAGTCGTCACTTGCTACTGTTGATTCCTTTGGTCAGCTTCCTTCCACTGATGGTGGGGCCCTTAGAGCATTGAAGGCCCTGGCACGAAATAAGTAATGATCCAGTCTCACTAAATCTAAGAGGGACAGGTGGCGCCCTAAAATCTACCTCGGTTCATTTTGTTCTAGATAAGAACCGTCTGAATATCGTGTTTTTACAGGAGACACTTGTTCATTATGATAAAGCTTGTTCATTCTTTCAGTCACTTAGACCAACTTGGTTATGATGTGCAGTTAACTCAGTTGGTACCTCAGGGGGTCTATTGGTTTCGTGGGACCCCAATTATTTCAATTTGGTACCATTCCTTACTTGTGGTGGAATTTTATTGTCAGGTTTCTGTTTAGAAAGCCGAAGACAGATAAATTTATTGAATGTTTATGGTCCATGTTTGGAGTGCAATCTATTCTGGGAGAATTTGGCCTCATCATGATTGTTAAACATTAAAAGTCTTATCCTTGCTGGTGATCTTAACTTGACGTTATCCTCTGATGAAATCTGGGGAGGCAATGTATTATTGGGTCAATTGGCTTTATATTTCAATAATCTCTTTCTTACTAAAAAGTTGATTGACGTGGTTCCGAGGAGAAGAATGCTTACCTAGCGAAATGGTCGTTCGGGGACTCAGTTCTTAGCCAAAAGACTGGATAGAGCTTTACTATCGGAAGACCTTATTGAGTCGGTTGGTATCTACAGAGCCTGGGTGTAGTACCCTTTCATTTTCGACCATGCGTCGATCCTTCTCCAATTAGATCTCCCCCGGGTGTATAAATATTTCCCTTTCAAGTTCAATCCACAGTGGTCTCAAGAGACAGATTTCTCATTGTTGTTACACAAGGTGTGGAAAGATCCTAAATATCTTACTGGGGAGGGGAAACAAAAGTGCTTGGTCTGGAAACTTAAAGACTTGAAAATTATTACTAAAAGCTGGCAAAAGACCCTTCAGAAGCACAAAATGGCCCGACTGAACAGTCTGGAGCAAGAAATCTCATTTAGGATTGAGAATTTGGCGAAGGGATTGAGCTCTTCTTTGTTGGAGTTGTCACTAGAAGATATGGAAAAGGAAAGGAATACTTTACTAAAGGAATCTGAAGATATTTGGCGACAACGTAGTCGAGCGACCTGGATCAAGAGTAGTGACCTAAATACAAATTTTTTCCACAAGTTTGCGAGTTTTAGAAGAAATTCTAAATATCTATGGGAAGTGCTTGGTGACCAAGACCAAGTTTACACGGGACAGGAGCAGATAAAATTAGCATCATTGAATGACTTTCAATATTTTTATAAGGAGAAGCTAGGATCTTCGATTTCAGAACAGGTCAGGGTGGCAACTTTTTTCCCCATAATGATTGAAGAAACTGAAGCTGAGGGTCTTTACAAGCCGGTGGATAAAGAGGAATTATAGAAGTTCTTAAAAAACTTTAAAGTGGACAAGAGTCCAGGTCCGGATGGTTGGACAATGGAGTTCTTTAAGCATCATTTCGAAATTGTGGGGGATGATTTGCTGGATATGGTGGAAGAGTCTAGGCAAAAAGGTTTTATTCCAGGTGCATTAAACTCTACTTTCATTACATTAATTCGTAAAGTTAATAAACCTATTCAGTTTGGAGACTTCAGACCGATATCGCTGTGTAACTTAAGTTACAAAATTATTTCTAAGATTATAACATACCAGATAAAACCTTTTTATCAAAATCTCTATCGAAGGAACAACTGAGTTTCCTTCAAGGAAGATAGATACAAGATGCTATAGGTATTGTGCATGAATGTATCCATAGTATTAAAAAGAAAAAAACCAAATCCTTGGTTTTAAAATTGGATTTACAAAAAACTTATGATTGTATTAATTGGGACATGCTCCGATTGATTCTACTCCAGATAGGTTTGGGACAGAATATGACACAATGGATCATGAGCTGTGTGATATCTTCTACTTTCTCAGTGCTGATTAATGGGGAGGCTACCGACTTTTTTAAGAGTGGTCGAGGAATTAGACAAGGATGTCCTTTATCTCCAATTTTATTTATTCTAGTTATGGAAGGTTTGAGTCTGTTGCTGAAAGACAACCAAAATGATTGAAGATTGGTCGGTATAAAAGTTTCAAGGTCTTTAAAGATTTTACATATTCTCTTTGTTGATGATGTAGTCATTATGACTAACACAAATATGCAGGAATGGTGGGAAATCGATAAGATTCTTAAAAGTTTCTTCTTATCCTCTGGACTCTCTATTAATGCATCTAAATCTACTTTTCATCAAGAAGGATTATCGGATTTGGATATGTTACCATTTAAATCACTCTTCCCAAATAATTTTTTAGGGTTGGATCAGGGTTTCAAGTATCTGTTTTTTTTTATTAAAGTTGGATTTCAACGTAAAGAAGAATGGAGCTGGTTGATCAAAAAGGTGGAAAAAAAATAAGTAACTGGTGTTACAGGTGGTTATCCTTAGGAGGCAGATTCACACTGTTGAAATCTGTTTTGGAGAGTCAACCTATATATTGGTTGTCACTTGCAGTGGTCCCTATTTTTGTACTAAATGCGTTGAGAAAGTTGATGTATAATTTCCTTTGGCATATAACCTATGAGTCTAGTCATCTTCATTTGTGTCGTTGGGATCAAATCGCACTTCCTAAATCCTTTGGAGGTTGGGGCATCCAAAATATATTTGACTTCAGTATCTCATTGGTTGCTAATACTCTTTGGAGAGTCTTATCTGGGTGAGGAATCTGGCATAGATTCATTTGTTATAAGTATCTTCACGGCATTTCAGTGATAAATTGGCTCAGATCTTCCTCTTTTCTGAATTATGGGGCATCCAGAATTTGGAGTGGACTAATAAAAGAGATTCATCTTATCACTCATGGTCTGTTTTGGATTCCGGGGAATGACACACAAATTGTCTTAGGAAAGGACCGAATCTTAAGTATGGGTAATTCATCTTTTCTGTCTACAAAATTATTAAATGCCTTACAACTTCGGAATATTGAGACACTTGCACAGATTAGTTCTCCCGAAGTAGACCAATCGTTCTCCTTTGGTTGGCAAGGTAACAGGGAATTGGGGCTCACAGGTGATCTGGAAAGGGAATGAGAACTTTTTAGAGCATCCCTTATTGATTCAGGTGTTATCATCACAGAAAAAGAAGATAGCTTAAGGTGGGCGGGAGGGGATGCTTCGGGCGTTCCTATAGTTAAATGTTTTTATTTGACTATCATTGGGTCAAAAATTTTAAACAAGGTGGAGGCCTGGAAAAACTCCATTTGGAAATGGAATGTGCCTTTAAAGATAAAACTGTTCTTGTGGCTAGCTATGAAAGGAAACATTCTTACCTGGGAATCATTACAAAGGAGGGGTTGGGAAGGCCCTGGGAGATGTCCTCTTTGTAGGATGGATTCAGAATATATTACCCATCTCTTTATTTCCTGAACATTTGCTAGACTAGTTTGGGATACATCGGTTTTAGAGTTTAATCTTAAGAGTGGTTGGTTTGGCACTAACCTGGCGGAAGGCATAAAATCTTGGATTGAGGACTTATTGGCCTCCCGACAATTTGTAGCTTATGTTCGTTGGAATATATGGCATGAGAGAAATAAAGCACTCTTTGAAGATTCATGCCCTTCTGTTATGTCTGTGATCTACAAGACGAAGGCTCTTCTTAGCTTTAAGTCCATTGTCAAAAAAGATAAGATTCCTTGGGATATATTGATTACACACAATAATTTTGATGCTTTAGCATGGTTTGATGGGGCAACACAAAAGGATGGCGACAAGTGTGGTGCTGGTGGGATCATAAAAACCTCAGATGTTGCAGTGTATAAGTGGACATTTGATTGTGGCAATGGAACAAAAAATCTGAGGTTCTTAGTGCATGGGCAACTTTCATGCTTGCTAAAAAGCTGACTATTTCTAGTATCCAGTTGATGGGAGATTTAAAATTTATTGTAGAATGGTTGTTGAACAAAGGTAGACTCAAGGTTGCAGCTTTGGAAGGGTGGAAAATAAGGATCAAAGAATTAAAAAAAACATTTAGGTCTATAAAATATCAACATATCTACAGGGATTTCAATATGGAAGTTGATAAACAATCTAAGTTGGCACTGGAAGTAAGTGAAGGCTATATATACTATCATCAATGGATCAGTGGAGCGGAGGGGCCTAGAAAGCAAATCATGATCCACTAGTACTCTGGAGAGTTCAGTTTCTGTCCTTTTTGGCATATTAGATAATATGTAATGCTCTTGGTGGAACACTAGGTATTGATGCTTAGTATATTAGCGTTATGTAATTTCATAGTCCAATTTGGATCATTGTGGCGAAAACTATTCTACTATAAGAACTACTTGTATTGGAACTATATCTCCTTTTTTGAATCTTTTTGGAAAAGATGTTGTAGAAGGAATCTCCTTTTGAAGAGATTCGAGAAGTAAAAAAATTATATGATAATATAATTGGGCAAATGTTTTCCTGGAAAAACCTTTTGCTTCAGAAATTTCTTTATTATTTTTTTTACAACATTAAAGGCCATAAAAATGCATGAGAAGGACCATAGTTTTGGCACAAATTTGGCCTCTTTATCTAACAATGATTCTAGAATTTCAAGTTGATTACATGGTTTATCACACTAATTGCATTATGGGTGAGATTATGAAATCTCCATATCTTTCTTTGAATTATGAGAATTCTAGAAAGAATTGGAAATGCTTTGGGTATATTTCTTAACTTTGAAACAAGACTAGTTTAAAAGGGAAGATTATTACATATGCCTAAATTTGTGTAGAGCTTGACCTAATTCTATGTCAACCAAAGTAGTTGGTTATAGAGCATAATGATTCTGGATGGAAATACGACTTTTAGGTGTAGGGTCTGTCTAGAGATATCCAATATAAAGGATCCATGTCTAAATACTAAAGTCCCTTAGAGGAAAAAGTTATAAACAACAAATCAAAAGACTAAAATCAATATAATACAAATTCCCAAAGAAAAACTTAAAAAAAAATGCAACTCAATCAAATCCTAGAACATTGACAAAGTACAAATTCCCAAGGGGAAATTTCAAAAAAATATGCAACTCAATCAAATCCTAGAACATTGAAAATGGTCATAACCCCATCAAATCCTAGAACATTGACAAAGTACAAATTCCCAAGGGGAAACTTCAAAAAAATATGCAACTCAATCAAATCCTAGAACATTGACAAATGTCATAACCCCTCTATCTAAGGTAGGCTGATGTAGACATGGATTCAATCACTCGAAAGGAGTCAACTCCTCATATGCAATTTATTATGACTAAAAACCTCTGAAGGGAATGAATTGGTGACATGAATAAGACAACGAAGACCTAAAAAGAGAAACAATTCCTTCATCCAAATTACAAGAAACATGACACTAAATTTCACTAAAGCATCATCCAGCTTCAAACCAATAAATGAAGTGGAAAGAAATTAGGAAAAATAGAGAGAAAATATAAGCATGCTATTTTTCAACATCGTCGATATGGAGAATCAAAAGGAAAGTGCATATCTTTGGAAATTGTGAAGAATTCATATCAAAACACAACTTATCTTTGGAAATTGTGAAGAATTCATATCAAAACACAACTTTGGGTACTCATAGTTTCTAATTAGATATTGAAGTTTAGATGAAGTGTTAAAAATTGAATTTCAAACCCTAGAATGTAAGAAATAAAAATTGCGAACTAGTTGAAAAAAGATAAATATGCATGGAAATATTATTATATAAAATTAATTTTCCAATCACATAACTAAATGTATTTTTATTAAAAAGAAAATAGTTAATCATATAACTAAATGTATTTTTATTAAAAAGAAAATAGTTATGTGTATTAAAGTGTTTAGATATGTTTATATATTTTAATATATATATGTCAATTGGGTTTAGCTTGGATGGTTCAGAGAGAAAATTGTTACCCTCCCCACTTGGATTCAAATCTCACTTGTAGCGTGTTAGCTCTTCATGAGCCAACTGTTGATTAGGACTCTTCACGAGCCATAAAAAAACTATTTCATTTTCACTTATGATTAGAAGGTGAGGTGAGAAGCTACATGTAAAAACATATTTTATTTATATGTATATATGAAGGTGGGGTGAGAAGCTACATGTAAAAAAATATTTTATTTATATGTATATATTTCAAATGTGAACATGATGATTGCCATTCACTAAGACTAGCTTTGGTTTCTCAGAAATATAAATTAAATTAAAATAACTACTTTCATTTATCTCAATTTCTTTTCATTTTTATGGTTAGTAAATTATGTAGTTCAGTTTTATTACAAAATTTTTGAAATTAGATCTAATGTCTCTGTATGTTCGAGACTCTAAAAGAATGTGTTTTCCATCATCTACTTTATTCATCTCACATATTTTATAGGTTCTTTTGTGTTAACTTGTTTTATGTCTTGCTCAACCCCTAATTTCACTATACAATTCATGAGAATTTATCCTTATTTTTGCAAGCAATAAAAAAATTGAAACAACAACAATAAAATGATAGTTATGTTATTCTATCGATGGGCTTTAGACTATCAATGGAATGTTCGAAGAGTGCTCTGGGGATGTTAGATGTCTAGATTCGGGGATAAAAGAACTTTCTAGAGCATGGTCTTTAAACTTGTCTTCGGTATGTGAGGATGAGAAGGATGGGAGGAAGGTACCATGATTGAACTCTAGGGAGAAAACGACGAAAATACCTTTCACTAAAAATATATTAAATGGTAAAATTATTTCCATGCGCTTTAAAAACCGTATGGTTGATATATATATATATATAGAGTTTGTGACTTCAATTGTTGAGAAATGTCAACTCATTACTATTTTATATAAAATGTATTTATTAAGTGGTAGTTTAAACGTTCTAGGTTTTGTTTTTTTATGGGGATATTTTTTGTTTATTTTTGTCTAAAATTAGGTGAGAAGTTGTTGGATTTGTAGATTTGAATGATTAAGTCTATATAATCCAAGTGCCCCAGGGGTTTTTCATCACGTTGAATCCATTTATGCATTCAAAAATGCAATTTAAACAACATAAAATTACGAAAAATAAAAATAAAAATAAAACATAGAACATTTAGACAACATGTTAATATCTTGAACAACAAAATGTTAAAAAGTGCCAACTCATCAATGTTTGATTCTGAGTAAGAAGGATTGTGTGTACATAACCACCGCCCAAAAATGCCAACTCATCAATGTTTGGTTTTGAGTCACGAAGATGGTGTGTACATGACCATTACCCCATGGTGTCTCCTTATGGGGCACCACATGCTTTTAGGATGAAAAAAATGTACATCTTTCTCGTTTTCATTTTGATTGAATTATGGGCATGATTAAAATTCTCCACTCCGTATGGATATTTTTTACTTATCCTTCAAATTTGAAAAAAACCTTAAAACATAATGTGAAATACATTACAAATTTATTATTAAATTAAAGAAATTAAAATATTAATATAATGTAAAATATATTAAAATATATTATTATTAAATTAAAAAAATTAATAAAAAATATTTTTTCCACATTTAAATATTTATTTGTAATTTTAGATTTTATGAATCCTATATAATAAATTACTCATAATTGACATTAAGATATTTACTTATAATTTTATTTTGAGGAATCCTATGTAATATATTATTCTTATAATTTTATTTCGAAGAATCCTATCTAATATATTATTCTTATTAGTTAAGCACGTTTTGTCACTTCATCAAATATGTCTTCCAAAAAATTATGCTCATAATTACATAAATTATGCTTATTTTGAGGAATCCTATGCTCATAATTACATAAAACTTAAAAAAATGTTATAGAATATTTATTTAAAAATACACCTTCATAAAACACTTTAACCCCTAGAACTAATATTAAACCTATTAGACACACTGAATTCATGTAATGTATTTAGATCCGTCTTCTTTGGTTATCCAAGCACCAATTTCGAATCCTTCCTTCCACCACCACCAAATTCATAACAATGCACAATTCGGCGGCATGGAGAGAAATTCAATGATTTATTGAAAGAAACTATGGTGGAAATAATGCAGACCAAAAATTATTCATGCTTCCAAATATGATTTTGCAAAAATAATTTATGAGATGATTAATACAAAATTATACATGTACATTATAACATTTTATCCCATTCTAACATGTATCCGATTTCATTAAAAGTATTAATAAATATATATGAAAAGTGTCTACAACAATTGAAATAACTATCTAATTCAATTTGGAGAAGTAAACTAGTTTCCTATCAAACATCAAACATATGATATAACCATAATGAAATACATTAATTACACACGTTTTGGGAAAGAAATAAGAGAGTTATCATCTTATTAGAATGCACAACAAATGACAAAAAGAATGAAGTCACTTGATCCTCGTTGCGGCACCACATGGAACCATCGTCTGGATTCCTCTCCCGGATCACTGAAGGCTATTTAATCCTTTGCAATCCTAACTCAAAGTAAGTGAGGGAAAGAGAAGGAGTCTCTTTAATCCAACAAGACAATATGAGAAATGGGTGTTGGAAACAAGGGTTTCCAGAGCAAGGGGATGGTCTTAAAAGTATGGGAAATAATTGCTTGTAGACTTGAAGATAAATTTGATGGCATATGGATGCTCCTCCTCTCCTCCACTTTATGGTTCTATTTATACCATGAATAGTTGGTTGGATTAGTTATGTATGGGGAATAAGATGTTAACAATCTAGAAAATCCATAATCTTCGACCAAAAAAATGCATTTTGCATACATGTATATTTTTTTAGTATATTTTGGAGGCATACACAAGTTGTCAAAGGGAAACAAGTGTATATTAAGTTCCATAAGTGTGGAAACAAGTGTATATTAAGTTCCATAAGTGTGTTGTCAATAGCGTATGTATTGCCAAAAGGTGTTTTTTGAAGAGTTTCAAGAGGAATTTTTATATGTTAGGTCAAAAGGGAATTTTATTTGCAAGTGTAAGTGGATTTAGGATGAAGGCCAATGAATGCACCTTAAGCATATGGGGTGAAAAAAGGTGCTATAACATATTCCCCCTAATATGTGAGGTCAAAAGGGAATCAGATGGNTGGGGCACCACATGCTTTTAGGATGAAAAAAATGTACATCTTTCTCGTTTTCATTTTGATTGAATTATGGGCATGATTAAAATTCTCCACTCCGTATGGATATTTTTTACTTATCCTTCAAATTTGAAAAAAACCTTAAAACATAATGTGAAATACATTACAAATTTATTATTAAATTAAAGAAATTAAAATATTAATATAATGTAAAATATATTAAAATATATTATTATTAAATTAAAAAAATTAATAAAAAATATTTTTTCCACATTTAAATATTTATTTGTAATTTTAGATTTTATGAATCCTATATAATAAATTACTCATAATTGACATTAAGATATTTACTTATAATTTTATTTTGAGGAATCCTATGTAATATATTATTCTTATAATTTTATTTCGAAGAATCCTATCTAATATATTATTCTTATTAGTTAAGCACGTTTTGTCACTTCATCAAATATGTCTTCCAAAAAATTATGCTCATAATTACATAAATTATGCTTATTTTGAGGAATCCTATGCTCATAATTACATAAAACTTAAAAAAATGTTATAGAATATTTATTTAAAAATACACCTTCATAAAACACTTTAACCCCTAGAACTAATATTAAACCTATTAGACACACTGAATTCATGTAATGTATTTAGATCCGTCTTCTTTGGTTATCCAAGCACCAATTTCGAATCCTTCCTTCCACCACCACCAAATTCATAACAATGCACAATTCGGCGGCATGGAGAGAAATTCAATGATTTATTGAAAGAAACTATGGTGGAAATAATGCAGACCAAAAATTATTCATGCTTCCAAATATGATTTTGCAAAAATAATTTATGAGATGATTAATACAAAATTATACATGTACATTATAACATTTTATCCCATTCTAACATGTATCCGATTTCATTAAAAGTATTAATAAATATATATGAAAAGTGTCTACAACAATTGAAATAACTATCTAATTCAATTTGGAGAAGTAAACTAGTTTCCTATCAAACATCAAACATATGATATAACCATAATGAAATACATTAATTACACACGTTTTGGGAAAGAAATAAGAGAGTTATCATCTTATTAGAATGCACAACAAATGACAAAAAGAATGAAGTCACTTGATCCTCGTTGCGGCACCACATGGAACCATCGTCTGGATTCCTCTCCCGGATCACTGAAGGCTATTTAATCCTTTGCAATCCTAACTCAAAGTAAGTGAGGGAAAGAGAAGGAGTCTCTTTAATCCAACAAGACAATATGAGAAATGGGTGTTGGAAACAAGGGTTTCCAGAGCAAGGGGATGGTCTTAAAAGTATGGGAAATAATTGCTTGTAGACTTGAAGATAAATTTGATGGCATATGGATGCTCCTCCTCTCCTCCACTTTATGGTTCTATTTATACCATGAATAGTTGGTTGGATTAGTTATGTATGGGGAATAAGATGTTAACAATCTAGAAAATCCATAATCTTCGACCAAAAAAATGCATTTTGCATACATGTATATTTTTTTAGTATATTTTGGAGGCATACACAAGTTGTCAAAGGGAAACAAGTGTATATTAAGTTCCATAAGTGTGGAAACAAGTGTATATTAAGTTCCATAAGTGTGTTGTCAATAGCGTATGTATTGCCAAAAGGTGTTTTTTGAAGAGTTTCAAGAGGAATTTTTATATGTTAGGTCAAAAGGGAATTTTATTTGCAAGTGTAAGTGGATTTAGGATGAAGGCCAATGAATGCACCTTAAGCATATGGGGTGAAAAAAGGTGCTATAACATATTCCCCCTAATATGTGAGGTCAAAAGGGAATCAGATGGCTGAAATACATTATAAAATCCATGAGAAATCTATGTAGAGGATCTACGAAAATTTCACCAAATAATGGACCAGAACAATACCTACAGAAGAAATCAAGTATGAGATATCTCTCTTCCTAAGGTAGGCATACCCATGCTCATGCGTATAAAAACATGGCCTCTAAATCAAGTACACTATAGATCCATGAAGTATATATAAGCAATGATCATGGCCATGAAAAATGAATTTACAATTTATCTATGTCAAAATAGATCATAGCCACAAATAGATACAGAATGGATCTATGTCTCAAAATCATAGGAGGATAACTAGAATCAATCAGAGGAATAAATTGATCCTTCACAAGTACCAATGTCATATAGGTGAGTGGTACTGTCCTACACAACTTGAGCAATGCCATAAAAAAGTTGATGCTACTACATACCTTAGGTCTTCAACACAAACCGTCAAAGGTACGAGGCTACCCCATGTGAATAAATGATCTAAAGTTGAACATGGGAGACATCATTTGATTACCAATCATTGATATATTCCATTAACAAACACGAGAAAACCCATTGATAATGATAATGGGTGTTAAGGTACCTAGTACATTTTAACAAGTGTGAATGAATGAGTTGATGTCGAACTCTTGTAGAATCTATCAATCATGAGACATTAATGTATTCCCATCATCAATAGTGAGAGATCCTGCCAATGATGAATGCAAGCCCCAAAGTACTATAAAGACTCTAGATCTCGATCCCAGAGTAAAGAAGTTGATGTTTTTTATCACAGGATTCGTACTTATGCTAGCCCAACACAAGAATCCCAAATCTTGCGTAACTATGGAAGAACATACCACTATCACCTTAGTCAGGACTTCCCTCATTTTAGTGATGGAAGAGGTCCATGAAAAGGGAGGCTTCCCTGGTGACCTCAAGGGATCAAATAGCAATTGTAGTAGCCAAAGCTACCACCCCTTCTCTTGGTCACCAGATGATTGGTCTAGGTCATGGAAAAGAGAGGTTTGAAGATGATTTTGAGTACCTTCCCAAAACAAGAACACTTTGCAACATATATATAGAAATTTCCAAGTCAAAGTATGCAAAAATAAGCTCTTAGGACACTAGGCAAGACAAGTTTCAATGGCTATTACAGATTTATAGCAGTAAACAATTATATGACAACAATAAATGATTTGTAACAACAACAACAATTAGTGCTCATAAATGCAACAATTGACCATGAAAACGTAGGATACATCCACTAGAATATTATCCAATTGTTAGATGCTATTTTTTAGTAAGTTAAGCCACCAAAGAATGAGTGTATGCAACAAATTTAAGTGTTTTCATATGGTTGCAGAATTTTTTTATAACAACAACAAGAAATATAACGAGTTTGATAATGTTAGTGTTAATGAAATTAGTATAATGTTTTAGAGAGTTGAGAGAGTGAGTTCATTAATCAATTCACCATGATAATGCTTTAATAATAGTGCCTTTTAAGGGGTTATGGAGTCTTTCAAATACAACTAAGCTTGAAGGTTTATCTATTTGCATCTAAGAGGTAAGATCTAAACCCTAAGGTGCAAACACATTTGGGCCTTAGGTCTTAGATCTTGAGGAGAAGAACTTATAGGGTGCAAGCACATTTGGGCCCTAAAAGTTGTTCCTCCCTTTTTGTGACTTCAATTAGATCAAAGATCAAAAGTGTAGAGCTAAAATCCTAAAGTTCTAGCACTTTAGGGATTTATGGTTCTAACCCTAGCAAGGACAATTAACCAATTTTTAGACAAACATTACTTTGTGAGAGAAAGAAGAACTTATGTTCCTCTCTTAGGGTTTCACCAAAATAGATTTCTTGCAACAAGAAGCAATTTCACTATAAATATTAATAGCATGAAAATAAATTGCGGAAACACATTTACTTCATCCAAGAAAACAAGAGAATGTAACCCTAATTGCAACAACATCCATCCAAAATCAACAAATACATCCATAAGAGACCTTTCCAAGTGCGCATTAGAGAAGAAGAGCTAGTAGCCCTTAGAGGGAGAAAATTTCAAAAGTTACCCACAAATGGTGAGTGAAAGATGATCCTATGAAAAGGTAGTGCTATTCTTTCTTATATGAGGCCTAGCGCTATCATTTGTCCACCTAAATCAACAAGTTTACAATTCAAGTGGGGCTGACCCCTAATTCAACCTTTACAATGTGTAATAAATGCAAAAATACATTAAAATTCCCACACGTGTGAGATGTCAAGGCCTAGGATGGTGATATCAAGCCTCCAAAGTGAGGAAAATGTGAAGTGATGTGTCTTCTCACCCAAGGTCATGCCAAATCATCCCAAGTACCCATCCATCCATTAAACTCTAGCAACGTCCAACCATAGAAGGTGACATACAGGGTCTCGATGCACTACATCCAAGGAGGGAAGGGTCACGTTTTATCTTATTAAATTTAGAGAATCTCTTAAGTTTCTTTTCAATTTACTAGAAAATAATAACACATGCAGGATCACTGAGAGAATCAAAATCACAAGATACACATAATTTATCCTGGGAAACCATCAAGGGGAAGAAAACCCAACATAAACTTTCTTAATATAGATTGCTAATACCATGCCAATATAATAAACCAAACACTAGATACTATCCAAGACTGAGAAATGCGCCTCTCTCTTCCTTCTTCCGACAATTGGAAACTGCAGCTTCCTTCAAACTTGGTCACTAGATGAGCGACTTGAGTGAGTGAGATAATGAGGCGCCTTCCACTCTTATTTATACTAGCTTGCAGGTGCTAGGGTGGTGTCTCTTCATCAAGCAAGGCCGACTTCTTCACTTAGTGTTTAAAACCACTTTAATTAGGCATGGGGACAACTTCTTAATTAACAACATAATAATTAGGGTTTGATCAATCCACAAAAGGGGATTTGGTATTTTACAAAGCCCGACATGATCAATCCACAAAAAGGGATTGATCTACAAGATAATAGCTCAATAATAAGTAGAATATTCTTTGCAGTTACAATATTTCAGCACATCTCTGGATAATGTCTAAGCTATTGTTTCTACAACGTACTCCATATGTGGACATGCTAATCATCATCATGGTCAGGATCTTGTTGTCTATTGTGGGACACGAGACATAATCTCCTCTAGTTACCCCTAGGCATGGGGGTTTAGCATATGTCTCCAACATGGGTACATGTGCTCATCGTAGAGTGCATGAGAACCTCAACATATCTGGTCATCGATGGCATGCAATCATGCACCCACTTCAACCAACAACACCCTTTAGAAGCATCTATCGGTGGATGTGATCCACTGACTGTCAGTGATAAATCCAAAACCTTGCTGAAAAGAAAATGTTCCTTAGCTACAAAATGATAAAGCAAAAATATGCAGTGATTAAATGCAATTTCCTAACATGTATTCATCATGTACAAATGAAAATTCAACACACACACACACACACACACACACACACACACACACACACACACACACACACACAAGAAGATGCAATTTTACTTGTATAATACAAGATATATACAAATGAAATGCAAGATGAAAATTCCCTAACCTACCTAATCTATGTTAGTTTGAAATGATAGGTATAATCATATAACCAATAAAGCCATCCTAACATTGTATCAAAATATCTACCCTTTTGTTTCATCATAAACCAAAATAAGGAGTATTCAAGCACAAAAAGATCATGAGTCGACGTAAACATCATGCCATAACTAGTCATAAAATCCAACTCATGGAGGCATGAGGGAGGGACAAAATCATGTGCATAGGTATCACCACAACCTTTCCCTATCTATCCCAAGACAAGGTTGAAAGATTCATACAAAGGTAGATCCTCATCCTTAGCTACAAGGCCATCACTTGAAGATTGAGAAGAAGGGATGAGAAGGAACCTAAAGAAAACTTTAAGGTTGTCTATGGGAAAAGAGAGGGAAAGGTAATGGGTGAAACTAGCTCTAGACAAAAAAAATTCTCCCAACCCAAGGCTTGTTGATCTGGTGTGTGAAAGTGAAAACCCTTGCAACATACCATAGGTTGAAAACAACTTTCTCCCATAGGCATGTTAGAAAAACAAGATCGCAAAGAAATAAAATAAAACAAATGCGAAAATGAAACACATAAGATACACAATATAATAGAGACATAGATATATGTGGTTCACCCAGTGTGAACTACGTCCACTAGATAAATTGCCAAGTCCTTCCTTTATTATTATGCAGTAAATGAAGGGATACTACCTACAACATACCCGTTGTAACTTCCTCTTCTTTCACTCACAATACCTTCTCTCAAAATACAATATTCACTCACTCACACAGTTGCAATACAATTTCCTCATACATAAAAGAGGGTTTCCTTCTAGGGAAAAAATCCCTAACATAACTCCTACCGTCAGATATCCAACCTTATAATGAATGGTTCAAATTGACTATGAAATTACAATATTTTATAAGGCAATTTTTTTCAAAATTTTTCTTCGAGAGTGTTACCCCCGAATCCCCCACCAAGGGGGGGATCCAAAATTTCTCACCGCCTCCCTTGGACCTCCCTAGCGAGAGAAGTGGGGGAGGAAATCCCCCCCACATCCCCCGATTAGATAATGGGGTCCAAACGCAGCTGAAACAAGACCTCTGAATTAGGAAGATAATTAGGATCCACAACCAACAAGGCAAATGACTATCATGAGAAAAAATACCAACCACATCTATAGCAGAGTAGCAAGGTGAAAGAATAGGAGGCTGGAAACTCTCGTCACGAAAATCCTCCTTCGAGAAAACCATGTCCTTACCCTCATCAAATTTAGAGTACAACGATGGTTGAAAATTTTCGTCGTAGAATAAATCCAAGTGCTAAAAATAATAAGTATCAAAACCCCCAGGATATGATCATAAAACATCATGGGAATGTTGTAATAAGTCATTCCTGTGTGGTTGGGACAAATCTGTAATCATGTTATCTTCTTGTTACCAAGCATTTGAATCAATAGCAATCACGTATGGTTGTTCTAACGACAACAATTGAAAATTACCTTCAATATCATAAATGGGATCTCCATTAAAGCTATAACAAGTCACATCCCATTTACATCTACCAACATGTATAAACTCATCAATATTGTCAATCACATCATCACTTTCATTATAGCTTGAAAGGACTTGTGTATCCAAGGGTTCCTCTAGCACTTTTTCACTTTTCGAATCATATAATACAACAACATCAAAGTCTTGGAAAGGAGTATAACTTACCATGTTATTTTCTTCATGTGGATGACTTCATCAAGTGGAGGAGAAAATACCAACGCTTCATTTCCACAAGGAACCTCTTCATGGATTATCTATTCAACAAGGTGTGTTTCGTCAAAAATTTCTTCTTCGACATATTCAAAAGGCAACTCATGTTCATGTATTTGGTGACCTTCCTCATGATTCACCTCTTCAAGTCCTCGTTCTTCAATCAAATCTTTGTTGTCTTTAACAGAATCATGAGGTAATTCTTTCTCCTCTTCAAGGGATCGGTAGCCCTCTTCATGAATCTTCTCTTCAACTTCTTGTTCGTCAATGGACTCTTCATCTTCCTCAATAGGGACAAAACATAATCCTTCCCGTTGGAGGGCCATCGTGAGATCGTGGAGAGTGTCTTCATAACTTTTTGTTCTTGGGGCCCACATTTTTAGGAATTCCTCAATGAAGATCGTAAGAGAATATATACTCCTTGGATTAAGAGTATGCTTGACCCGGTCCTTTTGTTTTATTTCCAGAGATAACAAAACAATCTTATTAGTACATATTGATGTGTCACATTTATCTCTGAAACATACTTCAAGAAATTTACAACATGGATAATAGCGAAGGATGGGTCTCCATCAAATTTCAGACAATTTTTTCCCCAAATCAGAGAAAAGTGATTTGGGTATCCTAGAACATATTCAATATCCAGGGAGGGAAACATTCCATGAAGTGGCCAACGTGCCATAATTCCATCACTTGGAAATGCGCATTATCACAAAGTTGAGAGTAGGATGACACCTAGGAATATGTTAGTGGAGTCACCAGATGATCCGCCTTAGATCATCAAAGGAAGATGAGGGAAATATCCTCAGTGGAGTCTCTAGGTAAACTTGTAAGATAAGAGATTTGGGAGAAAGTTTACCAAAGATATGTCATTGAGGAGAATGACTCAATCCTCCATGGAAATGGCACCAAAATGTTATTGCAGGATTTGTACTTATGCAATCCCAACACAAGACTCCCAAATATTGTGTAACTATGGAAGAACCTACCACTATCACCTTAGTAGGGACTTCCCTTTTTTTAGTGATGGAAGAGGTCCACCACAAGGGAGACTTCCCTGGTGACCTCAAGGGATAAAATAACAAGTATAGTAGCCAAGGATATCACCCCTTGTCTTGGTCACCGAATGATTGGTCCAAGTCATGAAAAATAAGAGGTTTGAACATGATTTTGAGTACCTGCTTAGAACAAGAACACTTTTCAACATATATATAGCAATTTCCAAGTCAAAGTATGCAAAAATAACCTCTTAGGACACTATACACGACAAGTTGCAATGGTTGTTACATATTTGCAATAGTAAACAATTATATGAAAAAAATAAATGATTTGTAACAACAACAATAACTAGTGCTCAGACATGCAACAATTGACCATGAAAACTTAACATACATCCACTAGAGTATTATCCAATTGTTAGATGTTATTTCTAAGTAAGTTAAGCAACCAAAGAATGAGTGTATGCAACAAATTAAAGTGTTTTCAGGTGGTTGTAGAATTTTTTTATAACAACAATAAGAAATATAATGAGTTTTCCAAAGTTAGTGTTAGTGAAGTTAGTATAATTCTTTACAGAGTTGACAGAGTGAGTTCATCAATCAATTCACCGTGAGAATTATTTAATACTAGTGCCTTTTAAGGGGCTATGGAGTCTTTCAAATGCAACTAATCTTGAAGGTTGATCTGTTTGCATCCAAGAGGTAAAATCTAAACCCTAAGGTGCAAGTACATTTGGGCCTTAGGTCTTAGAGCTTGAGGAGAAGAACTTCTAGGGTGCAAACACATTTGGGCCCTATAAGTTGTTCCTCCCTTCTTGTGACTTCAACTAGATCAAAGATCAAAATTCTAGGGTTAAAATCCTAAAGTGATAGCACTTTAGTGATTTAGGGTTCTAACCCTAGCAAGGAAAATTAACTAACTTTTAGACAAATATTAACTTGTAAGAAGAAGAAGCACTTATGTTCCTTTCTTAGGGTTTCACCAAACAATATTTCTTGCTACAAGAAGAAACTTCACCATAAATATTAATAGCATGAAACTGAATTGCAGAAACACACTTACTTCATTGTAATGTTCCCGACTTGGCTAGTCTAGGAAACGCTGCTAATGTGTGTGTAGGATCAAAGGTTTACAACATATAAATGATCATACAAATAATAAATGCGACAAAGGACTACAAGTTTGTATTATGATATCTCTGTGGATTACAAAAATGGCCGAATGTGGATGAATATTGACAATACTCGACTAGATCAACATACAAAGGATCTTAGCCAGAATATAAATAAGCAATTGTGATTGAATAACAACACTCGGCTAGATCAAAAGACAAAAGGATCTTAGCTGGAATACAAATAAGCAACTAAAAGATAATACCCGAAATATGGGAGCACTGAAGAATGATGGAAGACCTGGATGATCTTCCCG
>ML796743.1:68236-91729 GCA_009831015.1 Picea engelmannii
TTTTCCATTTTTGCTTATTCGCTAAACTTGGTAAAATTAATATTCTGGAATAATTTGAATGAACGAATAATAGTTAATATTAATAATTTAGTATTTGAAAATAATGTTTTTAGATAAAGTTAGATAGGATGAGCATCCCTAAACAATTACAATTTTGAACCTACCAAAATTTGGTCCTTGCTGTTTTCTTTTGTTTGATTTGGCCTTGTAGGGTTCGGGTGCAGTGACGGTTGTTGGAGCTTTTATTTTTTCCTTTTTTTTGGATTATTATTGTTTATTTGGGGCACTTTACGGTGTTCATACCCTGCACCCATGGGTCTACATGCAATTGTGTTATTTTCCATGTCTGTCGAGGCTGATATCTGTTATTCTGTGAGATTTTGCTGCTACTCTAGTCTTGCCATGAAAGAAAATAGTTGCATGCAAAATTGTTAGAGGATTGCATGTGAAGTTACAATATTGTTTGCTTCTAAAAGTATATGTTTACTATGTATTGCTCATTTCTCCGAATTTTTTTATATCAGTGGCCTGACCAAATTGTACAAACTTCCTCGTCTAATTAAATTATGCAATATCAAAAATTAATATTAATAATTTAGTATTGGAAATAATGTTTTTAGATATGTTAGATAGTTTATAGCGATTAGAATATATAAAAAATGGCATTTTTAGATAGTTTATCGGGGTCTCTGGATGCTATTTGTAGGCCATGAAACAATAAAACCTCAATTTTCAGCTTGCCAGGCCATGAACCTGCCATTCAAAAAGTGCCTAAGTATGAAATAAGGAATCCGCATATGATGTATAAAATCTCATGTCCATACTTTATAAAAGTACATGTTTACTATGTATTTCTCATTTGTCGGAAAACTTTTATATCATTCGGTCCACCAAAATAGAAAAACTTCGTCATCTACTTAAATTCCGCAACATCAATATGTAATATTAATAATTTAGTATTGAAATTAATGTTTTTAGATATGTTAGGTAGTTGATAGGCATTGCCATCCGTAAACAATAGAAAATTTGAACCATCCAGCCCTCGAGTCCATCTGTCAATCTTCATATAGCAGAAGTCCAAATGCTACTTGGAAGATACAAAACAATGAAAGTGCAATGTTCAACCAGCCAGGTCGAGATCCCTTGATAAAAAAAAGTGGCTAAATATCGAATGAGGGATCCACATATGCTCTATAAAATCTCTTGTCCGTAGTTTCTGGAAGTACATGTTTACTATGCATTTCTTGTTTGTCAAAAAACTTTTATATCAATCGCCCGACCAGATTGCAAAAACTTTCTCGTCTAATTAAATTATGCAATATCAAAATTTAATATTAATAATATAGTATTGAAATTTCTGTTTTTAGATATGTTAGATAGTTGATAGGGATTAACATATGTAAACAATGGAAAACTCGAACCCGCTAGCCCTTAAGTCCATCTGTCAATTTGTATATCGCAGAACTCCGAGTGCTATTTGGAGAACACAGAACAATGAAACTGCAATGTTCAGACTCATGTCCATATAGAGACTCCACATATTCTCTATAAAATCTCATGTCCATACTTTATATAGAGACTCATGTCCACAAGTCTTAGGTGCTATTTGTATATCTCCGCAAGTTCGGTTGATACTCAATTTTTAGCCCACCAGGTTGCAAACCCGCGATCCAAGAAGTGCATGGAGCGCCTATCAATTTGTATATCGTGGAAGTCTAGATGCTATTTGTAGGACACCGAACAATAGATACTTATTTTTCATCCCGCCAGGCCGCGAACCCACGATCCAAAAAGTGCCCAAGTATGGAATGAGGGATCCACATATGTTCTAGAACAATACAAACGAAACGTTCAACCAAGCATCCCGTAGGTCCTCCTGTCAATTTGTATATCTCGAAAGTTTGGGTGTTATTTGTAGGACACATAACAATAAATATTCTATTTTTAGCCCACCAGGCTGCGAACCCGCGATAAAAAAAGTGGCTAAGTATGGAATGAGGGATCTGCATATGCTCTATAAAATCTCATGTCCATACTTTATATAGAGACTCATCTTTGCAAGTTTGGCTGTCAATTTGTAAATCGTGGAACTGTAGGTGCTATTTGTAGCACATGGAACAATAGATACTCAATTTTCAGCCTGCAACCCAAAACGTGCCTGGAGTGCCTAACAATTTGTATATTGCAGAAGTCTAGGTGCTATTTGTAGGACACTGAACAATAGATACTTAATTTTCAGCCTACCAGGCCACAAACATGCGATCCAAAAAGTGCCCAAGTATGGAATGAGGGATTCACATATGTTCTAGAACAATACAAATGCAATGATAAGCCAAGCAACTCGTAGGTCCTCCTGTCAATTTGTATATCGCAGAAGTATGGGTGTTATTTATAGGACATAGAACAATAAAGACTCTATTTTCATCCCACTAGGCCGCGAACCCCCGATCAAAAAAGTGGCTATGTATGGAATGAGGGATTCACATATGCTCTATACAATATCATGTCCATACTTTATATATAGAGTCATCTGCACAAGTCCGGCTGTCAATTTGTATATCGCAGAAGTGTAGGTGCTATTTGCAGGCCATAGAACAATAGATACTCAATTTTCATCCCACCAAGCTGCGAACTCGCGATCCAAAAAAGTGCCTGGATCGCTTATCAATTTGTATATCACGGAAGTCTAGGTGCTATTTGTAGGACACCGAACAATAGATACTTAATTTTCAGCCCGCCAGGCCGCGAACCCGTGATCCAAAAAGTGGCCAAGTATAGAATGAGGGATCCACATATGTTCTAGAAAAATACAAATGCAATATTCAACCAAGCAGCCCATAGGTCCTCCTGCCAATTTGTATACTGCGGAAGTCTGGGTGTTATTTGTAGGACACGAAACAATAGAGACTCTATTTTCAGCCCGCCAGGTCGCGATCCCACGATAAAAAATGTGGCTATGTATGGAATGAGAGATCCACATATGCTCTATAAAATATCATGTCCATACTTTATATAGAGACTCATCTCTGCAAGTCCCGCTGTTGTTAATTTGTATATTGCGGAAGTGTAGGTGATATTTGTAGGCCACGGAACAATAGATACTCAATTTTTAGCCCGCCAGGCTGTGAACCCGCGATCCAAAAAGTGCCTGGACCGCCTGCCAATTTGTATATCATAGAAGTCTAGGTGCTATTTGTAGGACACCGAACAATAGATACTTAATTTTCATCCTACTAGGCTGCAAACCCACGATCCAAAAAGTTCCCAAGTATGGAATGAGAGATCCACATATGTTCTAGAACAATACAAATGCAATATTTAGCCAAGCAACCCGTAGGTCCTCCTATCAAATTGTATACCATGGAAGTCTGGGTGTTATTTGTAGGACACAGAACAATAGAGACTCTATTTTCAGCCCACCAGGCCGCGAACCCGTGATAAAAAAAGTGGCTATGTATGGAATGAGGGATCTGCATATGCTCTGGAAAATCTCATGTCCATACTTTATACAGAGACTCATCTCTGCAAGTTCGACTGTCAATTTGTATATCGCGGAAGTGTAGGTGCTATTTGTAGGACACAAAACAATAGATACTCAATTTTCAGCCTGCCAGGCCGCGAACCTGTGATCCCAAAAGTGCCCAAGTATGGAATGAGGGATTCGCATATTTCTTATGAAATCTCATGTCCATACTTTATAAAAGTACATGTTTACCATGTATTACCTGTTTGTCGGAATACTTTTATATCACTTGGCCAACCAGATAGTACAAACTTTCTCATCTAATTAAATTCTGCAATATGGACCAACCAACTCGTAAGTCCGCCTGCCAATTTGTATATCACGGAAGTGTAGGTGGTATTTGTACGACACAAAACAATAGAGACTCAATTTTAAGCCTGCCAGTCCGAGAACCCACAATCGAAAAAGTGCCTAAGTATGGAATGAGGTATTCGCATATGCTCTATAAAATCTCATGTCCATACTTTATAAAAGTGCATGTTTACTATGTTTATTGATAATATGTTATAAATTATCAATATGTAATATTAATAATTTAGTATGGAAAATAATGTTTTTAGATATGTTAGATAGTTCAAAGGGATTGCCATCTATAAACAATGGAAATCTTGAACGTGCTAGCCCTCGATTCCATCTGTCAATCTGTCTATGGAGAAACTCCGAGTGCTATTTGGAGGACACGAAACAATGAAAGTGCAATGTTGGACCAGCCAACCCGCAGGTCCACTTTTCAATTTACAAATTCCGTGACATACAAATTGACGACCGATATCTGTCACTGAGATACAATATGGCCATTGGCCCTTCACGTCTTCTGGGTGTATCTTCTTCCATTTTTCTTTTGTAACCCGCCCGAACGCTTTCCATTGGTATTTCTTGGAATCAGTTTCCCCATCACCATATTTCTTGGAATCAGTTTCCCCATCACCGTTGCCTTCGTGCTTGTTTCCAGATATGAAATAATTAAGCTTTAATGCTAGTAGCCATCCTGCAAGAACCGTTAAGATTGTCATTAATGTCCAAAAATCCGAAGAAGATTTATCATTAATATGAATTAAACTAAGATTTCCGCACAACTATGTTATCCTTTCCAAGTATTCATTTCAAAGGTGATGCAATCTTCTTTTTTTGTGTGCCCACGGGTTGGTGCTTTTAATAAATTTCTAATTCTTAATCTCTTTTCACCGTCACCGCCACCTTCACACTTTTTTCTAATTGTGCAATTACTGAGCTGTGATGGTGACAACTTATTCCGCACAAACACTGGAAATTGTCATTGATCAATGAAAGGCTTGAGGAGATATTCCATTGATATGCATTAAACCATAATTTGCGGAGGGTTATATTATCCCTCCCCAATTTTCATTTCAAACATCGTCTCAAGCAAACATAAATTCTTAATAACTTCTGGCAACAGTTCTCTCCACACACAAAAAACACATTGGGGCATAATGGCCAGACATTCCACTATTCCAGGGCATATTCTTACTATTCATTTCCCTCCACCCAGAAGAAAAAAAGGAAATGGTCCCTTGGTACACTGAGAGATATATTTCAATCCAAAGAATTCCATCGCAACCCTGGCTGCTCAAAGAACCATTCCAGTTGGATTTATGCTTGTCGTAGAAGTTGATGCCATGAATTTTGAGCCAGAAGAAGATGATCAGATGGACGATGATATGAAAATGGATGATGACAATGAAAATAATCTTCCCACTCCTGTGCCCAAATTTAAATGAACCATAACAAATAGATCTTCTCGGCTCGGTGATGGCGGGCATGACAACACCAAAAGGAGTTTCAAAAAAGAAACCAATGGTAAACGCAACAACCACTTTTCAGTGCAAAAGTAGGAATTCCAGAATTCCAAATTAGTCCGTTATGGGCAGAAGAGTTTCACTGTAAAGCAATGATATGTTGATTCTCCCAGAGATATATTCCAAGAGAAAAAATTATTTATTAACATCTTCGGGAATCAGGTCCAAAACTCTCACTGCTGCAAGGCATGTCCCTACTAGTCATCTCCTTCTGCCCATAATGGACTAATTTGGGCCTCTGGAATTGCACATGCAAGATGTGCTACTCAATTGTTTTGGACTATGCAGAGGCGGTTTCAACTAACGGCTATTCAACTTGCCCTGCAACCATTTACGTGTTGCATACTGCGGATACCGTGCCTATGTTTGTCGCAGATACCTTCAATGTTTTGGCCCGAAGAACTGGGTCCAATTTCTAAGGATAGATGTACAATACTTGGTGTTTTTCTTATTTTTTTAAATGGATTTGCTATTAATTTTTTTTTCCTTCGACTCTTCGTTGCTGCCTCTTTTATGGATTTAACACATATTCTAACTTGCGTGGTTCGGTGCTCTCGTACTTATTTGATATTTTGTTTACTAATACCAATGTACAATGTTGCAACAAAATCGTTATTATTGTTTCTAGACATGCAATTATTAAGTTTTAATGCTAACAACTCATTATGCAAGAAGTTTAATACTTGACTTAATATGTTGCACCCATGGAAGAAATGAACACATTTACACCCACATGTTCCAATAAAATCTAATCTTCAACAAAGCATTTGCTGACAATTAGTAGAATATGAAGTTTAGTAGTTAAGTTAATATGTTACAGTCATGGAAAAATGTATCAAGAACATATTTGCATGCAGAGGTTGCAATAAAATCTAATCTTGAACAACACATTTGCTAACAATTAGTAGAACATCATGGTTTTGCAACAATGGGGCTTCCTTGAAACCGATTTGCACTTACCAAAACTGCCTTCCGCCTTTATATTTTCCCACTCTTTTATTCCCTCTAGTTTCTCTTCCTGGTTACTTAATCGTTTTTTTTTGGAAAATGCCTTTCTCCACAGCTTCACGGATTCACGCCTTTCCAACGATCGCTTCCCCTTTCTTCAAATTGACCCTCTATTGTTCCCTGTCCCACAACTGCCACCCAAAGTTCCACGATATACAAATTGACAGGCGGACTTGCGCGGTGGTCGGGTCAACATTGCACTTCTACTTTTCCGTGATCTCCAAACAACATTCCGAGCTCCGCGATATACAAATTGATAGATATAAAAACTTGCAACCATTCTTAGATCATACCCTCTTCGGTATTACGGTCCCCATTTTGAAGCTCATCTGTCCTCTTTCCATACTTCGCCATTTATTCAAATTTCTTTGGTGGATTGTCGGTTTGGTGGGTTGACGAAATATTCAGTTTGTAGTCGTTGTTTCCTATGCCCGCGCCCCTTTAATATTAGCAATTGAAAATTATATATAAGATCTTATTGCTACTCATGCAATTATCAATTTCCCTATTCCATACTTATCCACTTTGCCGGAATTCCGCAAATATACAAATCGGTCGCTGAACTGCCCCATCATGATCTCTTCCGTTTTACACATTTTGCACTCAAAATTTTTGAAACATAAAATTTCACCGTGCAACACTCGACTATCCTGACTATCCCCATAACCCTTTTTTGAATCCCATCCGATCACTTTTCAAAGCTTTCCATTCTTTCCTTTCTCTCCGTCGTCTTCGTCACCTCCACACTTGTCTATAATAAAAGAAAATAAAAAGTTATATATATATATATATATATATATATATATACATATCTTGTTTCTAAATATGGAATTACTGGCATTTAATTCTAACAGGTCATCATGCAAAAACCGTATAGATTGTCATTGATGGGCGAAAGGCTTGAAGACATCTCGTATTGATGCGCATTAAACCAAAATTTGCGGGGGAATTATATTATTCCTTCCGAATGTTCATTTCAAAATCATGAAATCCTGTTCACATGGCATGGCCTTTGCACGTTCATGAAACCTCCATTCCTTAATTGCTCTTCGCTGTACCCACCACCTTCGCATTTCTAAATATGCAATAAATAAACTTTACTGGTAATAGTTCATCATGCACCACCAATACAGATTGTCATTAATCAGTGAAAGGCTTGAGGAGATTTCCCATTCATAAGAATTTAACCAAGATTTAGCGAAAAGTTACATTATCGGCTCTAACTGTTCATTTAAACCATCATCTGCAGCAAAGCAATCTTCTCATAAACCTATGACATTAGCTCGAAAACAATTCTATGGAGATACAATGAACATCTTCGGGCACGAGGACTAGAACTTCAACTTGTCCAAGGCATTTTCTTATTACTCAACCTTTGCTGTAGAGAACCAAGTAATTTGGACCTCCAGGATTGCCCATGCAGGGCATGTCCTTGAGGTTTTTGACTTTAAGGACCTAGTCTCTTGGTGCGCCGATAAATATATTGTAGAGAAAATAATGATTCCACTGCAGGACCGCTCTTTTGTTTCTTTGTCATCTCAGGTGTTCCACCAGATGATGAAATTGCTGGAGCCAACATTGACGCTCAAAGGAGAGGATTACAAATAGTTCCTAGCAAATCATAATAACAGATTGGATCACTTTCCCCCTTTTTTGCAAAACCCGAATCTAGTTCCTGAAGATATTACAGGCATCTAGGTTAGTTCATTTAGAAATCCATTTCGCGAAATTGCCTGGTTGTTTACAAGAATAACGAACAAGATTCCACAGGTACTGTTTTCCTGCATGGCGCTTTATATTTTGTATTTCACAGTCAACGAACAAGCCATTTTTGATTGGGGCAGGTTAATTTCATATGAAATCTCTTCCCAATTGTCAAACTACAAAAGAAAAAAGAAATTTTATATGTCATCCTATTTAGTTTTTTCAATAGCACATTCCTGTCGGTTTCCACAACTGTCTCTATCCAAGAATTTCAACTGCGAATTCCACCCAGTAACGTTCTGGTACCAGGCCTTGTGGAAGAACAAGGATTCCCACTGTTTTTATGAGTTTTTTAATGGCTTCCTGTCTGGTTTCAAAGTTTTGTTGTTAGGAGAAGATGTTCCTCACACATCTGAACAGGCAACTAGTTTTTTGGACAAAAAGGGGACACTCGAACATTTGGATAATTACATTGTCATAAGAATTTTTGGCTTGACGCAGGCGCGCCACCCATGGCATGTCCGCTCAAAGGACCTTCTCTTCTTACTCGGCCCGAAGAACTGAAAAACTCTTCTAATTCCCTATTGGGAATTTTCCACACCCACAACAACTCTCCAACTGACCTCCCTTAACGGTCGGGAAATCAACGCTGCCCTCTTTTATTTGTGATCGGGGTTCCTGTTATCCGGATCTTGACACCAGTGATGTTCTGGTAACTTGGATCACCAATCCCCGATCTCCGATGTTCTCCTTTGTTTCCTTAGCCCCACCTGGCTAAGCCTTCAGTCCACACGACCACTCTCTATAAGACCTCAGCCTTATATCCCTTCTGTCGGGGTTTCTGACTTCAAATTCCCGATGCTACTCAAATTCCTGTTAGCCCTCTAGGCTAAGCTTCTGGGTCCACGTGACCTGTCCTTATATGACTGCAGTAATATCCCTCATCAGATTTTTGAACTTTCCGATGTCAAAATACAATTGTCCCCAGGACTTGCGATTTCCCAAATCCCGACGCGCCTTTTTCACGATAGCCCTCCTGGCTATAGGCCTTGGCTCATATGACCATTAACCCGTGGCCACGGTCTTATCCCCGTTGGGGCTACGGGGTTTCAATACTTCGCTCAGATTCTCGACTGAGACTCTCCTTAGCCTGCGCACTCCTTGCAAGGCTAGTGTTACTCAATCTCACTTCTGAGAACGAGAGTTAAACTATCTGAGCCTTCTGTCAACACACTCCTTGCAGATGACTTCAACTGCACTCCTTGCAGGAATCCTTGCTCAAATGGTGAAACAATTGAAACTCATTCCTTCTATTTCCTTTCAAATTTCAATCTCAACACATGAAATCATATACACAACATAATAGCAAATGCATAATAGGAAGTAAATACTCATGAACATATCATTCAACACACATACACAGAGAAAAACACACACTCCATGAATTTGAATTAAACTCTTCTATTAATCCAAATGACTGTACATGGGTGTTCTTCTACACAGTTCTTTGCTTCTCTTCTCTATGTTCTTGAGTCTTCTAATTCTTCCTGAATTATTTTACAATGCACAATGAGGGTGTCTATGTCTGTTTTCTCTCCTTTCTTCTAAAATTGTCTAATCTAGTATTCAATTCTACCTACTTACATTTATTAATATAAATGCCTCCATCTACTTTAGATGAGAGCGGGGCACTCAAGGTCTGAATACATTATACCAAGGCACCTTCATTAAATGATCTCATTTATGCTTGGTGCATCAACTTCAAGGGAATTTTCAAAATTTTGGGTTGGCGTGTGCCCAACTATCCTTTGTCTACTGCGCTGGCTCGCTTGTCTAGGGAGATGCTCCTGCATCATACTCCCTCGCTTGAAAATTTGCATGGGATCCTGCCCACGAGCTCCTGCATGGTATGTCAGTGCTTCAGAATCTCTGCTTCAGTCTCCCAACTGGCATCTTCAACTGGATGGCCCTTCCACTTGACCAAATATTCAAAATATTCTTTCCTTCTGGTTTTCTTACCCACTCATTTATTCAGTATTTGTTCCATCTGTGGCTTCTCTGCAACTGGCATCTGCTTCTGCCACTGAACCTCTAGCTGTTCATCACTTGTTCCTTCTTCCTCAATCTTGTATGGGTATAAATCCGAGACATTGAATATTAGAGATATTCCGATCCCATCCGATAATTCAATCTCGTAAGCATTCTGTACCATTTTCTTCAAGACCTTGCATGGTCCAATTTTCTTCATCTTCAATTTATTATACGTCCCTCTCGGGAACCTTTCCTTCCTCAGATGTGCTAGAACCAAATCACCAACCTCGAACTGAAGTTGTCTTCTATGCTGATCGGCTCTGCGCTTATATTCTTGGCTTGATTTCAGCAACCGCTCCTTCACCTGGCTGTGAAGTTCTTTCATTGCCTCAACAAATTCTTCTGCACTAGCGCTCCTAGTAGCAGTCTATTCCGAATCTCTCAATTCACAAACTCCTCTCAGTTGTGTGCCATATACAATCTGGAATGGACTCTGCCCTGTGCTCCTGTTAACAGAGTCATTGTAAGAAAACTCTGCCTGTGGCAATATATTGTCCCAACTGCTATGGTGCTCTGTCACCAAGCTTCTCAACAAGTCTCCCAAACTTCTGTTCACCTCTTCTATTTGTCCATCCATCTGAGGATGATAAGCTGAACTAAACAACAAGTTAGTCCCTAGCTTCTTCCATAATGTTCTCCAAAAGTTCCCTAAGAACTTTGTGTCTCTGTCCGAAACTATGCTTTTCGGCAATCCATGAAGTCGAATGACCTCCTTGAAGAATAGATTTGCGATGTGAGTCACATCACTGGTCTTCTGGCATGGGATAAAATGTCCCATCTTGGAAAACCTATCCACTACCATAAAGATGGAGTCAACACCCCTTTGTGTCTTTGGTAACCCCAATACAAAATCCATACTTACCGCCTCCCACGGCTTGTCTGGTACGGGAAATGGTTGATAAAATCCCGCATTTTGTTTCCTTCCTTTTGAATGATGGAAAATCTGGCATCTGTCAACAAATATCTTGACATGCGCTCGCATCCCTGGCCAAAAGTATGACTCGCTTAGCTTTGCAAATGTTTTTTCATGGCCAAAGTGTCCTGCTAACCCACCATTGTATTTCTCTTTTAACAAGTTCTCCCTCATGGAGCATTTCGGAATACACAGTTGATTGCCTCGTAACAAAAATCCTTCCTGGATCATGTACTTTATCCACTGGCTTCTGTCTCTGAGAACTGGGTTCTCAGCTGCTTCATACGCTTCCTTAAAATCTTGATCATCTGCATACATGTCCCTGAGATCATCAAAGCCTAACGTCCTGACTTTGAACTCCTGCAACAACAAACAATTCCTACTCAAAGCATCAACCACTTTGTTAGCGGTACCAGAAATATGCTTAGTTACAAAGGTGAAATTCTGCATGTATTCAACCCACTTAACATGCCTCTGATTCAATTTCTCCTGTTGAGTCACAAATTGTAATGCATGGTTATCACTATACAAAACAAATTCCTTTGGAATCAAATAGTGCCTCCATTTCTTCAATGCCTGTATGATGGCATAAAATTCCTTATCATATGTGGAGTATTTTTCTTTTGCCTCATTCATCTTTTCACTGAAATATGCAATCGGTCTGTCCTCCCGACTTAAGACCTCTCCTATGGCAAACCCGCTTGCATCACATTTTACCTGGAATGTCTTTTTAAAATCTGACAACACCAGAATTGGTTGTTCTGTAATCTTCCGTTTCAACAAATTGAAACTCTTCTTAGCCTCATCAGTCCAGTGAAAAGATTTATGTCTTTTCTTCACTGTATCCATCATTGCTGCGCTAATTCCACTGAAATTCCTGATGAATTTTCGGTAGAAACTAGCCAAACCGTGAAAACTTCTCACCTCAAATATGTTCTTTGGTGATGTCCAATTTTTGATCACTTCCACCTTATCTGGATCCATCCTCAATTCATTTGCTGAGATAACAAATCCCAAGTAAATGAGTTCTGTCTTCATGAATGAGGACTTCTTTATGTTTATCAACAACTTTTCCTGCTGTAATCTCTTCATCACAATGGCCAAATGCTTCAAATGCTCAACCTTTGTCTTGCTGAAAACCAATATGTCATCCAGATACACGATGACAAATCTCCCGATGAAATCCTTCAGGACTTCATTCATCAACCTCATAAAGGTACTCGACGCATTCGTCAAGCCAAACGACATGACAAGCCATTCATACAAACCTTCATTTGTTTTGAATGCTGTTTTCCATTCATCACCTTCTCTCATACGAATCTTGTGATATCCACTCTTCAAATCTACCTTTGAAAAAAATCTTGCTCCACTTAAGCAATCCATCAGATCATCTATCCTCGACAATGGAAATCTGTACCTGATAGTTATCTTGTTAATCACCCTTGAATCAGTGCACATCCTCTAGCCTCCGTCTTTCTTCGGACTGAGTACTGTCGGAACAACACATGGACTCAAGCTTTCCCTAAACAAACCTTTGTCCAACAACTCCTGGACCTGTATTTTAACTTCTTCATTCTCCCGCGGCATCAATCTGTACGCGGCTTTGTTTGGTAAACTAGCTCCTGGTATGAGATCAATGTGATGACTTACACTTCTCATCGGTGGCAATGAACGAGGTAGTTCATCCTCTACAATATCAATGAACTCTTCCAGCAGTTCCTGAACTTCTCCTAGCAAATCATCCACTCTTGTGCTAGTCAGAACAATTCTCGGTTTTCTGTCCACAAAGAATTGTGGATCCTCCTTCCTCTTAACTTCTGTAAGAAGTTCCTTCCCACTCATGAGAAATACTGTGTTGCTTACTTCCGGTTTCGCCTCGTTATCCTCAATTGGATGCAACATGTGGGTTCTCCCATTCTTCTCCAGGGTGTATGTGTTCATCCTCCCATCATGAATCACATTTCTATCATATTGCCATGGTCTACCCAACAATAGGTGACAAACATCCATAGGAATAACATCACAGAGTATTTTATCATTATATCCTCCTATTTTGAATTCAACTAAACACTGTTTAGTGACACTTACCTGATGTCCCTTCTGTAGCCATGAAACTTTGTATGGACTCGGGTGATCAGTCGTCTCCAGATCCATCTTCTCTACCATATCGGTTGAGACGAGATTATTCGTGCTACCGCTGTCCACAATGACCTTGCATGCTCTATCCTTGGTCTTGCAAGTAGTCCTAAAAATACTGTTCCTCTGTACTGAATTCTCCATCTCCTTCTATGGCATCAAAAGAACCTTCCACATCACCAACGATCTTCCACCTTCAGCATATTTTGCCTCAATATCTCACCTCTGTGCCTCGGCGATGTGAGTCTCTCCAGTTTCTTTCTTTTTCTCTGGACACTCGAACGACCTGTGCCCATTCTTTCCGCATGTGAAGCATGTAATTACTCCACCTCTCCCTCTTCCTCTACCTATGGTACGAGGAAGAGTGTTGTTATCAGCATATCCTCCGCTCTGCTTAGTATGATGTTCTCTCTGTTCATCATATCGCCCTCATTGTGAACTTCCACCTCTCTCGGTTCTAGTCTGAGGCTTCTTCTAGTCGTCCTTGGGCTTCTGGGTTCTTTCCTGGGCAACTGCTTTGCCTCTGGGCTGAATCCTGCCTCGCCCTCACTGACCTTGTTTACGGCTCAACTTCTCTTCATATTTCAAAGCCATTTGGTAGGCATCCTCCACCGTTCTGATGGTTTCCATACTCATTTCATCCTGAATCTCATATCTCAGGCCATTCATATACCTGGCCACTTTTTCTTCATTGCTTTCGCGATGACCTGCCCTGATATTCAACCTGTAAAACTCTTCAGTATATTCCTTTGCTGTCATCAGCTTCTGTCTCAGGTTTTGCATCCTCCTGAACAGAGAAATTTGATAGTCTCTGGGGATGAACTTTACCTTCATCTTTGCAATCATTCGATCCCAACTTTTAATTTTCTGCTTGCCTTGGCAACATCTGTCAGCTTGTAGTTCATCCCACCACAAGGCTGCATGTCCTTTTAATCTCATGACGACAACCTTCTTGTCCTCTTCAACATCTTCATAATAAAAATAGGTGTCCAGAGCTCTACTCCAGTCTAGAAGCTCTTCTACATCCAGATTTCCCTCATAAACCGGAATGTCCATTTTTACCTTTATACTCATTCTTGCAACAACTTTAAGTAAGCGTTCACTTGTTGCATCTTCCGTTGGGATTTCTTCTTCTCCCTGTCCAACATCATCTTCATTTTCAGACTCACTAATATCTCCTGCATCATCTTTTCTCTTTTCTCTTATCCCCATATCCACAATCATAGAGCGTAAGTTATGCAGTTCTCTTTCCACTTATGGATTCTGCACTTGCCTACCCCTACCTCTGGGCGTTTCCCTTTCCTCCCCTGGATCGGGTGATTGTTTATCTCTTCTCCTTGGCGGCATGGTGAATTCTCCTTTTTCTCTGCTATAGAAAGCAAAGACTCCTTCTTGCGCTCTGATACCACTTGACGCAGGCGCGCCACCCAGGGCACGTCCGCTCACAGGACCTTCTCTTCTTACTCGGCCTGAAGAACTGAAAAACTCTTCTAATTCCCTATCGGGAATTTTCCACACCCACAACAAATCTCCAACTGACCTCCCTTAACGATCGGGAAATCAACGCTGCCCTCTTTTCTTTGTGATCAGGGTTCCCGTTATCGGGATCTTGACACCAGTGATGTTCTGGTAACTTGGATCATTGATCCCCGATCTACGATGCGCTCCTTTGTTGCCTTAGCCCCATCTGGCTAAGCCTTCAATCCATGCGACCACTCTCTATAAGACCTTAGCCTTATATCCCTTCTGTCGGGGTTTCTGACTTCAAATTCCCGATGCTCCTCAAATTCCCGTTATCCCTCTAGGCTAAGCTCCTGGGTCCACGTGACCTCTCCTTATATGACTGCAGTCATATCCCTCATCGGAGTTTCAGACTTTTCGATGTCAAAATACAATTGTCCCCAGGACTTGCGATTCCCCGAATCCCGACACGCCTTTTTCACGATAGCCCTCCTGGCTATAGGCCTTGTCTCATATGACCATTAACCCATGGCCACGGTATTATCCCTGTCGGGGCTACGGGGTTTCAAATGCTGCAAAACCACTTACCTGTTGGATTCCTGATTCTCCGTCAGGCTGACAACTGGCTTCCACTACGGTGCCTCCATCCTTTCTGACGTGCTGACAGCTGGCCGCACGACTACACCTTCCTCCTCGTCGGGGTTTCGCGGTTCACGAAACCAAAGTGCATAAACACTTTGTCACCGGGATCCCCGATATCCCGATGGCCCTAAACTCCGATGGATGACTCCTTGTCGGGGCTTTTCCCAATGACGCTGATTTCTTCCACGCGTCCTTTCTGATGAACGGTCCCTATTTCTCTGGGGTTTCGGGACTTGTAATGTCTCAACTTCCTTGTCCTCAAGAACTTCGATTTCCCGACGTCGGATATCCCGACTCTCCTCGGATTCCTGACACCTGTCCTCCCGAACGGACGATTCAGTTTATGCCAGGTTTTTCACTATGAACTTTTCCCGAACTTCTATCCACGAAACTTCTGACTTCCTGAACTCTTGACGCCTTGATCTCTGCCATGTGTCAAACTGTCGGATGACTCTGATCTTCCCGGGACTTTAGGGTTTCAAATATCGAAAAACATTCAACCACGGGATTTCCGATCCTTCAAATCCTGATGGTAACCCTCGTGCAACTTCTGTCAGATCCAACGGCTGACGGGTAACTGATCCACGATCCAACGCTCATGACTCCTGGAGCTTAACTCCCAACGCAACCATAACCTCCTTTGCTCCTTTGGTAGATCCATCGGTTGACGGGTTTTTTCATTCTCCTCTGCAAGATCCTAACCGTCCACCTCCCTCTTGGATATCTTCTACGAGTGAACCCAGTACTTCTCTATGAAAACTGGTCCTTCTGCACGTAACTTTGCAGTGCCTATTCAATCACTTTATGCACAAACTCTCTATGCTTCTTCTCGACGGATTTAAGAGCCTTATCCCTCCTGAGCTTTCTCACCCTTTCAACCTCAAAGAGTTTCTTTTCACGCACTCCTTGCGGCAGTTCTCAAACACTTCCAAGTGTTGATTTCCTTTGACTCTGCGCACACCTACAACAACAGTCCTTCAATACTTCGCTCAGATTCTCGACTGAGACTCTCCTTAGCCTGCGCACTCCTTGCACGACTAGTGTTACTCAATCTCACTTCTGAGAATGAGAGTTAAACTATCTGAGCCTTCTGTCAACGCACTCCTTGCGGACGACTTCAACTGCACTCCTTGCAGGAATCCTTGCTCAAATGGTGAAATAATTGAAACTCATTCCTTCTATTTCCTTTCAGATTTCAATCTAAACACATGAAATCATATACACAGCATAATAGCGAATGCATAACAGGAAGTAAATACTCATGAACATATCATTCAACACACATACACAGAGAAAAACACACACTCCATGAATTTGAATTAAACTCTTCTATTAATCCAAATGACTGTACATGGGTGTTCTTCTACACAGTTCTCTGCTTCTCTTCTCTATGTTCTTGAGTCTTCTAATTCTTCCTGAATTATTTTACAATGCACAATGAGGGTGTCTATATCCGTTTTCCTTCCTTTCTTCTAAAATTGTCTAATCTAGTATTCAATTCTACCTACTTACATTTATTACTATAAATGCCTCCATCTACTTCAGACGAGAGCGGGGCACTCAAGGTCTGAATACATTATACCAAGGCGCCTTCATTAAATGATCTCATTTATTCTTGGTGCATCAACTTCAAGGGAATTTTCAAAATTTTGGGCTGGCGTGTGCCCAACAATCCTTTGTCTACTGCGCTGGCTCGCTTGTCTAGGGAGATGCTCCTGCATCATACTCCCTCGCTTGAAAATTTGCACGGGATCCTGCCCATCAGCTCCTGCACGGTATGTCCATGCTTCAGAATCTCTGCTTCAGTCTCCCAGCTGGCATCTTCAACTGGATGGCCCTTCCACTTGACCAAATATTCAAAATATTCTTTCCTTATGGTTTTCTTACCCACTCGTTTATTCAGTATCTGTTCCATCTGTGGCTTCTCTGCAACTGGCATCTGCTTCTGCCAATGAGCCTCTAGCTGTTCATCACTTGTTCTTGCTTCCTCAAGCTTGTATGGGTATAAATCCGAGACATTGAATATCGGAGATATTTCGATCCTATCCGGTAATTCAATCTCGTAAGCATTCTGTCCCATTTTCTTCAAGACCTTGCATGGTCCGATTTTCTTCATCTTCAATTTATTATACATCCCTCTCGGGAACCTTTCCTTCCTCAGATGTGCCAGAACCAAATCACCAACCTCGAACTGAAGTTGTCTTCTATGCTGATCGGCTTTGTGCTTATATTCTTGGCTTGATTTCAGCAACCGCTCCTTCACCTGGCTGTGAAGTTCTTTCATTGCCTCAACAAATTCTTCTGCACTAGCGCTCCTAGTAGCAGTCTGTTCCGAATCTCTCAATTCATAAACTCCTCTCAGTTGTGTGCCATATACAATCTGGAATGGACTCTGCCCTGTGCTCCTGTTAACAGAGTCATTGTAAGAAAACTCTGCCTACGGCAATATATTGTCCCAACTGCTATGGTGCTCTATCACCAAGCTTCTCAACAAGTCTCCCAGACTTCTGTTCACCTCTTCTATTTGTCCATCCGTCTGAGGATGATAAGATGAACTAAAAAATAAGTTAGTCCCCAGCTTCTTCCATAATGTTCTCCAAAAGTGCCCTAAGAACTGTGTGTCTCTATCCGAAACTATGCTTTTTGGCAATCCATGAAGTCGAATGACCTCCTTGAAGAATAGATTTGCGATGTGAGTCACATCACTGGTCTTCTGGCATGGGATAAAATGTCCCATCTTGGAAAACCTATCCACTACCACAAAGATGGAGTCAACACCCCTTTGTGTCTTTGGTAACCCCAATACAAAATCCATACTTACCGCCTCCCACGGTTTGTCTGGTACGGGCAATGGCTGATAAAATCCCGCATTCTATTTTCTTCCTTCTGAATGCTGGAAAATTCGGCATCTGTCAACAAATATCTTGACATGCGCTCGCATCCCTGGCCAAAAGTATGACTCGCTTAACTTTGCAAATGTTTTTTCATGGCCAAAGTGTCCTGCTAACCCACCACTATGTTTCTCTTTTAACAAGTTCTCCCTCATGGAGCATTTTAGAATACACAGTTGATTGCCTCGGAACAACAATCCTTCCTGGATCATGTACTCTATCCACTAGCTTTTGTCTCTGAGAACTGGGTTCTCAGCTGCTTCATACACTTCCTTAAAATCCTGATCATCTGCATACATGTCCCTGAGATCATGAAAGCCTAACGTCCTGACTTTGAACTCCTGCAACAACAAACAATTCCTGCTCAAAGCATCAACCACTTTGTTAGCGGTACCAGAAATATGATTAATTACAAAGGTGAAATTCTGCATGTATTCAACCCACTTAACATGCCTCTGATTCAATTTCTCCTGTTGAGTCACAAATTGTAATGCATGGTTATCACTATATAAAACAAATTCCTTTGGAATCAAATAGTGCCTCCATTTCTTCAATGCCTGTATGATGGCATAAAATTCCTTATCATACGTGGAGTATTATTCTTTTGCCTCATTCATCTTTTCACTGAAATATGTAATCGGTCTGTCCTCCCAACTTAAGACCGCTCCTATGGCAAACCCGCTTGCATCACATTTTACCTGGAATGTCTTTTTAAAATCTGGCAACACCAGAATTGGTTGTTCCGTAATCTTTCGTTTCAACAAATTGAAACTCTTCTCAGCCTCATCAGTCCAGTGAAAATATTTATGTCTTTTCTTCACTGTATCCATCATTGCTGCGCTAATTCCACTGAAATTCCTAATGAATTTCCGGTAGAAACTAGCCAAAATGTGAAAACTTCTCACCTCAAATATGTTCCTAGGTGATGTCCAATTTTTGATCACTTCCACCTTATCTGGATCCATCCTCAATTCATTTGCTGAGATAACAAATCCCAAGTAAATGAGTTATGTCTTCATGAATGAGGACTTCTTTATGTTTATCAATAGCTTTTCCTGCTGTAATCTCTTCATCACAATGGCCAAATGCTTCAAATGCTCAGCCTTTGTCTTGCTGAAAACCAATATGTCATCCAGATACATGATGACAAATCTCCCGATGACATACCATGGATGGCCCTTCCACTTGACCAAATATTCAAAATATTCTTTCCTTCTGGTTTTCTTACCCAATCGTTTATTCAGTATCTGTTCCATATGTGGCTTCTCTGCAACTAGCATCTGCTTCTGCCACTGAACCTCTGGCTGTTCATCACTTGTTCCTACTTCCTCAAGCTTGTATGGGTATAAATCTGAGACATTGAATATCAGATATATTCCGATCCCATTAGGTAATTCAATCTCGTAAGCATTATGTCCCATTTTCTTCAAGACCTTGCATGGTCCAATTTTCTTCATCTTCAATTTATTATACATCCCTCTCGGGAACCTTCCCTTCCTCAGATGTGCCAGAACCAAATCACCAACCTCGAACTGAAGTTGTCTTCTATGCTGATCAACTCTATGCTTATATTCTTGGCTTGATTTCAGCAACCGCTCCTTCACCTGGCTGTGAAGTTCTTTCATTGCCTCAGCAAATTATTCTGCACTAGCGCTCCTAGTAGCTGTCTGTTCCAAATCTCTCAATTCAGAAACTCCTCTCGGTTGTGTGCCATATATAATCTGGAATGGAATCTGCCTTGTGCTCTTGTTAACAGAGTCATTGTAAGCAAACTCTGCCTATGGCAATATATTGTCCCAACTGCTATGGTGCTCTGTCACCAAGCTTCTCAACAAGTCTCCCAGACTTCTGTTCACCACTTCTGTTTGTCCATCCGTCAGGGCAGGTCATCGCGAAGGCAATGACGAAAAATTGGTCAGGTATATGAATGGCCTGAGATATGAGATTCATGATGAAATGAGTATGGAAACCATGTATCATAGTATTGACTGCTTCCATTATAGTTCTGTTCTTTCTTTTTGCTACACCATTTTTTTGAGGATTACAGGGAGTGGTGAGATCCCTCTTAATCTCGTCATCTCTGCAAAATATTACAAACTCTTACAAACTCTTTTGATGTGTATTCTCCTCCATTATCTGATCTGAGTATATTGATTTTTCTTTCAGAGAGATTCTCTATCAAGGCCTTGAATTCCTTGAATTTTCCAAACACTTAATCTTTTTATTTCAATAAGTAAATCCAAGTCTTTCAAGAATAATCATCAATAAATGACACATAGTATACATACCCACTAAGATAAGTTTATGGAATTGGGCCACATACATCTGAGTGGATGAGCTCTAAGACTCCTTCTTCTTTACTATTTCTCTTCAAGAAAGGATTATTTATGTCCTTTCCTTGTGCACATTCCTTGCGCATGGCTTCATGGTTAACCTTGATCTGGTAGACCTGCAACTGCTTTAATCACATATGGTAAGGCCTTGTATTTGATGTGAGCTAGTCTTCAATGCCAAATTTCATATGGAATCTCAGTGGAGTGAGTCAAGGCTGCATCTGAGTGACCTTTTAATTTATACAGGCCACCTTCTTCTGTTCAATTAACAATTTCATATTCTATGGTTTTTACTTTAGGCCACATGAGGACTTCACCATCTATGAATGGAACCCTGAGGCCTTTCTTATCTAAAGTTGATATAGAAAGAAAATTCTTCGTCAAACCTGGTACATATAGTACATCCTTCATCTTCATTGGGGTCCCTTGATCAAGTTTGTAATTTGACTCTCCCACTCCTTTGATAGGGCACTGGTAATCATCTCCAAGTGTAACTTTTTGGGGAAAGTTCTTTTTGGTAAGGCTAGAGAGAATGTCTCTCTGACCTGTCATGTGATTAGAAGCACCACTATCTATGAGCCAAGTATCCTCTCTAGGTGACACTGATCCTGATAGTCCAGAGATTAAGACATAGTCTTCAATATTTTCTTTAATCATCTTCGTGGGTGGCTCATCATCTTCCACTGCATGGGCATGGTGTATTTTGTTGTTTCTCTTCATGTATTCTTCTCTTATGGATGGACATTTTTTAGCAATATGTCCCATCTTGTCAAAATGGTAACATTGATAAAATGAAAAGTCCTTTTCTCTTCTTTGAACTTTCTGAAAATTTTGGAATCTCCTTGGAGGGTGAGATTCTTTATCGATGAATCTATTTTGGGAGTGAGACTCCTTATGTTGGTGGTTCTCCTTCTTGAAGTGAGACATTATCTTTCCTCCTTTAGTATGATCAACTAGAGCTTGATCTTCATCCCTTAATAGTACTACTTCTCGGTTAGCTACTCTTGCTTCTTCTTGAAGACATTCTTCCCAAATACTGTCAAATTGTAGTTTCTCCTTTCTGGCACAAATGGTTTGGATGAATGCATCCCAAGGTCTTGTGAGACCATTAAGAGATGTCATTATGAGTTCATATTCATATAGGGTATCTCTAATTTCTTCTAGTTGTTCCTTGAATTGAGAGATCCTAGAGAAATAGTCATGAACTGTTTCTCTTTTCTGCATCTTTGTATTCTTGAGTTGAGTTCTCAAGTTCATCTTCTGGTTATTGTTTCTTCCTTCATACAATCTGGTTAGGGCATTAAAAATTTGATTCGGGGTATTATTAGATGCCACCTGAGGGATCAAGTGATATTTGATAGAGTCTACAATGATTCGTTTGGACCTAACCATGTCCTTTTGGTACTTTGATTTAGTTGTAGCATCTGCGGGTTTTGGTACATTTTCTTTGATGAATCTTGCAAGGTCATTCTCTTCAAGAATGAATGAAATCCTATACTTCCAGTCATGAAAGTTATCCACACCTTCTAACTTGAAAACAAGCTTGGTGCTTGCAGACATCTTGACTTGGAGTTGGGAAAATGACCAAAAAATTAAAATGCTCATAAATTAGATCTGAACTTACTAGGAGGTGTGCTTGGCTGAGGCGAATAACTTGGTGCAACCGGTTTTATGAAAATCCAAATTTTATGTTTGCGCAAATATGGACTAGTACTTTTGGTATTGGTTATGGTTTTCTGGTACCAATAAAAAAACTAGGGTTTCACTTCTCATAGTTTTTGGCCATAGAAAAGGTGCGCTCAAGATGCCAATAAACTTTCTAGGCTAGGGCGTACTTCCCTAGGTGGTTTTTAGGCTGGAATTCCTTTCCAAAAAAAATCTGTAATTTTCTTGTACGACAACAATGACGTTTTTTTCTTATCCAGTGAAAGGTGCTCTCTTCAGCTTAGCTCTGATTCCATGTTAATTTAGAGCAGCTATTAAGTTTCTTTTGAATTTACTAGAAAATAATAGCATATGCAGGATCACTAAGAGAAACACAATCACAAGATACATAACATTTATCCTGGGAAACCCTCAAGGGGAAGAAAATCCAACAAAAAATTACTTAATATAGATTGCCAATACAATGCCATGATAATAAGGGAAACACTAGAGCATATACAAAACTGATCAATGTGCCTCTCTCTTCCTTCTTCCGACAACTGGAAACTGGAACTTCCTTCAAACTTGCGCACTATATGAGTGACATGGGAGAGTGAGCTAATGAGGCACCTTCCACTGTTATTTATACTAGCTGGCATGCGCTAGGGTGGTGTCTCTTCATCAAGCAGGGCCGACTTCTTCACTTAGTGGTTAAAACCACTTTAGTTAGGCCTAGGGGATGAATTCTTAATTAGCATCATAATAATTAGGGTTTGACCAATCCACAAAAGGGGATTTTGTATTTTACAAAGCCTGACATGATCAATCCACAAAAGGGGATTGATCTATAAGATAATAGATCAATAATAAGTAGAATATTCTTTGTAGTTACAATATTTCAACACATCTCTAGAAAATGTTTGAGCCACTGTTTCTGCAATGTCCTCCATCTGTGGACATGCTGATCATCATCATGGTGAGAATCTTGTTCTCTATTGCATGCCATGAGACATAATCTCCTCTATTTACCCCTAGGCATGGGGCTTTAGCATCTGGCTCCAACATGGGGACATGTGCTCACTATAGAGTGCATGAGAACCTCAACATCTCTGGTCATCCAGTGTCTACAATCATGCACCCACTTCAACCAACAAAACCCTTTAGAATCATTTTTCGGTGGATGTGATCCACCAACTATTAGTGATAAATCCAAAACCTTGCTGAAAAGAAAATTTTCCTTAGCTACAAAATGATAAAGAAAAAATATTTAGTGATTAAATGAAAATTCCTAACATGTATTCATCATGTACAAATGAAAATGAAACACACA
>ML796743.1:97386-128481 GCA_009831015.1 Picea engelmannii
AAAAGGAGGGAATTAAAGCATCCCCCATCATCCAACATGAGGAAGCATAAGGAAAATGATTGTGAAGGAATCAAATGAAAAACTGGAAGGACACACCATCAAGTATGTTGCTTGCATGCACTAGATGGAATAGTGAATGGAAGATACCCTTTGAGCAATGAACAATAATGAAAACCACTAACAAAGGTGAGGAATTCCACCAATGAGGAAAATAGAAACCAAGGTACTGAACAAATCCCAAAGCGTGAATAGGGGTATTGATTTAAAACACATGGAAACCACTCAATCAACGACCATTTATGAAATTTCATCTACTGAGCACAAGATAACCTATCAATGATGAAAATACTCCTAGGGTGATACTCTAGGTCAAACTCTCAAAGCAATGTGTCATAGTCAATAAGATTTGACCTTCCAACAAGAAGTCAATGAGGACCTTCTATACTGACAAAACTATAGGACATATATACTTTTTGATTATAAGAAATGTAAATGTGTTGAACCTGCATAGAATAGATCTAGCTCGAAAATAACACACACATTTGTAGAGAGAAATTGAGAAAGATGAAGCAAGAGAGAAAAGAATAGAATAATTCTCATTAATAGAATGAATAATGAATAATTTACACATGATATACTCTGTATAACTCAACCAATGCGCATTGGAGGAGAAGATAATGCACCATAGTGGTGGTCTAGAGTGATCCATACACACACCAACAGTTACGAGAGTAAACTGCCACCTAGTCTAGTCTCTAGGACAATTACGGGAGTGACCTGCCACCTAGCTGAGTTAACTAGTCTATCAGTATTCAGTTAATTGACTAAAACAGAGTGAAGTGAGGAGGAGATCAGGGAATCAAGGGTAATGCACTAGTCTGGTGATGATCCCAAGGATAATGCGCATTAGCTGGTGATGATCCCAATGTTGCATGTTGACAATACCAATGTAGCATCTAGACTCCACTCAAATGATCAAACGGAAGTGAAAACTAAAGAGAATATTCTCCCTAGAGGAATATTGCTCCTAAAATATAGGAGACTGAATAATGACTAATATAAAAAGAAAAACCTCAGGAAAAAGAAATCCTAGGTGTGTGAGAAGTAACTCCAACACCCCCTTGAACATCACTATGGTGAAGATAAAGAATGGGTCCCAACAACAAGGCCATGTTAGGTACCCAAATACAAAAGACACACTAAAATAAAGTGAGTAAAGAGGGAAAACCTCATGGGAAAAAACTCCCCTCAAGGTACAATGTATGTAAAAACAAGAACTGACAGTGGCTAGGAAACTATGTTCTTCACTCTGTTGAAGCTAGGTTTTAAAATTTTTACCTCTAAAACTAAAACTTTTCTCTTTCGGGATTTGGCTTTTCATAAGGTATAATCCTCACTATTAGTCCAAAAGACCGGCATCGAAGTCCCAAAATGATTTCATTTCTTCGTTATAATAAAAGACAGAAAGCTCAAGTGTTATTAAACTCTAGACGCACGTTCTATAAAGTACTTTAAATCATGATAAATTAAAACCCTAAAGGAGTTAATTAGCCACCTTTTAACCTTTCTAGATTTGGGGTTTACTCAAAACAATACGTTTTCAATACATTTTGAATCGTGAAATCCTGATTCTCAATTTCCTGAAAAAAGTGGAAGTCAGTCTTAATCTTGATTAATTAAAATAAATCCCATCGCGATTTCGGGATTCGGGGTTTGGTGGTGACATACCTCATGTAAGCATGATCCCCGAAACCCTGAAACGCGAAGACCTGACTCAATACCGTAGTTAATACCTAAGAACTTTTCCCATCACGATTTTGGGATTCGGGGTTTAGTGGTGACATACCTCATGTAACCGCGATCCCCGAAACCCCGAAACGCGAAGTCGCGACTCAATACCGAAATTTAAAGAGAACTAATTTCATTCTAAAAATACATTTGATGGTAATTAAACTTCTTAGTTACTTTCTTTTTTGGTCTTCGTCAAACGAGATCTTTTGAATTTTGATTTTAGAATTGCTGAAATACAGCCACATTCATAACGGATAGATTGAGATTTCTATGACACAAATGTGTATCTCAGAAATATTCTCTGCATTAAAGGTATTAAATTCTTGGCAGCTACGTCAGTACTTTCACCATAAATGAGTTAAAATAAAATTAGAGGTTTGTGTTTTGAAACTTATTGTCTCTTTTTCTATCAGAAGTAAGTTGCATCTAGCCGAACTTTCACACCTCTCTTTTGTGACAGGTTTTCATTCCAATACAAAAGTCATGGCACCAAAGAACGAACCCAAGAAGAGTGAATGTACAACTGATATTTCCATCCCAGAGGGAGATGTCACATCAGACACCACACCACATGCTATCGACTCAATTAAATCATGTAGACAAATTTATGAAAATCTGGACTGCGAGACAAAAAGTTCCCCTAACGACTCCAAAAATCACCTTCGGGACATAGCAGAATCAAAACTTCACAAAATTGCAACATGCCCACGACTCATGGCCTACAATGACATGATTAGTTGGGCTTTGGACAAGGTTGATATTCCAATGAGAAGCATTTTAAATGATCAAGGGGCCATTATTGTCTCATTCAGACTTGAACATATCCAGGTTATGTACAAACTCTCACCCAATCCTAAATTCATTTACAATGCTGAATTTATAGTTGAATTTCAGAGAAAGGAATGCACTGAGGAAGACCAAACTTACCCTGATTTAATCAAAGGCTGGTGGAGATGTCCGTCAAAGTTTAGGTTCGATACCCACGGAATTTATGCCACAACCTCTTTGAATGAGTACATGGTTTATGTAGCCATGATGCTGTGTAGAATCTTCGACAAAAATAATCCTTGCCATTTCCTCGCAGAATGGGTGCCCTTTTTAGAAGAAGCATCAGAAGGATGTAGTTTCAACTGGGATAAGATTTTGTCTGATAATATAGCCAAAGAGGTATCGAATTAAAGAGTTGCAAAAGCTGGAGGTCAACTAGTGGCCTTTTACATGTCAACATACATCATGGACGCAATTTGTTTTATGACTCCATTCCCCCTGATGAAATGGAATTGGAACGCAACCTGCCTTGAACCCATTCATGAATATCACTCTGAGCTGTGGGAAGAAAACAAAAAAAAATTGTTTTACGAAATTTTCCATTTCGTGGTGATACCAATGCATAAAATGTTTTTTGGTTGTGACCCTCCTTGCATTTCTGAAGCAGTTTCAAATAACCTCAAGCCAATAGCAGACTGGTTCATTGAAGAAAGCTTCTCCTACATCAGGGTTTATGGGTGTTCAATTTCCCCTCATGTGCTTCCGAAATTCCTCCCAGATAGACTGGTGTGTAGGGAAGTAGCACACCAAATAGTAAAAGGCTATATCAGAATAGAGCTAAAGGAAACTCAAAATAAGTCCTGGCCAATCTTCCCTGTACACATCGGGAAATTTTCATTACAAAATTTGGGACATTCTAGAGTGGAAGAAGAAGCACTCAAAGAAGTTAAAATGTTAAATATTGAGTACAAAAGGCATGACCCTTATCAACTAGTGAACAAACACTTGATACACTGCAATATGAAAGCATACGAACATGAGGAGTCCCCTTGGGATGACATGTTCAAAGGGACCAAGTCCTATAAATAAGTGTTAGAATGAGTACAGACACTATCGTCTGACCTGCAAGCCAACTTTCAGACCTTCCAGAAGCATAGACAAAGTGGTCTACCTCAAGTACTTAAAGGAGAAGAGATCACCCTCCCCCAGGAGCAATAAAGTGTTCCCCCAGGTTTCGAGCAGGGAGCACAGAAGAAGGGAAATCCCCAAAAATCCCTACATTATACGGAAAGGCCTCCACTAAGCAAAAAGACCGAAGCAGAGAAAAGGTTAGGGAGACCTCCCAAGTCCGGTAATATTACTCCCCCTTTATCACCCAGTGTTGATGAAAATACGCCTAAGGTAGTAGGAGGGAAAGGATCTAGAGAGATAGGGAGCCCCATAGCTTCCTTAACTCCCTTACAGTCCACTTTTGGACTCCCACAAATAGGAGCTCTATTTGTTGATGACCTTACCTCCATTCCCATAGATGAGATTCCTCCTTCCAATTATTTTTTCAGTAGAAAAAGGAAGGCCGTCCTGAAATAGGAGATGCATAAGAAGGAGGGGAATATGGTTAAAAAACATAAATTCTTGATAGACAGACAAAATTTGGAGGAAGAGGATTTCTCTATAGAGATAGCAGGTTCCATGGGAGCCATGGAAACACCAAACTTTTTTACCTTGGAAAAATAGAGAAGATCATGAAAATGGTTTTGGATCTATTTTTTAATAAATAGTTAGTCTCTAAGAATTAGGAAATCACCAACCATCCTAAGATTGGTGGTTTTGTATAAATGTAATTTTTCAAGGCTAAGAAAGGGCTTTTTTCTGGATGGATTGTAAAGAAAAAACTTCATTTTGTCTGAATTAATACAATATAGATTGAAGATTCCAGATCTGGTCAAGCCTGAGTTATGTGTTTCTCTGTCATTCTATTTTTATTTCATACTTTCGTTTGAAGTGTTTCATGTGGTAATTTCTATTATAGTGATTGAAAAGTCAGATTATCTAATCGTTTGCAGTTTTTCCTCTGTATCAACTTTTAATGGATACAAGACCTATGAACATTTTAGGACTTTGAAATTGTATGCTTCTGCAAAGTTATCATCCCTTTTTCTTGTATTAACTTAAAATGAGATTCCTCTTAAATTGATGCCTCATTTTTGTTATACAACTACATGTTTCCTTTTCTTTCTTCATTCTGTACACTGTCTCTTTTAAAATTGACTCAGATACTAGAAAAGGCCTTTATTTCTATTATACTATTGATTCATAATTTGGAAGTTCTAGTTTTATTAATTCGAACCAGAAATTTGCGACCCTTGAAAATATTCTAGATTTACAAAAAAGAAACCCTCTGCTTTCATGTTTGTTCTGGTTACTAGACAACCTAATATAGAACCCGTTCTATCAGATTAGATGAGCATTGCGTTAAAGCTATTCAATACCATATTACAAACAAAAAATACACGGGTAGAACTTGAACGTTCATGGGATGCAATTGAAAGGGATATTAGCATTCAAGAACAATGGGAAGCTAGACATAGACAGTTAAGGAACCAACTGTGATATCGGTTTCCTTTAAACTAGTATTTTTACCCATTAATTATCGCTACCTTTTCAGATGCCTTGATGGTATACATTAGAGCCTTAAAGTATAAACTCAGGAACAACACACTCCAAGACGACTTCACAGAGAATGGAACTTCTTCTTAGTAAAGGTCTTGGTGAAGATGTCTGTAGTCTGTTCTATTGAAGGACAAAAATGCAGGCCGATGATCCCCTCGCGTACTAAGTCCTGGATGTAGTTCATGTGGATCTCTATGTGCTTCGTCCACTGCCTCTGAAATGGATCTCTGTATAACTTCAAAGTGCTCTGGTTTTCACACCATATGATGATCAACCGATGAAACTGAATTCCCAACTCGGTGAGAGAATGCTGTAGCCACATAGCCTGAATGGTTATGTTAACTACCCCTCTGTACTCTACCTTGGTTGAAGATAGAGAAATATCAACCTGCTTCTTTCTCAACCAACAGATAGGTCCGGAACCAAGACTGAGTGAGTAACCATATGTGGACTTGCGATCATTGATATTTCCATCCCAGTCAGGATCAATGAACCTGATGAGGTCCAATGTAGAGTCTGCTGGATAATGAATGCCAAATGTGATGGTGCCCTGTACGTATCAAAGGATATGCTTTGCATCTTTCCAATGTAGTTCATGCGGCTCCTACATGAACCTGGAAACTGCGTCGACTGCATAGGATAGGTCTAGTCTGGAGTGTGTGAGATACAAAAATCTCCCCACTAGCTGTATGTACAATGTGCTATCAACCAGTGGAGTGTCCCCACCATCCTTAAGTTTGACTCTTGACAGGAAAGGACTTGAAGCATATTTTCAGTCTGTCATGTGAAATCTCTCAAGTAGATCTCATGCATACTTGGCATGGGACAGTTTGATGCTTGATGCATCCTTATTGGTATCGAGTCCAAGGAAGAAGTGTAGTGGACCCATGCCCATCATCAAGAACCTACCATGTAGAATCCTCTTGATTGTAACAATTACTGAAGTTGAGCAACTGGTGATCAACAAATCATAAACATACATAACTAGAAGTAGAAGTGAGTCATCCATCCTGAGCATGTAAACATTTGGGTCTGAATTACAACTTCCAAAGTTATGTGACAACAGGTAGGAGTCCATCTTGGCATACCATGCCCTTGGATCCTGCTTGAGGCCATATATAGACTTCTTCAGTCGACAGACCAAAGATAAATCCTGCATAAATCCATGGGGCTACTCCATATAGATCTCCTCAGAGAGATCACCATGAATAAATGCATTCTTCATGTCCATGTGATGGAATTACCATCCCTTGGCTGCTGCAATGGCAAGTGACAATAATATGGAATCCATATTTGCTACTAGAGAGAAAGTCTCATCCTAGTCAATTCCATGCACCGGCTGAAAGCCTTTGGAAACAAGCTTGGATTTGTATCTGCTAATCTATCCATCTGCTACACTCTTAGTCTTGTAGACCCATCTCTACCCAAAAAGTTTCCTTCCAAAAGGAAGGGGAACCATATTCCAATTTTGGTTCTCGAGGAGGGAGTTGTACTCCTCCTGCATGGCAGATTCCCAAAAGGGATTTCCAACAACCTCGCCATAGAACTGTGGATCTGAATACTGAACCAAGAAAATATTCCTGGGTGGAAATTTTTCAATGGTAGTGGGTGCAGGAGGAGGCTCCTTGAAATCAGATCGAGTCCTCGTAGTATCAGCTGGATCCCCAACAAGATCCCCTGCATTCTAAAGAGTAGTCTGAGCCCACTTGGGCCTCAACTCTAGCTCTACATCTGCATCTGTATGCAATGAATCTACATCTGACTGTACTGACTCTGTATCTGGATCATATGAATCCTCTAAATCATAACTCTCATCTGAAGAAGAGTGGACATGTGCATGCTGTTGGGTTATTAAAAAGGTACAAATATATCCCTTATTCTTACAATTCATGATATACTGTTGATTGACTTTTCTGTTAATTAGGGATAGATAGGATAGAAAATGATTGATATGTCTCCTTGTGATACTATTAAAGTTATATTAAATAGATTCTAAAAGACAATTGGAATTGTTTGATTCTATTACAGGTTGGGATAAATATTATCAAAACCAAAATAACAAAGGAGATCTTGAAGATACGTAAGCTACTTGAGGTTGAGGAATTTTGGTGCAAAGTAGTTTTAAAGATGACTCATTTTCTATATTGTAATTTTATAATAGTAAAGCAATCCTGAGGATCTCTTGATCCTCAGGATGGCTTGATTTACTCAAATTATTGTATATATAGAGGATAATAAATCCTGAAAAGACAATCGAAGAATTGTGTTCAAATATTCATAACTCAGAATTACTCTGTGCAAGTAGCTTTCGTGAATGTTATACCAGCTATGAAATCAATAAAAGCTTTGATTATTTTCACCATTTCTATATACTGAGTTTCTAGTAGCAGTGCTTCTCAGGACCAAGGGCCTAGTCTAAAGGAGCTACCGTCTCAAGCTGCAATTGTATAGTTAAGACAAATAGTTAAGAAAAATGCATAAGCGTGTTAATGATTTTATGCTGTTTGCGTACAAAAGATAGACATTTCTCTCGAGTGTTAATGATTGTTGTTCCAATTTCCATTATTGTAGCTTGCTGCTTGACAGTTCCTCACATTTTCATATGCGCTATTCCTTTTAATTAGATTCTCATTTGCTATTCCTTTCAATTAAGTTACATTTTCCGTTCCTTTCAGTTAAAGTTACAATTGCTATTCCTTTCCATTAAGTTATATTTGCTGTCCCTTTTGATTAGATTACAATTGATGTTTCTTGCCATAAGATAGAGTAATTCTCTATTTCCTTTCCAACAATTTGATTCATAGTTAATAGTTAATTCTGCAAGTCTTTACTTAGATTCAATCATTGCTTCTTAGTTAAATGAATTCAGCAAATTAGTTAGTTCCCTTTCATTCATGGCATGTTAGTAATTAGATTTCAATTCTGTTAAGTAAGATCTTAGTCTTAGAATATTTCATGAACATTTGAGGAACTTGATTGTGGATAAACTCAAGTTTTCTTTAACTACATGATTTTAGCCTCTACAAGCTATCTGCATAGATTTTGCTGATATTCTTGAGATAAAAGACGAATCCTTGGGTTGATAAATTAATATTAAACTAAGGCTATTTTTAGACATATTTAGAGCCCCAACATTTTGGCGCCGTTGCCGGGGAAAATTTCAAAGGTAGCATAGGTTGTGTCTTTGGAGGACCAGGTATTGAAGACGGAAGGTAAGAACCTACACAGACAATAAGTAAGATTCTTATGCCAATGCTTACCTCCAGTTGACACTTAAGAGGTCATATAGGTGTTTCTTTTTGAATTTATTTTTGTGTGAAGTGTGTATAACTAAGAAGAAAGATCTCAAAAAACCAAAACCCCCACCAAAAACTACCAAAGCCCAGGGCTCGGTGCTATCTGGGAGAAGTAATTTCATAGACGACATCATCCGAAAGGATGAATATCAATCTTCAGTTGGAACTAGGAGAGGACCCATCCGAATCCCTCAGGCAATAGTTTCACCAACTACAACCAACACTAAGATTCATAGAAAAAATAAAGGGAATGAGCAAATCTTTCAAAGCACAGACCTTCCACCCCTCAAACCTTTAGACAAGGGAAATTCTTGTAATCTGGAGGAAGGAGAAGGAGAAACTAGCGGGGTTGCCAAGGCAGACCCATCACCATCCCCTGATCCTGGATCTCCCATAAAAGAAGAAGGCATACCCAAAATACCAGATAGAGGGAGTGCAATCAAATCCCCCAGGGGATCAAATAATAAACCACCTCGAATAGAACACCCGAATCAAGAAATTACTAAAGATTTTTGGCACATCTTTGATCAAATGGCACAACCAAGTCAACAACAACCCCATACCTTCACATTGGAATATCCAATAGTTGATCCAATCGCCAATGCTCCCATGAAAGAAATCCCCCTACAGAACCTGCCAACCTTCCATGGATTAATTTCATAAGACCCAGACACATTCTTATTCGAATTTGATGTCCTATGTAGAGGGTATGATTACACCTCTAAACCCCAAAAATTAAAACTGTTCCCCTCTACCTTGAAGGGGGAAGTTCTACGCTGGTTTATGGGATTATGAGGTGGAACCATTGACTCATGGGATGAGATGAAACAAGCCTTGTTGACAAAATATCAGGATTATTGTAGAACTAGGGACCTAAAAGATGAAATCTTTCAAATGACTGCAAAAGAAAATGAATTATTAGAAGAATATGTTGATGTATTTCAATATAACTTGCAGAGATCACCCTATAGCACATTACCAGGTGAAGTACTTAAGGCAACTCTACTTAAAGGTATGAAGGATGAATGGATAGAAACATTGAATTTAATGGGGAAGGGTGGCATTTATCAAGAAACTTATGATAACATCGTTCTATTGTGCATCAGGTGCTCACGAGGAAGTACACAGACCAGATCAGGAATGTGAACTTCCCTCACCAGAAATAGCAACATTACTAGAGGGGGCGTTACGTGAGCCGAAGTTGGTAATCTCTTAGAAAATTTCAAAACAAATATTCTGATCACTTTGACTACATAATTGGATGTATTGCAGTCGAAACAAAAACAAGCAGAAGAAGAACAAACTTTGGCCATATTTTCCACAGATGTAGAAAAAAGCATTGTCCAAGGGAATTCCCTTTGTATGTGGTTCGGGTTTGCGCTATTTACGCTAAGAATCACAACACAGAGAAATGCCCATTGCTGCCAGGATTGAAAGATGTATTTAGAGGAGCATAAGAGGCAACAAAACCATTATATTTGATGGCTCAACGTCATCAATGACAGACTCTCCCTCCAAATACACTCAAGGAATTTTCTAGACAGTATAATCAATAGTAGAATTCTGGTAATACGTGGCAGAACTAACTGTTTACTAATTAGAACTGGTAGCCCCAACAATACCCACCTGCAAATCCCACTTGGCCAAACCAACCACCTACAAATCTGATCTGGCAGAATCAACCAACTGCAAGTCCCACCTAACCTAACTCACAATACCCCACCTCATCCTGGAAAAACTCAAAATACAACCACTGCCCTCCGCAGTGGCCTAATACAACTGCCCAAAACCCAAATTGGAACCAGAATCGACAGCTCCCCATGGGGATAAACAATCAACCCATGGGGATGGCCCCTCAAACCCAACCCACATTGCAAGCTCCACTCCAACTTCCCCAAAACCCTCAATCACAATTGCGCCCTCAATTACCAGCCCATCCCCACCCAAATCCTAATAATAGAACAACTTAGCTCATCCAAATTATGGAGAATGGGGAAGAGGATACCAACTCGATAGGGTGCAATGAACTCTGATTGAGATCGGGGCATATAATCTCTCCTGAAGAAAATAATGTTTTCTAAATTAGGAGAAGTAAAATAACAAACAACCAACAATAACACCCTCGACTGTGGTAATAACGAAAGAAATTAAGAAGGGGGGAAACACAACCGAATCACAGGATCATGATAAGGAAGCAACTCCTTCCCCTCCATTCCACGAAAGATTGATGATAGAAAAACCTGCCGTATATCCTAACTTCAACATTGTAGGGGAACTTGAGAATTTCTATGTCAATATCCCACTCCTGCAGGCTCTACAAGATATTCCCATTTATGCAAAAACAATCAAGGAACTGTGTGGGAGGAATCCTGTTAGGAAAATAAAAAATTCATCATCAATAGTTCGCGTAGTGGGAGCCTTATCTGATCTAATTCTTGGTAGACAAGAACCAGTCAAATATGTAGATCCAGGGAATCCCATAGTAACAGTTCAGATCCAGGGCTGTTCTTTTCCAAATACACTAGTTGGTTTGGGGGTGACCATCAATATCCTGACTATGGAGACCTGCAACACCCTGGGTTTTGACTCTTTCGAACCCACACTAATTATGTTGCAATTAGCATATCGATCAATGGTTAGACCAGTTGTCACACTAGATGATATAGCAACCTCAGTCGACTCTTGGGAATATCCAATAGATTTCCTCATCATCAACCCAAGGAGTGGACTTGAATGGCATCCATTGATACTGGGTAGACCATGGCTCACAATAACATATGCGTACATAGTATGCTGAATAGGTAATATGAGAATTTCTAGAGGAGGTGTCACAAAGAATCTCATTTTATATCCTCCAGCCAAGCCAAGCCCAATTTTCGTATATCCACAATTGCCACCACCACGATATCTAGAAAAGGATCTACAAGCCCCTCTCATGCTGGAAGAAGCTCTTAGACTCAAGAACCAATTGGAGGATGACGTAATTAGTGGGTTTATTAATAGCCCATCCACCATGGGTAATCCAACATGCCAAATGCTCCAAGCTGTTCTAGATTGTGAAGCATAGGGAGACGCGCTTGAAGATTTAATGGAACAACAAATCCCGACTACCACTGTTCATAATAGAAAATCCATCGAGATTGCACCAGGGAGGTCTCTAAACATTAATCCCAATTTAGATGAGCAAAAACAACAAAACCTAATTCATGTACTCTCTAAATACCGATAATCTTTTGCCTAGGAGTATTTTGATATGAAAGGTATTGATCCACAAATCTGCACACACCACATTTATATTGAGAAGGACGCTTGACCTATCTAAAAACCATAGAGAAGACTGAATCCCCACCTCAGGGATATTGTTAAAGAAGAATTATAAAAGCTATTGGACGTAGATTTTATATATCCTATCTCAGATAGTCAGTGGGTTTCCCCATTAGTGATCGTCCCCGAGAAAAATGGGAAATGACGAATCTGTGTTGACTACAGGGAACTTAACAAAGCCACTCAAAAGGACCACTTCCCCTTACCTTTCATCAATCAGGTCCTGGATACTTTGGAAGGAAATAAATTCTTTTCCTTCCTAGATGGTTTTAGTGGCTACAATCAGATCCAGATTGTCCCAGAAGATCAAGATAAAAATACATTCACCTGCCCCTGGGGTACCTTCGCATACAAAGTATTTCCCTTTGGACTATGTAACGCTCCAGCCACATTCCAAAGGGACATCCTGAGCATATTCAATGATCTGATCAGTGAAGGGCTTGAATTTTACATATATGATTTCACTCCTTATGGCGACGACTTCGACTAAGCATTGAATAATCTGGAGAAGGTACTAGAACAATGCATTGCTACCAGATTATGTTTAAGCCACGAAAAATGTCACATGATGATGATGAAAGGTGTGGTACTAGGGAATTATATTTATGCATATGGAATTAGAGTAGATCCATAAAAAATAGAGGTAATCCTTAATATACCTACACCACACACACAAACTGAGGTACATAGTTTCCTTGGTGCTTCTGGATACTATCACAGATTTATGGAAAATTTTGCAAGAACCACTGCACCTTTACATGCTTTGAATGGTAATGTGGAGTTTCAATGGTCTGACAAGTGTGATGTGGCATTTGCAGGACTTAAGAAGCTGATCTCGAAAACACCGGTGTTGAGGGGACCAAATTGGAAAATACCATTTCACCTCTCCACCGATGCATCAGATATTTTCATAGGCGCTGTCCTTGGACAGGAAGAAGACAAGAAACCCTATGATATTTATTTCATTAGCAACAATATTACTCCATATGAAATCAATTATACAGTAACAAAAAAGGAATTTCTAGCTATTATACACGCCATCAATAAATTTTCTCATTATATAACATGCTATCCAATTATTCCGTATACTGATCATTCTGCTATTATATATCTAGCTAATAAACCGATTACTAATGGACTGGTCACTTGATGGTTATTATTATTGCAGGAATTTGACATCACCATCAAATATTGACCCGAGAAAGAAAATCTTGTTGCAGACTTCCTGTCCCGCATACCCAAAATAGATGACTCCTTAACAGTTGAATACCAATTTCCAGATGAGCATCTGTCTGCCGTCACCATGAAGCCACCTTGGTACACTGATGTGGAAAATTATCTGGAAATGGGAAAATTACCGGCACATCTATCATCAAGGGAAAGAAAACCAATCATCCAGCGTAGTGCACGATTCACTTGGATCGGTGGATATCTCTTCCACACAGGAGTTGATCTCTAGATCCGTATATTTGTATGAGAGGACGAAATCTATGACATACTGAAAGAAGGACATGATGAGCCCTGTGGTGGGCACTTTTCAGACCACAGGAGTGGACACAAAATTTTACAGATGGGCTACTACTAGCCCTGAATATTCAGATATGCAAAGAAATACTTCCATACCTATGACAATTGTCAACGGATGGGAAAACCATGTCAGGATGATGAAATTCCCTTGAAAGCACAAGTAGTCGCATAACCATTTGAGAGATGGGCACTAGAATTCGTTGGCGAATTCAACCCAAAGTCAAATCAGAAGGCCTATATTCTAGTTGCAACGAACTACATGACCAAATGGGTGGAGGCAGAAGCCTTACCAAATGCAACAGAAGAAGTAGTCATCAAATTTCTTTTCAAATTATTTGTACGCTATGGACTACCTAGGGTGGTAATTACTAATGTGGGGTCACAATTTACAGCTCACAAAATTACCACCACCCTAGAAAATTACCATATTAAGAACTGAGTTACTTCTCCATACCACCCACAGGAAAACGGGCATGTAGAAAGCACAAATAAGGTCCTGGAGGCAATCCTGACAAAGACTGTCTCAACAAACTGACAAAATTGGGCTATTGAGCTTCCGAATGCCTTATGGGATTATCGCACAACATGGCATAACACCACTAGATACTCTCCTTATCACCTAGTCTATGGTAAAGAACCCATCTTCCCAATCGAGTTTGAGATCAAGACCCTAAGTATGGCCAAGGAAATTGGACTGGATCTAATAGAAGCACATAAACAATGCCTTCAACGACTCAACGAGTTGGATGAATCATGCATGATTGCTGTGGAATGCACAAATGTTATTCAACAACAGAGAGTGACCTGACACAACAAACATATCAAGAAGAAATCATTCAAGAAAGGTGATTGGGTGCTTCTCTATGATTCCAAATTTCAGGATTTTCTGGGAAAATTATAGACACAGTGGCTGGGACCATATGAAATTAAATAAGTCCACGATAATGGCACAGTCACTTTAAGCACCATCGATGAGTCTAGATCTCCATTTCTGGTTAATGGACACCGGCCACGACTTTACCATCAATCGCCTTCAAAAGAATATTTCTACCAGGAAGTAAGTAAGGACCCTACAGTTCAAATTTTGGCTGGCTGGGAAGGTAACCTAGCCACTCCAACTCTATAAATAATGAATTTTATTACACTGTACATACTGTATATAGTTTCTTAGATCTAATTGAGTTTTTAGTTTTTCTTTCTTTTTCATTTTATGAAAGTCACTTGAGAAAATAAGAACTAGGGAGGATAACATGATTAGCAGTCTTTTATGTTCCACACTCTTGATTTATCCTATCACGCAGACCCTGTCTTTCACAAAAAAAAAATGAATATGTCATGCCCCGCAGCAGTAATCGAATAACCATAATGAACTCATGACATCAACAGACCATGCCATACTCGATTCTGAAATAAACTGACCCATAATAATTGAACGAATTTAGTTAATGACTAATCACCCTTAGATTCAAAAAAAAATATTTCCATGGGAAGTTTCCAAAATTACCTACCGAGATGGTTAAAAATTAATAGATGTCATTCCCTTCGGGCGATTTCTCTTCCTTTGAGTATCGTTGCTATTCGTTTGAAAGGAACAACTGTCTTTCCCTTTGCGTGATTGTTGTTCCTTTGAGTATTGTTGCTGTTCATTTGAAAGGAACAACTGCCGTTCCCTTACATGATTGATGTTCCTTTGAGTATTGTTGTTGTTCATTTGAAAGGAACAACTGCTATTCCTTTTGCATTCTTCCTTATTTCCGTTCATTTCCTTCATTGCTGTTAAAACGCTAGCCATTCCTTTGGGGTACGAATTTCACTAAATAATTTTCACTAGCACTATTTCTAATTGGCATCACAATGATCTGTCATTATTTTGTGGACTATCTCTCATACCTTATCAAATTATTTTTGGATTAATTTCTTCAAAATATCTTAAAACTTGTTCATAACCAGTAACCACCATAATTCGTTTCCTTTCCCTATATACATACAATATACTTAAATGATAATTCGCCCTCATATTATAATAAGGATTCTTAAGCACACTTTTACTTGGCATCCCTAAACTTCTTTACACCATCCCTTACTCTTAAGAAGTAGATGAGCCTCCCTTAATAGAGTCCTTAAAAAAAAGAAGAAGAAGAAGAAGAAGATAATAAATAAATATAAGTAATAAAATTCTCCCACAAAGAATAGGGCATCTCATCATGATCCAACCTACCACAATCATAGGATAATAACGTAAGTGACATTCCCACTATGGCTACCACACTAGGGCAATGGCCTTTGACATTTTTTTTTGACAAAGGAAAAGTGGTCTCATCACGAGCTGACTTGTTCACTTAAGTTACAATCTAGTGAGTGGCATTATCATCATTTGGATACCAAACCAGGATAGTGGTCTTGTCGAGAAAATATGATTTAAATATTTATTAAGGATACAAGCTCATTTATGGGTTAAAAGGAAACCCTGTTGACGCTATGGACGCCTGCTGATAGCAGTGGCTCTGCCTGTGGTATGGAAGTTTACTCTTAAAAAACACCAATTTTCTATGTGTCTCTAGATTTTGTTTACTAAAATAACGGGGCTATCATTTCGGCTATATTCAATAAACATGGAAAAATTAAGAACATTATGATATGTGGAATATTTTTAAATGAACAGATTTAATTTATTCGACTTAATTATCCTTGAATTGTTTTTTGAGTATAGGTATAATAAAATCAAATTTCCCACGAAAAATGGACTATCATTTAATGATTACCATTAATATGTTTTTTTGAAAATTATACATGATTGGTCCCCATCAACGACGATAGTGAAATTATTACCTCTCACCGGAAATACCTACACTCATTACTTTCACCTATGATGACGGTCGAGGTCGAACTCTACAATAATGAGTGGAGTGGATGTTTGGAATTCTTTCTGATAAGATTGTAATGATTATAATAAATGGAAACCCCACATTTTTATACACTCGTCATTCTCTGATATTTTCTATTTTTGGTAATATTTCCTCCAAGCTGGTCTAACCAAGTCTGCAACCAGGAACGATAGTCGTTCTCATTTTCTCACAGAACGATGGGTGGCTAAAGTGTGCGTAGGGAACCAACATTACTACAGGTAACTGAGCGGGCTAGAGAAATTCTACACCGCCTGGGGTGGACGGAGTATTTCAACCAGTTGCAAGGCTATGATACGAACATCATGCTTGAATTCTTTCAGAATTTGCAGGGAGAAATATCCATGGTTCGAGATATACAAATTCTAGTTACTCCGGGAATCGTAGTAGAGGTTATAGGTCTCCCTAACTCAGACATTCAGTGGAAAGGAAGATATACAACATTCAAAGAAGTTGTAGAATCCGTCGTAGACCCTGGAGAGGAATTGGATAAAAAGGGAAAGGGAGCTAACCCCAACACTATTAGCAAACCATAGAAAGAACTGGCAGGGGTAATTTAGAGGTACATCACCTGTGATGGATGATACGATGTAATCCGACCACGCCACCTCAAACTACTAGCGGAACTCAAACAAAGGTTAGTAATCAATCTACCTTTTTTTTCTAAATGCCATGTTACATGAGGTTTCCATCAGAACACAAAAGTCCAAGGATCCTGTTACTATCATCAACCACCATGGATTAGCTAAACTAATAGTAAGTAAGGTCCTGAGTCAAGCACAATTAACCTGGGGTGATCTTATTGAGACCAATAGACCTTTACAGCTGGAACAACTTGAATTATACCACGAAGATTCACCACAAGAAACTGAAGAGATATAGGGAGGGGAGACCACTACCCAAATAGAAGTTCCACCTCCTCAACCTGAATTCGAGGAAGACCCTATCTAAATTACAGAGGCTCATACCCCACAAACATAGGCTCAAACCCCACAAACAGAGGCTCAAAACCCAAAAACAAAGGCTCATAACCCACAGAAAGAGGCTCATACCTCACAAATAGGGGCACTAATGAGAAAGATAAAAAGACAAATGACTATTCCTAAAGCCCCCATTGATATAAAGAGGAGAAGCAGATGGACAAGAAACCCTGAAGAGGTCCAGGACACAACAAAATGGCCTGAATAAATTCAGGACATTACAGAGTAGTCCTTATAGGAAAATGCTCAAGAAATTGAGCACACAGAACAAACCTCACAAGGAAACAATCAAGAAGACACCGAGCCAACATTGGAGCACTTGATAGAATTTTTTTTGAAAAGATATGAGGTAGAAATAGCTCAGGTTTTAGGGATCTTAGGGGCCTCAATTGACAGAGATAAACTGGAATAATACCAAGAACGAGCCTCTTCTTTAAAACCTGCTGAAAACTTCCCTGATATTGAAATGTCATTTCCAGAGGCCACAACATAGGAAGAACCTCATCCCGAGGAAAGAAATCCTCTTGAATATATAGAGTACTTGGAAGGGACAGAGGAACAACCATCTGTTGATCAGAATGAAGAAGACCTTGAGACCCCTCACAAATAGAAAGCAGGCAAAACGCATAAGAGAATTAGAAAGATGAAAAAAGGAGAACAAGCTGTTAAATAGAAAGGCTAAAAAAGTTGAAGCATTAAAGAAAACGGTTGGCAGACTTAGAGAAGTTATTAAAGAATTAATAAAGAAGCTAGAACAAGCAGATAAGGCTCACAAAAGAAAGAAAGCCAAAATACCCAGAGTGCAAGGAAGAAAACCTCTTCCTAAAATAGTCACTACAAACTCTGTGGGAACACAGACAAACCCTGAAGAAATAATAGTAGAGGATGCAATAGCACAGAATGAGGAAGTAATTCCTTTAGAAACAGTTGATGCTGAGGTGCAGATAGATACCCTAGTCTCAGAGGAAATAACTCAATCCCTTGAGAAGTATGCCACCATTAGGAGATTGGAGGAAGAATTGATGCAGTCCCAACAAAGCTTGATTCAAAACAGAAATGAATTGATGACTATGGAAAAACATCAAGCATCTCAATCTCAGGAACAAAGTGCTATTGTTGATATACTGGAATCAGAGCTTAAAAAATCCCATCAAGCATTAACTCAATCCAGATATGAGATGGGTGCTATGGAAGAATATCAAGAATCCTAGTCTAGGGAACAAGATGATATTATTGGTAGGCTAAAGGAAGAACTGGTACAAGCACATCAAGCACTGACTCAATTCAGAGATGAGATGATCACTATGGATGAACATCAAAAGGTTGTTAAAAAACTAAAGGTTATGTTAGCAACATAAAGAGAAACATATGCTGAGCTCACCAGAGCCCAAGGGAAGGTGAAGAAAATACAAAGTCAATTTGAAAAAGCTTTGGAGCAAATCAAGGAGATTTGTGATGTTTACTCTGATGCAATCAACTGCAGAGACCCTACCACCAATTATACCCTATTCTTGCTAGAACGCTACATGTTGTAAAGGGTAAAATCCATCAGAGAAGGTAAACCAATTTCATTTTCCACTGTCTCTGAGTTCATTTCATGTTTTAGAGAGAAGGAAGAGAAGGTACAATACTTTCTATGTGAATTATGCTTCCATTAGTTCATTTTGGAAGATGACAGGAAAAATAAACCTAGTCCCTTTATTGGAGAAATTTAGTTCCAGGCATTTATATCCTTCACTAAGAACCAAGTCATATGGGGCAAAGCCCACAAGAATTTTATAAAGAGGGAAACTGGGTTAGATCTTTGGATCAGAGGAGATCCCCTATCCATCGACAAGTTATCCGATTAGGCATCATATATTTTAGAGAACTCAAAGAATAATCTCTTGCTGCTTCTAAGGTGAGATGGGATGCATCCTCTAGTGAAGTCAAAAGTAGGGAACCCTTTGGGTACATGAATTTCTTTGCAGCTACCTTCAGAATGGAAAGGTATTCTAGACTTCTCTAGGAGGAAGGACCTGCTTGGATTGGGTGCAGGTATAATCCCCCTATCATCTGGTTTCCTCCAGAAAGTTACCAGAAGGATTATCAAATTAATAAGAAGAGGGAGGATGGTGCTTTTGTAGAACTCAAAAGAAGTAATGGGTTTAGAATACCTGGTGAACCAACTTTTCCTCCTTACAATATCATTGATTTACATGTAAGATCTCATGTTGCATGAGGACATGCAAGAAGATAAGATGGGGGTATGTTGGGTTATGAAAAAGGTACAAATATCTCCCTTATTTTTACAATTCATGATATACTGTTGATTGAATTTTCTGTTAATTAGGGATAAATAGGATAGAAAATGATTGACATGTCTCCTTGTGATATTATTGAAGTTATATTAAATAGATTCTAAAATATGATTGGAATTGTTTGATTCTGTTACAGGATTGGATAAATATTTTCAAAACGGAAATAGCAAAGGAGATCTTGAAGATACGTAAGCTACTTGAGGTTGAGGACTTTTGTTTCAAAGAAGTTTTAAGGATGATTGATTTTCTATATTGTAATTTTATAATAGTAAAGCAATACTGAGGATCTCTCGATCCTCAGGATGGCTTGATTTACTCAGATTATTGTATATATAGAGGATAATAGATCCTGAAAAGACAATCAAAGAATTGTGTTCAAATATTCAGAACTCAGAATTACTTTGCGCAAGGAGCTTTCGTGAATGTTATACCAGCTATGAAATCAATAAAAACTTTGATCGTTTTCACCATTTCTATATACTGAGTTTCTAGTAGAAGTGCTTCTGAGGACCAAGGGCTCAGTCTAAAGGAGCTATTGTCTCAAGCTGTAATTGTATCAGTTTGCTTTCTGTTTTATGATTCAATTCTCTTTTGAAATAGTTAAGACAAATGCATAAGTGTGTTAATGATTTTATGTTGTTTGTGTACAAAAGATAGAAATTTCTCTCAAGTGTTAATGATTGTTGTTCCAATTTCCATTACTGTAGTTTGCTACTTGACAATTCCTCACATTTTCATACGTGCTGTTTCTTTTACTTAGATTCACATTTGCTATTCCTTTCAATTAAGTTACATTTTTCGTTCCTTTTAGTTAAAGTTACAATTGTTGTTCCTTCCCGTTAAGTTATATTTGCTGTCCCTTTTGATTAGTTTACAATTGTTGTTTCTTTCCATAAGATAGAGTAATTCACTATTTCCTTTCCAACAATTTGATTCATAGTTAATAGTTAATTCTGCATATCTTTACTTAGATTCAATCATTGCTTCTTATTTAAATGAATTCAACATATTAGTTAGTTCCCTTTCATTCACAACATGTTAGTAATCAGATTTCAATTATGTTAAATAAGATCTTAGTCTTAGAATCTTTCATGAACATTTGAGGAGCTTGATTGTGGATAAACTCAAGTTTTCTTTAACTACACGATTTTATCCTCTACAAGCTATCTGCATAGATTTTGTTGATATTCTCGAGATAAAAGACAAATGCTCAGGTTGATAAATTAATGTTAAACTAAGGCTATTTTTAGACATATTTAGAGCCCCAACACATGCTCATCATCTCTGACAGGTGGAAGAACAAAGGTGTTTGCATGGGGCTGCTGAGGTACATGCGAGACACTTTCCTCAAATTCGAGACTTCGATCAATGATGAGACGGTCCGAGGAAAGATAAATAAGTTTGTATCCCTTCACACCGTTGGGGTATCCAACAATGATACACTCTATGCACTGTGGATCAAGTGCCTTCCTCTTCTTAGAGGGAATCTAGTCCCATGCATGTGAACCGAAAATATGAAAGTGGGTCACTTTCGGTTTGAGGCCGCTCCAAGCCTCGTAGAGGGTCTTATCCTTGAAGTATCTATGGGGATATTTGTTTTGGATGTAGTTTTCACAATTAAGTGCTTCGGCCCATAATATCTATGGAAGTGAATTTGCATGCAACATGCAATATGCCATCTCTTTTAGAGATCTGCTTTTTCGCTCAACAACTCCATTTTGCTTTGGAGTATAGGGAACTGTGTGTTGCAACTGAATCCTTGCCTCATGAAAAATATTATGGATTTCATGGTTGATATACTCTCCCCCGTTACTAGTTTCTATGATTTTGATTTTCTTTCATGACTGTGTCTCAACCGTAGATTTGAAATCTTTGAGGTGTTGAAAGACCTCTGATTTTTGCCTGAGAAAGAAAATCCATGTGAAGTGTGAGAAATCATAAAAAAAAATTAGCACGTTCCTTGCTCTGTTGATTGATGGATGCATAAAAGGGCCCATGAGGTCACTATGGATCAGATCTAAAGGAGAGAAAACTCTCTGAGTCTTTCCTTTGTTGAATTTCTCTTGCGAGTGTTTTCCAAGAACACAAACCTCACAGATTCCTTTGGATAAATGGATGTTCGGTAGACCATCAACCAATCCTTGCTTGCTAAGATGTTGCATATATATTAAATTTAAATGCCCAAACCTTTCGTGCCATATCCTAATGCTTTCATCAGCATGGGTAAGATGTAAAACAAAATCCGGTTTAATAAATTCAGAAAATGTATACAATACAGATTGATGATTTACCTCACCGATAGCAACCCTGGAGTTGGTTTGCATGTGATAGATGTCCACTGCATCAGGTGTGAATATAAATTTCTTTCTAGTGCCATTTTTTGTCATCTGATACATGGAGAGAAGATTGACATAAATTTTTGGAGCGTGCAACACATTCTCGAAGCTTCTGTTGGTGAATTCAGTCCTTCCTTTGTCGGTGACCTCGACTGGAGATTTGTCCCCCATTAGAATAGGATGACCTTTGTATGCATCCAATGAAGAATAAACTACTTTTTCGGTATCCATGTGATGTGATTATCCTGAATCTACGATCTAAGCATCGAGAGAGGAGTCGATGGTAATCAAGGCATGGCTAGAATTTCCTTTCTTGGGATTTTGATATTTTGGCTTCTTATTCTTGGCACCCTCAGGGATGTGATCTCCAAGGTTATTTTTCTGAAGTATTTGAGTCATTAGATCTATTATTTTCTACATACATCCATATTCTGGATGGAATCCTTTATGAAAGTATGTGCATTTCTCCCATTTTCTTCCCTTTCCACCTTTGGATCCAGAGACATCGGTGAAGGATTTTGAGTACCCTTCCTTCTTTATATTTGTATGTGCTTTCCTTTTGTATTTATATTTATATTTATGATATTTATGACTGATTCCATATTGCATATTAAGTGCATGCACCTTTGGGCCTTTGATTTTTCCCATGTTGATGAGCTTGGTCTTCTCTTGTGTCAGGGATTCGATAAATTCCTCAAGAGAAGGCATCTTCTAGGCGGATCATGAGGTGAATTTGAATGAATGGAATGTGGATACAAACACCGATAATTCGGGATTAAGTTTGGAGATAATGGTGAGAACCATTTGTTTCTCCTCCTTAGATTTATCAACCCCACAATCCTTGAGTTGCGACAGTAAATCCTTAAATTTTGTAAAGAAATCTTGGAGATTGTCGAAGCTTTTTGGATCCAATGTGAGAAATTCCACCTTGAGCATGTGTCCCCTCATATCATCCTTTTTTCCAAACATCACTTCCATGGTGGTCCAGGATTCATTTGGGGTTTTACAAGAAGATATGTGAAAAAGGAGATCGAGAGAAATGAGACTACAATTTGTTTCGAATGCTTCATCCATTCGATTTAGATACTTGGATTTTTCTATGGCTGATGTTTGTTTTGTCTCAATGTTCATGGTTAAACTATACAATCCTCTACTTTTAAGATGCATGATCATATTCTCCTTCCATGCAAAGTAATTTTAAGGTGTAAGGATGAATTCTTTTGAAAATTCCATTTTTCTGCTGTCTTCAATCTTTGGCACCTGCAAAAATAATTCAGTGTGTATTTTTCTTAGAAGTCTGTTTTATATCATATCATGTAAATATTTTGAACCTGAAAATAATATATCTAGCTAGAAAATAACACACATTTGCAAAGAGAAATTGAGAAAGAAGAAGCAACAGAGAAAAGAATAGAAAATTTCTCATTAACCGAATGAATAATGAATAATTTACACATGATATACTCTGTATAACTCAACCAATGCACACTAGACGAGAAGCCAATTTGCCATAGTGGTGGTATAGAGTGATCTAGACACACACCAACAATAACGGGAGTAAACTACAACAATAACGGGAGTAAACTACCACCTAGTCTAGTCTCTCGGGCAGTTACGGGAGTGAACTTCCACCTAGCTGAGTTAACTAGTATATCATTCTTCAGTTAACTGACTGAAACAGAGTGAAGTTATCTAGAGATCAGGGAATCAAGGGTAATGCGCTAGTCTGGTGATGATCCCAAGGAAAATTCACATTATCTAGTGATGATCCCAATGTTGCATGGTGACAATACCAATGTAGCATCAAGAATCCACTCAATTGATCAACCTGAAGTAAAAACTAAAGAGAATATTCTCCCTAGAGGAATATTGTTCCTAAAATATAGGAGACTGAATAATGACTAATTAAAAAGGAAAAACCTTAGGAAAAATAAATCCTAGGTGTGTGTGAAGTAACTCCAACAAGAAATACTTGAAAATCAAGAAGGATGACATGATAAGTCAGAAAGTATAAGGAATGACCAACATAGGATAAAACTTCCCTCGAAATCACGCATGACACAAAAGTGACTTGGGAAGATTTGACTCAAGAAGGAATAAAGATATAAGTCTATGACACATGATGCATCAAAATACTCTTCATAGTGACTGGAAGAGTAACCCGTTAGAGGAGTAAAGACTCAATAAATAGGGTTCAGTTTCCTAAAGCCATACTAAAAAACCAATTTGTTGAGACATAGACTCAAAACTAGTGTTTCGTTCAAGGGAAACATGACTTAGAATTGATGCCAAACATAAACAGGGAACTCGACTCTTTCCCACCCCTCTTTTTTTCATTTGTTATTTTTTTTTGTCTTTTTCATATTATAAAATATTGAAAAAGAATAAATGAATGTTAGAATACAATGAAGAAAATGAGTTTCATAGGAAAGCAAATTAGTTCCAAGTGCATGAAACATACCTATGTTCTATGCAAGGAACACATGCAAGATATGGACACTCAGGGGAATGTTTCCTCCAGGGATAAGGGTGTCAAATAGCAAAGGCTAGAAACTAAAGAGAATGCATAAGCAATATGCTACAAGACAACAAGTTGAAGTCGACATTAGGCTTGAAAGCATAAGTGAAGACATGCAATGTAATATTACAACTTAACAATGGGATCCATGAGGCTTCATCATATAGTCCGATTGTTAAGTTGTAATACAACATTGCATGTCCTTTCTTGTGCTTTCAAGACTAATTTTGACTTCAACTTGCTATCTTGTAGCCTATTGTTTATGCATTCTCTTCAATTTCTATTCTTTGCATCTAGTTCCTTTGCAAATTGACACCCTTATATGATGAATATTTAAAAGAAGACACAAGGCTTCATCATATAGTCATGGTGGTACTAAATAGGGCTGTCAAGCCTATCATGAACTTCAACATGGTCGCCAAATGAATAGCAAGGAACAAACTAGGGCACCCATGAAAGGTAGGCTCTACCACATAATGTACGACACTTTTAATCATCAAAGAAGGTTTGTGTCACAATTTAGTGTGGTTGACCCTATGGCAGAGATGAAAATAATTTTTTTAATTCATAGTGCATGAAAAAAAGGCCCTATCCTATATGTTTGTTATTGAAAACAATACCTGGAAAAAGAGGTCAAATGTGGACTACAATGTTGAAAAATACTCAAAAACACCTTGGTTCTTCATCACACCTAAAAAAACTCAAACACTAACTCACAACTATTGGTTATTTATTATTACATTTGGTAAAAATGACAACGAAGGATTTAAACTATAGAAAAGTGGATAAACAAAAAAGTGAAAATAGTGAAAAAACAAGTGTTTACCATTCCATTTGAAATTTTACCCAAGTTTGTGCATTTTTTGGAGAAAATCCCTCATAATTTGACAAAGTATTTCTAAAGCATCAACCATTGAAATCATGAACCATTTAGACTAGGTAATAACTTATAACACACCCCGAACCCCCAATTAAGGTGTGCTACTTAAAGAATGCTTTGATACCACTCTATAACACACCCCGAGCCCCCAACTGAGATGTGCTACTTAAAGAATGATTTGAAACATACCTAGACCATCTATCTAGGCACACCATGTAAAAAATGTCCTCTGATAACAAAGTTAAACATAAATACAGTGTAGCATTCCTACCTATCATCCATCTAGAAACACTTGTGAAAAACTATGAACATAAACTAAAAGAATAGTATATAACAACATATAAGTACTGAAATCATAGTTCTTATGCACATCAATTAAATCCATGAACAAGAAAGATAACCACATACATTAGCACTTATATTTAAATAAAAATGAGGCAACTAAGTACATGTGACATACATTCCTCCCAACCATAGACCTACTACTCCAGATCTTAGCAACAGATCACCCTTGAGTTGGGGCTATGTATCCATGAAAAAGGGTGTCCCTCATAGTCGAACACTTACCAAGGTGGCTAATCTTCCTACAACTATCCTAATCCACCCATCTCTCTTCCCCATGACCCGTACAACCCCAGGAAGGGGATCCCCCTTCACTTCTCACAGTCCCTCAGGCCTTCTCTCTTCCCTCTAGGTCTCCAACGTGCTTGGTTAAACATGGATCTCTCTACTAGGGACTTCAGGGATGTCAACTTCTAGGAATGATTGCAAGCACACCACTTATTTCCCTTAGGGAAAATATCTCTCACACAAAGAGTTCACTTCATGGGCCTAAAAACCCACCTCTTCATCTCCAACAATTTTCTCTTATGCATTGCTCCATCTCACCACCTCTACTAAGGAGACTCCTTCCAAACTTGTGGTCTCCTCTCATACTCTCAGACTGCTTGTTGCTTCCAGAAATCATTTCCTAATTCCTAGACTAACTGACTGAATGCCATGATTTTCCATACAAATTCCTATTTTCCTTGATTTCTTCACTCACATTCCTCCCAAGGAGGGTCATACTCTATCCCTATTCTCACAATAACTTACTAAAGTGACTTCCCTCACCCACCCTATTATAGGCATTCAATGATTTCCTTTGGAAACACTCACAAGGAAAATAGAAGGTTCACAACACAAGGTAATTTATAACACAAAGTGGGTTGAGATTAATACCCATGATCTCTCCCTTCTTGGACCCCTTGGAACCTTCCCACTCTTTTGGATACATAGCCTCCCCCCGCCCCCCATTACTATGTCTGTGTCCACCTACAATGACTCTAATTCCATTTATCATTATGATTTACAAATTTTACGCATCACATTGCTTGGATCATGGCCATCTGTCTTTGAAAAATATATACATCACTAAGATGGGGGTAAAAAATGGATGTTATATTCCCCTCTCCCTACAAATTTCACTATCCCAAGTGCACATTACCATACATAATTCCAAAATTACACACAAATTTTTACAGCTAAATAAATTTCTATTTTGCATTCCACAACCTTTCACAACAATTCCAATCCATCAATATCCCTTCCCCGCAATATGAAAAACCCAAGGAAGTGTACCCCGTTCATTTATCACAGTCCCTTGGGATGTACCACTTCCCTTACAGGTCCAATTCATAGATCGGACATGAATAGTCTGATATGTGGCTCTAGGAATTCTTAGCTACCAAAATGGAGTCCTCATTCGCTTATGCACACATGTACATGTATTCATATTTCTTCAAAAATTTGTAGGTACTCTTCTTGCATATCCTTCTCATGTTCCCACATGACATATTTAGGACCGTAGTAGGTCTAATGAACCTTTACCAGTACGATGGATTTGTTCCTGAGCACCTTGAATCTTCGGTCCAGGATGCGCATTGGCTCCACCCGAAAATCCCCTGCGTGCTCCACATGGATCACAATCCAATAAATCATATGATTAGGATTAGGTATATACTTCTTTAATAAATAAAAATTGAACACATTATGAAACCTCATGGATGTAGGTAATGGAAGAATGTATGCACCTAGGCCTATCCTCTATAGGATTTCAAATGGTCCACAATGTCTTGTTGCCAATCTTGGGCAACTTCCCAACTTCAATGTGCTCCTTTTGGCTTTAAATTTTAATAATACATGCTCCCCCACTTTGAATTCTCTATATGTCCTTCTTTTATCAACATAACTCTTTTTCCTATCCCAAGAAACCTTCATATTCTTCCAAAAATTAACCATCTGCTCATCCATTTCTCATAACTAATTTGCCCCAATAACAATTCTATCTATTGGATTATCCCAACTTACTGGTGTGTTACATTTTTTTCTATACAGATATTCAAACAAAATCATATTCAATGATTCTTAATATCCTTTATTGTAGGAAAACTCAAATAGATGTAAGTATTCTTCCCACCCGAAAGGTTTTTCCATAACATACATTCTTGACATGTCCTTGATTATTCAGTTAATCCTTTCTGTATGCCCATCTAACTATGGGTGATATGATATACTGCAATTTAGATTGGTCCCAAATCCCTTAAACAACCCCTTCCAAAATTTGGAGGTGAACTTGGGATCTCTATCTAACTCCATGAAGCCTAGCAACTTATTTCATATAGATCTATGTAGTATTGGTTTCCTTATGAGTTAATTTGACCGGAATGAAATGTACAACCTTTGATAACTTATCCATTACCACCATAATGGAATCATGTTGCCACGTTTTCCTAGGAAACTTAGTAATGAAATCAATAGTAACCACTTCCCATTTCCATTTAAGAATGGGAAATGGTTGTAGTGACCTTGTTGGGCGTTTGTGCTCAACCTTTAACTTTTGGCATTCCATGCATCTGGCTAAATAGTCTTTTACAACCCTCATTATACTAGGCCAAAAATAGTTCCCTCTTACAACCATTATGGTCTTCTAGTATCCTGGATTTCCAGTGTATGACATGTCATGCATTTATATTAACACCACGTTCCTCAATTCTAAATAATTGGGAACATAGACTTTGTTTTTGAACAAGAGGATTCCATCCTATTGTAGTTGGTAGTATTTTTATTTCTGTTGTAGGCTACCCTGCTACAATATTTTCTTGACCTGCACATACTATGGTTCTGTTGTTACAACCTCTAAAATTATTCCCTTCAAATTTGTGTCGTACATGCTAATAGCTACAATGTGCATTTCATGCACCCTTCTGCTGAGTGCATCAACTACTCTATTCTCTTTGCCTTTGATGTGTTTGATATCAAAATCATATTCGCTGAGGAACTCCCGCCATCTTTTTTTTCTAGAATTTAGTGTTGGTTAATCAAACAAATGTTTCATACCACTATGCTTTATCCTTAATTAAAACCTTCGGCCCATAAGATAATGCCTCCACATTTTTAAGGCATGTATCACGGTTTCTAATTCCAAGTCTCATGTGGCATAATTTATCTCACACTAATTTAACTTTCTGGACTCATAAGATATTACGTGTCCATTTTGTATAAGGAATCCACCAAGCCCTTCCTTGCATGCATCTCTACACATGACAAAATATTCATCCAGATCTATGACATTTAACACATGTGCACTGGTTAATAACTCCAAGTGATGGACACTTCTTTCACACTTGGAGATGCATTCAAACTTTACCCCTTTCCTTTGTAGAGAAGTTATTGGGTACATAATGTTGGATAAACCTGCAATGAATCTCCTATAATAGAGAGCTAAACCCATTAAGGATCCAACTACATAAATATTTGTAGGTGTTGGCCAACTCTTGATTTCTTCCCCCTTCTCTAGATCCACTACTATGCCATCCTCTAACACAATGTGGCCTGCGTATTGGATTTTTTTTTGGTAAAAGGAGAATTTACTCAACTTGGCATGATATAACCGATGCTCTCTTAAACTTTGAAGCACCATTCTTAAAATTTATTCATGCTCCTCCTTTGTTTTAGAGTAGATGGGAATATCATCCAAGAAGACAATAACAAACTTGTCCAAGAAATCCCTAAACACTCCATTAATTAAGCACATAAATGCAACAAGTGCATTTGTTAACCCAAAAGACACCACTACAAATTCATACTACACACATATTGTCCTAAAATATGTCTTTCTAGTGTCTTCCTCTTTGATCCTTACTTGATGGTAACTTGACCTCAGGTCAATATTGGAAAATATCCTTGACCCCTTCAATTGATCAAAGAGATCATTAATTATTGGCAAGAGATACTTATTCTTCACTATTACTTTTCTTATCTATTTGAATTCAATGCACAAACTCAGAGTCTCGTCCTTATTTTTCACAAAAAGCAATGAGCCAACCTAGGGAGAAACACTTGGGCGTATATACCCCTTCTTAAAAAATTCCTCTAGATACATATGCAACTCTTTTAGTTATGGTGTGCTCATTTTGTAGTGATATTTGGACACCGGGGAAACCCCAGACACTAATTCAATAGAGAAATCAATGTCCCTCTTTGGTGTTAAACCTAGTGTCTTCCCCCAAAACCCTCATAATCCTTCACAACTAGGTAGTCCTCAAGACTTGCCTCCTTATTCTTGGATAATTTATTCCACATGAGCTACATATACTTGGAACCCTTTTCTGAAACTTTTCTTCATCTATAGTGCTGATATTTCTCTAACAAATATGGGTCTTGGAATACCTTGAACTATCCTTGAATTTCCTTCCTCATCAAGAGACTTGAGAGCCTTATTGTAATAGTCTAGGACAACATTGTGCTTGTCCAACCAATCCATACCAATAAAAAAATCATAGGAATCGAGAGGTATGATGTTCAAATATACCTTAGTGTTAACTCCTTTCATGTTCACTGGGCATTCCTTGACAAGCTCACTAATTCTCCTGTTTATTCCAATAGCTAACTAAACTAACCAAGGTTTTTCATGCTTAAATTTAATCAATTTAATTATTTAAACTAACTTTAAATCTACATAGCTATGACTACCTCCAAAATCAATCAAAATAAGTATGTCTTGATTGAAAATGATACCTTCTATCTCAATCATGTCGGAATGGTATTCTTCTTATCTGTTGTCCAAGGATGCATAAATCCTTGGCATGCTCTTTCCCACATCATCCACTATATTAGTTTCATCAATGTTGTGCACAATCCTCATCTTATTTCCTTTGTGAGGATAATCCTTGTACATGTGGTCTCTATCACATCCCCAACAACTCATGTGATGTTTCCTTGGCATTTTCCCCATTTCCCCAGTCTCTTTAAATTCACTTTGAGTTGGTTTCCCTTGCTAATATGATTGAGACATTTCCTAATAAAAGGTGGCTTGAACCCTTTCTTCCTTTGATCTATATTTCCTTTCTTCTTGTCATCCTAGGCCTTTTGGAAGGTAGGCCTTCCTTTTCTTCATGCCAGGGAAAATTTTAGGGGCTAAATTTCTCCCATGGTCTAATTTTCCATTTTTTTTGGCAAAAACATATTCTCCAATTTCCCTTTGTTTTAAAATGATTCACCCAAAATTTATAGGATACAATTATTTTACTTTAAAAATCACCAAATTTTATAGAATCTTTATTAAATCTACAAAAGTTTATATATTTTAAAAATATCACCAAACATTTTACAGTTTGCATATTAAGGACTAGTAAGATTCACCAAGATTTCTACACTTTAACATAAATTTCCATCCTTAAAAGTATCCTTGTTTTGTTCATACAAACACTTATCCCTCCTTATGGATTCTTCTAAACTCTTGGGCTCATCATACTAAATTTT
>ML796743.1:128531-141470 GCA_009831015.1 Picea engelmannii
ACTCACATTCCTCCCAAGGAGGGTCATACTCTATCCCTATTCTCACAATAACTTACTAAAGTGACTTCCCTCACCCACCCTATTATAGGCATTCAATGATTTCCTTTGGAAACACTCACAAGGAAAATAGAAGGTTCACAACACAAGGTAATTTATAACACAAAGTGGGTTGAGATTAATACCCATGATCTCTCCCTTCTTGGACCCCTTGGAACCTTCCCACTCTTTTGGATACATAGCCTCCCCCCGCCCCCCATTACTATGTCTGTGTCCACCTACAATGACTCTAATTCCATTTATCATTATGATTTACAAATTTTACGCATCACATTGCTTGGATCATGGCCATCTGTCTTTGAAAAATATATACATCACTAAGATGGGGGTAAAAAATGGATGTTATATTCCCCTCTCCCTACAAATTTCACTATCCCAAGTGCACATTACCATACATAATTCCAAAATTACACACAAATTTTTACAGCTAAATAAATTTCTATTTTGCATTCCACAACCTTTCACAACAATTCCAATCCATCAATATCCCTTCCCCGCAATATGAAAAACCCAAGGAAGTGTACCCCGTTCATTTATCACAGTCCCTTGGGATGTACCACTTCCCTTACAGGTCCAATTCATAGATCGGACATGAATAGTCTGATATGTGGCTCTAGGAATTCTTAGCTACCAAAATGGAGTCCTCATTCGCTTATGCACACATGTACATGTATTCATATTTCTTCAAAAATTTGTAGGTACTCTTCTTGCATATCCTTCTCATGTTCCCACATGACATATTTAGGACCGTAGTAGGTCTAATGAACCTTTACCAGTACGATGGATTTGTTCCTGAGCACCTTGAATCTTCGGTCCAGGATGCGCATTGGCTCCACCCGAAAATCCCCTGCGTGCTCCACATGGATCACAATCCAATAAATCATATGATTAGGATTAGGTATATACTTCTTTAATAAATAAAAATTGAACACATTATGAAACCTCATGGATGTAGGTAATGGAAGAATGTATGCACCTAGGCCTATCCTCTATAGGATTTCAAATGGTCCACAATGTCTTGTTGCCAATCTTGGGCAACTTCCCAACTTCAATGTGCTCCTTTTGGCTTTAAATTTTAATAATACATGCTCCCCCACTTTGAATTCTCTATATGTCCTTCTTTTATCAACATAACTCTTTTTCCTATCCCAAGAAACCTTCATATTCTTCCAAAAATTAACCATCTGCTCATCCATTTCTCATAACTAATTTGCCCCAATAACAATTCTATCTATTGGATTATCCCAACTTACTGGTGTGTTACATTTTTTTCTATACAGATATTCAAACAAAATCATATTCAATGATTCTTAATATCCTTTATTGTAGGAAAACTCAAATAGATGTAAGTATTCTTCCCACCCGAAAGGTTTTTCCATAACATACATTCTTGACATGTCCTTGATTATTCAGTTAATCCTTTCTGTATGCCCATCTAACTATGGGTGATATGATATACTGCAATTTAGATTGGTCCCAAATCCCTTAAACAACCCCTTCCAAAATTTGGAGGTGAACTTGGGATCTCTATCTAACTCCATGAAGCCTAGCAACTTATTTCATATAGATCTATGTAGTATTGGTTTCCTTATGAGTTAATTTGACCGGAATGAAATGTACAACCTTTGATAACTTATCCATTACCACCATAATGGAATCATGTTGCCACGTTTTCCTAGGAAACTTAGTAATGAAATCAATAGTAACCACTTCCCATTTCCATTTAAGAATGGGAAATGGTTGTAGTGACCTTGTTGGGCGTTTGTGCTCAACCTTTAACTTTTGGCATTCCATGCATCTGGCTAAATAGTCTTTTACAACCCTCATTATACTAGGCCAAAAATAGTTCCCTCTTACAACCATTATGGTCTTCTAGTATCCTGGATTTCCAGTGTATGACATGTCATGCATTTATATTAACACCACGTTCCTCAATTCTAAATAATTGGGAACATAGACTTTGTTTTTGAACAAGAGGATTCCATCCTATTGTAGTTGGTAGTATTTTTATTTCTGTTGTAGGCTACCCTGCTACAATATTTTCTTGACCTGCACATACTATGGTTCTGTTGTTACAACCTCTAAAATTATTCCCTTCAAATTTGTGTCGTACATGCTAATAGCTACAATGTGCATTTCATGCACCCTTCTGCTGAGTGCATCAACTACTCTATTCTCTTTGCCTTTGATGTGTTTGATATCAAAATCATATTCGCTGAGGAACTCCCGCCATCTTTTTTTTCTAGAATTTAGTGTTGGTTAATCAAACAAATGTTTCATACCACTATGCTTTATCCTTAATTAAAACCTTCGGCCCATAAGATAATGCCTCCACATTTTTAAGGCATGTATCACGGTTTCTAATTCCAAGTCTCATGTGGCATAATTTATCTCACACTAATTTAACTTTCTGGACTCATAAGATATTACGTGTCCATTTTGTATAAGGAATCCACCAAGCCCTTCCTTGCATGCATCTCTACACATGACAAAATATTCATCCAGATCTATGACATTTAACACATGTGCACTGGTTAATAACTCCAAGTGATGGACACTTCTTTCACACTTGGAGATGCATTCAAACTTTACCCCTTTCCTTTGTAGAGAAGTTATTGGGTACATAATGTTGGATAAACCTGCAATGAATCTCCTATAATAGAGAGCTAAACCCATTAAGGATCCAACTACATAAATATTTGTAGGTGTTGGCCAACTCTTGATTTCTTCCCCCTTCTCTAGATCCACTACTATGCCATCCTCTAACACAATGTGGCCTGCGTATTGGATTTTTTTTTGGTAAAAGGAGAATTTACTCAACTTGGCATGATATAACCGATGCTCTCTTAAACTTTGAAGCACCATTCTTAAAATTTATTCATGCTCCTCCTTTGTTTTAGAGTAGATGGGAATATCATCCAAGAAGACAATAACAAACTTGTCCAAGAAATCCCTAAACACTCCATTAATTAAGCACATAAATGCAACAAGTGCATTTGTTAACCCAAAAGACACCACTACAAATTCATACTACACACATATTGTCCTAAAATATGTCTTTCTAGTGTCTTCCTCTTTGATCCTTACTTGATGGTAACTTGACCTCAGGTCAATATTGGAAAATATCCTTGACCCCTTCAATTGATCAAAGAGATCATTAATTATTGGCAAGAGATACTTATTCTTCACTATTACTTTTCTTATCTATTTGAATTCAATGCACAAACTCAGAGTCTCGTCCTTATTTTTCACAAAAAGCAATGAGCCAACCTAGGGAGAAACACTTGGGCGTATATACCCCTTCTTAAAAAATTCCTCTAGATACATATGCAACTCTTTTAGTTATGGTGTGCTCATTTTGTAGTGATATTTGGACACCGGGGAAACCCCAGACACTAATTCAATAGAGAAATCAATGTCCCTCTTTGGTGTTAAACCTAGTGTCTTCCCCCAAAACCCTCATAATCCTTCACAACTAGGTAGTCCTCAAGACTTGCCTCCTTATTCTTGGATAATTTATTCCACATGAGCTACATATACTTGGAACCCTTTTCTGAAACTTTTCTTCATCTATAGTGCTGATATTTCTCTAACAAATATGGGTCTTGGAATACCTTGAACTATCCTTGAATTTCCTTCCTCATCAAGAGACTTGAGAGCCTTATTGTAATAGTCTAGGACAACATTGTGCTTGTCCAACCAATCCATACCAATAAAAAAATCATAGGAATCGAGAGGTATGATGTTCAAATATACCTTAGTGTTAACTCCTTTCATGTTCACTGGGCATTCCTTGACAAGCTCACTAATTCTCCTGTTTATTCCAATAGCTAACTAAACTAACCAAGGTTTTTCATGCTTAAATTTAATCAATTTAATTATTTAAACTAACTTTAAATCTACATAGCTATGACTACCTCCAAAATCAATCAAAATAAGTATGTCTTGATTGAAAATGATACCTTCTATCTCAATCATGTCGGAATGGTATTCTTCTTATCTGTTGTCCAAGGATGCATAAATCCTTGGCATGCTCTTTCCCACATCATCCACTATATTAGTTTCATCAATGTTGTGCACAATCCTCATCTTATTTCCTTTGTGAGGATAATCCTTGTACATGTGGTCTCTATCACATCCCCAACAACTCATGTGATGTTTCCTTGGCATTTTCCCCATTTCCCCAGTCTCTTTAAATTCACTTTGAGTTGGTTTCCCTTGCTAATATGATTGAGACATTTCCTAATAAAAGGTGGCTTGAACCCTTTCTTCCTTTGATCTATATTTCCTTTCTTCTTGTCATCCTAGGCCTTTTGGAAGGTAGGCCTTCCTTTTCTTCATGCCAGGGAAAATTTTAGGGGCTAAATTTCTCCCATGGTCTAATTTTCCATTTTTTTTGGCAAAAACATATTCTCCAATTTCCCTTTGTTTTAAAATGATTCACCCAAAATTTATAGGATACAATTATTTTACTTTAAAAATCACCAAATTTTATAGAATCTTTATTAAATCTACAAAAGTTTATATATTTTAAAAATATCACCAAACATTTTACAGTTTGCATATTAAGGACTAGTAAGATTCACCAAGATTTCTACACTTTAACATAAATTTCCATCCTTAAAAGTATCCTTGTTTTGTTCATACAAACACTTATCCCTCCTTATGGATTCTTCTAAACTCTTGGGCTCATCATACTAAATTTTTTCCTTGTAGAAGATGACAACCCACTCAAGAACCTTTGAATCTTAACCTTTTCATCCTTGATGAAATCCACATACCTCGAAATCTCCACAAACTTCCTTTCATACTCCTTCATGGTCATGCTTCCAAGCTCGAGTTCAAAGAAATCTTGCATCTTCCTGTCATAATATCAGTATTACAAGTATTGCTACTATAAATATTTCTTGAACTGCTTCCAAGAAATCCTCTTCTCATCAATGTGCTTAGTTTGCTTGAGCTAATCCCACCACATAGAGGCTTTTCCTTGAAGATAGTAAGCTGCAATTTTGGCTTCTACATTTGAGGGGTAATCATGCAGCTACAAATATTTCCTCATGCCCAACAACCAAGATTCACCCTCTTCTCCCTTCCTATGCTCTCCATCAAAATTTGGTGGATTGAGCTTCCTCATATCTCCTTACAAGATATCTGACACCTTTCTTCTCTTCTAATGTCTAATAGGGCACACACTTGGGCTGCTCACATACCCTGATGTTACATGGGTTCTTTTGGTAGATTTTCCCAAGTAGTGGTGATGTTATTAATTTTTTCTATTGACACTCCTTAACTGTCTATATCCTTTGGGATCCTTCCCTTTATCATAAGACTTAGATGTTTCTTCTTACCCTGCACTAGTTGCTTGTTTGGTGCTAAAGTCCTTATTGAATTACTTCTGCAACATGTCGAGACTCTATAGAATCTCTTCTTGAATTCTAATTATGATTTCATTATCTTCTTGATATATTTTCACTTCCTTTTGTAGGCTTTTCACAGTTTCAACCAGCTCTACTGGCCCCACTCAACTTCTATGCCCATTTGATTCAGTCTCTACATCTCACCTACTCCTCCTGGGTAAAATACCCCTAATCATATTCTATATCTTCGTTCCTCATACTGCACCCTTTCTACTCTATTCGAGGCCTATTCTGCAAAATGTGTAGGAATAAAATAAGTATTGTTAGATTAAATTAAAAACAAATCTAAGAACTTTACACCATTTTTCCTCATTAATCCCTTAGACATATTATTTATAATTTCTTGTGAATTATGATGCTACAATCATAAATCTTAATGCATAGGATGATTATTCTCATTAACATCTTTCGAACGACTATTTTCTTTCTTAATTCTATTCTTTGAGCATAAGTTTATGCCCTTTTAAAGTTTCCTAGGAATTTCCTTAGGATGACATCATGAAGTCTTCGTGGCCTCCACATGTACCTACTTCATACATACCATCCAATATCACCAGCCCACTAGCATCCATGTGGATCCATATGGTACCTTCGGGTTGATGTGTCCTACCCTACACCATTGAACATAGGGCTTCAGGATTACAATCCCACAACACTATTGGAAAACACCTTCTAAGGAAATTTCCTTTGAGATGAAAAATTGCAACGGTTATGGATTTCCTCGTAGCCCACAACAGTGTTGAGATCCCTCCTTCAGGATTCACCCATCGAGATGAAACATCTTACACTTTTCCAAGGTTTTTTTGAAGCCCATGACTTTCAAATCTAGTGGGCTCACACTATAGGAAAATCTCATTCGGGGTGACAACTTAACATATGCACCATTTCTTCCCAAAGTCCGTAATCCGCAACAATATCAAATCCTTTCGTTCAAGATTTTCCATTTGGATATTGAAATTGATGTCTTCATAATCCTTCTGAAACCCAAAGTATGAAACATCATCAAATTTTCTCTTTTGGGATTTCCCCATCAAATGACAATATTACATGCACACAAATTGCTCTGTGGTCTATAGCCCGCAACACTATCAGGCTTGGCACTTCCCACAACACTTTTGAACAAGCCTTCCCAATCACTGATGTGCAATAGACAGTTAGGATCCATTATCCTCTCTTGAAAAATAATCTATCTTCAATCCTTGATCCCTTTCAACATTTACCTTTACCATTAGCAATTGTGGGTCCCACTTGTACCCGACTTCCACATGGCAGTTCTCTAATTCACCAGTGCTTACTGACACGACATGTTAACTCAGTAGTTGGCATTGCATTCCAACATTGATCTAGATTTTATGAGACAAATGAAATGAATACAAATGGTTAAAATATGCTTAAGACAAAATAATAGAGATACAGTAAAAATGGTTTTCTATTCAATAAGGAAATAAGCTGAAACTGTAAAATGCAGCGGAAAACAATCTTGCTAGAATGGTGGCGGCTTATCTCTGAGAAGAGATGTGACGGATGCGCTCATTCGCAAGAAGATGATTAAAATGAGGTTCTAAAGGCCTTTTTACAATAAACAGGATTTCAAAAACCCTAGACATCCAAAAACATAACCCTAGGAGATGAAGCACCAAAAGTCATGTGGGCCCCGTTTGGGTAAGTTAGTACGTCAACTTCCCGGGGTCGTAACTTTTGCATACGATCTCCATTTTAGGCACACGATAGCCTGTTGGAAAGGTATTGTCAAGAATATTCATTTAGGGGGATCAATTAGAGAATTTGGATTTCATTGAGAATCTCAATCCTAAAAAACCTTCATTTAGTCCCTCAAAATGGCCCCGAAAGTTAAAAACTGCTAAAAATAGTAAATTGCCAAAATTGCCAGAAAACTGTTTTGAGCGAGTTGAAAAAGGTGGGTGGCCAATGATATCCACCTGGATCAATCCTCCCTCCTTAGGAAGAAATGGTATCCATTGCATTGAGTTCCCCCATCAGATGAGGAAATTTCTACTGAATTTGGACCCCGGGTGAGCCACTTGCCTTGGTGCAGGAGCTGCCCTACTTTGACAACTCGATAAATATGGATCCTTTGTTGTCTAGTTACATTGATACGTGTGTTCACAATATGATCATTGTATGCATGTTACATGCAGTTAGGGTTGAGCTCTTTTGGTTTCAACTGCTCTGCTATCTCTGAGGTTTCCAATAATGGTGGGAAATATGGCCGAAGGAGAGCCACATTGAAGATTGGGTGCAGGCCAAGGAAAGGGGGAATGTTGAGATCAAAATCATTGTCACCCACAGCCTTGGTGATGGTGTATGACCCATAACAGAGTGGGAGAAGCTTTTGATGGCCCCCTATAGGGCGTTCTTTCTGCAAGTGCAACCAAAATTTGTCTCCCACCTGGAACTTATGTGGCACTTGATGTTGATCATGGCACTGCTTGTACTTGGCATTAGAATTATATAGAATATCCTGAACCTTTTGGTAGATGTGTTGGATCTTCTCAATGAATCGAGTGTCTTTGTCAGTTTTTGGTGGAGCAGGGTGTTATCACTCCAGGAGTCCTTCTAGGTTGTAGCTTGAAGAAGCCTGGAAACTTAACTAATATATCAATGTTTCACTCGATGGATCAATTCAGATGACTGAATGAGACCTTACTGACTCAAGACATGCATAAACACAACCAATTAGACAAGGTTTCTAACTATCACTGTTAAGAGAATTTGCAAATAGGTGAATCAATGGAGAATTCTTACTATGCTACTAGACTCATACATAAAACATATATATATGAATGGCTAATCACAACAAGCAAATGATACTTGAAATTCAACTCATCAATACAAAGATAAGATGACAACTATCTGGTATTAGACAAACAAAATGAACATGAATTAAACATCCAAGTACAAGTATAGACCAGACAGGAAGATGTAAATCTGAACAAGTAATTGCAAAAGAGCTTGTATTAATTTGACATGATCATGAGAAGCTTGAGTACCATGTGTCCAAGAGTCCCTAAAGTTGAACCCTATGTTGATCAAATGTTCTTGGCTTTATAGCCTTTACAAACAGTTTCCAGTTCCTAGAAAACTGGATAAAAAATACTATATATAGAATAAAATCAAAATAGTTCTCAAGTCATAGGATTATATCCTAACTCAAAGGAATCAAATCCTAATCATAATATGTGATATTCAACATTCCTCAGTAGCTTTAGTAATCTTTGACAAGCTCAACAACCTTCAAGGTGATGACAAGGCACTTGAGATTTCCCTTTGACAGCTGGGCAATATCTTAACTAAAAATAGAAAAACTCTCTAGTCCTTTGCATCGACTTCTAAAACTTAAAAGAGAGAGTGATCTCTATCTCTTTTAACTTTATCATTCATTTATAATCTTCCTCAAATGATTTGGCAGAAAAAAAATTTGATCTGAGCAAAAATACCATCATTCTCCCTGTCTCTATGCTTTTGGTGGCTTGCGAGCCAAAATTCTAACCTGTAAGCCACCGAAAGCTCTACTTTTGGTGGCTAAGGACAGATGTGAAAACTGAAATAGCCACTGAAAAGGCATGGTTTAGCAATATAAAAAATAATATAGTGGCATAATGCACTGCTATCAGCAAGTGAAAAGATTGAAATCATGAACATGAAACATGCCATAATATCATAAGAAAATGGATCAATGGCATGTTTGGCAATTGTTGAATTTGACACAAGACGTCAATGAATAGTTGTTGCCTTGTGTCTTCTATTATCCAAGTACTCTGTGGATAAACAAGAACTTAATGAAGTTCCTCTTTCTCTTTGTTACAGTGGTAGCTTCTGCAAATTTACCATCTCCAGAACATTCTTTATTTGCCTGATTGAAACTGCTGTAATTCTTCATGTACAGAGTAGTTATTTTCTGCTATTGTATTTACACTCACACATTGCCACTGTATTTCCTCTTGTGCACAACTGGGAAAGCTTGATTTTAAATTTGTCTGATAGCTTTCACTTTCAGATCCTCTCCAAGGCAATCAAAATCTTAAGCTTGTTTAAAAATTGCAATGGCACAGGTATCTTCTTATATGATATGTAGGGCCTGATTAGGAATCAATGTGCTAAGAAATCCATACGATAGGGGCTTAAGATTGTACCTGGCCTTTGAATAAAACTAACTGTGCAGAGAATAGAAATCTAGCCTTTAAACAATGTCGACATGCCCATAAATGAACTGTGGTCTTCCCTCATGGCTCTATATCACGACCCAATGTTTTTGAATGCGCATAAGGCAAGATTTTCATTCAGGGTATCCACTGCTCCAATACCAAAAACTAGATTCATAATTGGTAGTTGGATCCGATTCTTAAAACTCCATTGATGAATATGTTTTTACTGCACATACATGATATAAGTTCCTGGGTCTTCTGCGAAGGGAATTTCTAGTTATTGCTAACCCTAATATTTTTACAAATGGAATGAAATAATGTAAAAATTAAGCATCTCCTATTAATATTAGAGCTCAGCGTTTGCGCTTAACCCTTTAACTCATGGCTTGGTTTGACTTGTGATTAGGAACTGTGGATGAATCCATGGATTGGACCTGGACGTTGTGTGGTATGGCTCATGGCTTTAAGCATAGGACATATCTAGTGGCTTAATGCACTAGAATTTGAAGTGTTGCATGGAAAATGAATTAGTTTGTGCTTGACTCGTGGAATCAACCTAAAGCATAAGTTTAGGATTGTGATTTGATATACGCTAAGGCTTAGGGACACTTGTGCTTTGAAATATGACTTAATTCATGGATCTTCATAGCTTTGTATCAACTTGTGAGTTAGCATGTGGCTTGGCTTGTCATAGAAATTAGAGACACAACTAGCATGTAGGATAGTATAAAAATTAGATAAGACTTATAGCTTAGGTTTTGACATGTATATTTGGCTCGTTACATGTACTTGAGATTTGTCATATGTTTGACCTTTGATAACTAGGATAAATTAAGATTATTTAAGCGCACACCCTTTTTTTGAAATAAATATATAATACTATAATTCATAAACTATAAAATAGTTTAGAAAAATATTATTTATATGAAAAACTTCAGAAAATATTGCTAACCATTTATTTACAGGTTAAGGGAAAGAATCCAAAGGATACTGGGCAAAATTAATCACTAGGTGGTTTATGAAGAAGTGGAGGTTAAGACACTGGCCAAATGGATGAATAAAGCAAAAATTCAAACAAAGAGAGATAAAAAACGCTCTCAAAAGTTCATTATATTTTGGTCGCTAACATCTGGCTCCAACTGGGATGGAGACCTCCCTATGAGGTTTCCAAGAACCTGGTAGTTCTAGTCACCTTTAGCATTGGGCATGGAGTTATCTAGTTCTTACAACTGATTTTTTGTGAACCTATAGCCTGCGTGTAGTCTGCTTGTATCCTGCTCTGCAATCATCCACAATTTTGTATTTGTGTCAATTCCATTGGGCTATGGAGTCGTTAATAGCCTCAATATATCTCTACAATCTGTCCACAAGTGTTCAACTGTAAACCTCCTAGCAATGCCTCACATCCATTGGGATATGGAGTGTCAAAAGCTGATTTCAAAACCTAATCCAACTCCTGCAACTTATTCAAACTCTAACAAAGTGCTGAACACAAGTTCTTGCTGCAAAATACTATACTAAAAAGGATCTCATGCTTGATGGAGAGCTTATTCTCTATCTACTCCTACTCTAACCATTGTACTAATGCTTAATCAAGTAAACTCATGCTTCCAATGAAGCCATGTTAGACAATGATTCACTGAACCTGTTCTTGATATTGACCCCCAAAATAAAAGAAGGTACATCGAACAGGAAAGTGGTTTGAAGAGATGATAAAGCTGACTTTCACCTGACATAAATATTTTAACATATATGCTGCTCATAATCTCAAGATAATCAACAACAGGATCATAAAAACCACAAAGAAATACCTCTTCTTCCTACTATCCCAAATGACTGAAATGTTGTTGTTGGCTGCCTTTATTGATCTCAAGGTTGAATATAGGTTGCTTGACATCTGTCGGAAAAACATGCAAGCTCAATTGCTGATCTGAAACTTTCTGCTCCTCTTCACCATATCTTTGTAATCTGAATCCATCATGATGATATGCTGACTTATCATAGAAAATGATTTCCTCTCCAACAATAATGTCTTTGTAGGATATATCAAAACTAAAAGGATTTTCATTGGACTTTTGAACAACAAATTCGTAACAAGCATCAATTGTAGCATGCACGCATTTTTGATTATCTCTATACTGAAAAGAAGAACTAGGTGAAATTTTAGTAGGCAATAAGTATTCACAAACCTTAAAATCTTCTTCGACATCACTGTGTTGATCAAATGTAGGAGCATAAAGATAATATTCTAATGATAAAGATGAATATTCTTGTATAGAAGTATCAACAATAGGATCTTGAAACAGGCTCGGAAAAATATCACCTCATTCTTCATCATAATTTGAAACAACATATTCATAAGGAGAAGGAGAATCTTTCTGATGCTTTAGCTGGAGATGAGACAGTCCCTGAAAATTTTGTTCTTCATGGTTACTACAACTTCCCTTGATTTGCAAATTTGGAAACTGTAGGCTATCCCCAATATCTACTGCAGTAAAATCTTCATGAATGTTTAGTTCTTCATTCAATAAATTGAATTCATGACAACATTCAGGATATAGAAGATCAACTAGAAATTTGTCTTTACAAAACACATGGAAAGCAACATGAAAATATGTCAAAGAGCTGATACTGGCAACAGGGAGTGACCGGTACCAATCACGAGAAATCCCCTCTAATGAAAACCCAAAGAGCTTGATTTGAACATCCTCATGAACAATTTCAAGTTGATGAATAAACTCATGAAAATCGAGCAAGTGCTTAGTTTGAACTTCCCACTCTTCTCCTCGAAATATGGGAATGCTTCTTTCCCATTCATCTCTACTAGGTATTGGATTAGGGAAACCAACAATCTTTGAAAAATCACAGAAGGGATACCTCTTAGTTGAGATCTTGTTCATTTCATACCAGTGGGGTCGCCAACAGATTTTAGAACAATGGAGTCGGAACTGAATCCATCCTCCATGGAGTCGCCAGATAGATGATTACAACCGAAAATATGTCCAGAATTTGTTTATCATTAAAGCTGGATCTTGTCGTCTCCCAAGGAAGCTAAGCTTCAATCTCTGTTCCCCGAAAACAACGCCAATTTGTTATCACTCCAGGAGTCCTTCTAGGTTGTAGCTCGAAGAATCCTGGTAACTTAACTAATATCTCAATGTTTCACTCGATGGATCAAGTCAGATGACTGAATCAGACCTCACTCACTCAAGACATGCATAAACGCAACCAAATAGACAAGGATTCTAACTATCACTGTTTAGAGGATTTGCAAATAGGTGAATCAATGAAGAATTCTT
>ML796743.1:141576-178804 GCA_009831015.1 Picea engelmannii
AAGCAAATGATACTTGCAATCAAACTCATCAATACAAAGATAGGATGACAACTATATGGTATTAGACAAACATAATGAACATGAATTAAACATCCAAGTACAAGTATAGAACATATAGGAAGATGTAAATCTGAACAAGTAATTGCAAAAGACCTTGTATTAATTTGACATGATCATGAGAAGCTTGAGTACCATGTGTCCAAGAGTCCCTAAAGTTGAACCCTATGCTCATCAAATGGTCTTGGATTTATAGCCTTTACAAACAATTTCCAGCTCATGGAAAACTGGATAAAAAATACTAAATATAGAATAAAATCAAAACAATTCTCAAGTCATAGGATTAGATCCTAACTCAAAGGAATCAAATCTTAATCATAATCTGTGATCTTCAACATTCCTCGGTAGCTTCAGAAATCTTTGACATGCTCAACAACCTTCAAGGTGATGACAAGGCACTTGAGATTTCCCTTTGACAGCTGGGCAATATCTTAACTAAAAATAGAAAAACTCTTCAACCTTTATATCCTTTGCATCAACTTCTAAAAATTAAAAGAGAGAGTGATCTCTATCTCTTTTAACTTTATCATTCATTTAGAATCTTACTCAAATGATTCGGCAGCGAAAACATTTGATCTGAGCAAAAATACCATCATTCTGCCTATTTCTGTGCTTTCGGTGGCTTGCGAGCCAAAATTCTAACCTGTAAGCCACTGAAAGCTCTGCTTTCGGTGGCCAAGGACAACTGTGCAAACTAAAATAGCCACCGAAAAGGCATGCTTTAGCAATCTGAAAACTAATACAGTGGCATAATGCTCTACATTCAACAAGTGAAAAGATTGAAATCATGAACACGAAATAGGCCATAATATCATAAGAAAATGGATCAATGCCATGTTTGGAAATTGTTGAATTTTACACAAGAAGTCAATGAATAGTTATTGTCTTATGTCTTCTGTTATCCAAGTACTCTGTGGATAACTGAGAACTTAGTGAAGGTCGTCTTTCTCTTTCTTACAGTGGTAGATTCTGCAAATTTACCATCTCCAGAACATTCTTCATTTGCCTGATTGAAACTGCTGCAATTCTTCATGTATAGAGTAGTTATTTTCTGCTATTGTATTTACACTCACACATTGCCACTGTATTTACTCTTGCACACAACCAAGAAAGATTGATTTGAAATTTGTCTGATAGCTTTCACTTTTGGATCCTCTCCAAGGCAATCAAAATCTTAAGTTTGTTTAAAAATTGCAATGGCACAGGTATCTTCTTATCTGATCTGTAGGGCCTGATTAGGAATCAATGTGCTAAGAAAGCCATACGATAGGGGCTTAAGACTGTACCCAACCTTTGAATAAAACTAACTGCACAGAGAATATAAATCTAGCCTTTAAACAATGTCGACATGCCCACAAATGAACTGTGGTCTTCCCTCGTAGCTCTATATCACGACCCAATGTTTTTGAATGCGCATAATGCAAGATTTTCATTCAGGGTATCCACTACTCCAATACCAAAAACCCGATTCATAATTGGCAGTTGGATCCGATTCTTAAAACTCCATTGATGAATAAGTTTTTACTGCACATACCTGATACAAGTTCCTGGGTCTTCTACGATGGGAATTTTTGGTTATTTCTAACCCTAATGTTTTTACAAATGGAATGAAATAATGTAAAAATTAACCATCTCCTATTAATACTAGAGCTTAGCATTTGCGCTTAACCCTTTAACTTGTGGCTTGGTTTGACCTGTGATTTGGAACTGTGGATGAATCCGTGGCTTGGACCTGGACGTTGTGTGGTATGTCTCATGGCTTTAAGCATAAGACATATCTCGTGGCTTAATGTAGTAGAATTTGATGTGTTGCATGGCAAATGAATTAGTTTGTGCTTGAATCGTGGAATCAACCTAAAGCAGAAGTTTAGGATTGTGATCTGATATACGATAAGGCTTAGGGACACTTGTGCTTTGACATATGACTTAATTCATGGATCTTCATAGCTTTGTATCGACTTGTGAGTTAGCATGTGGCTTGGCTTGTCATAGAAATTAGAGACACAACTAGCATGTAGCATAGTATAACAAGTAGATAAGACTTATAGCTTAGGTTTTGACATGTAGCTTTGGCTCATTAAATGTACTTGAGGTTTTTCATATGTTTGACCTTTGATAACTAGGATAACTTAAGATTATTTAAGCACACACCTTTTTTTTTGAAATAAATATATAATAATATAATTCGTAAACTATAAAATAGTTTAGAAAAATATTATTTATTTGAAAAACTTTAGAAAATATTGCTAACCATTTATTTGCAGGTTAAGGGAAAGAAGCCAAAGGATAATGGGAAAAATTAATCACCAAGAGGTTGATGAAGAAGTGGAGGTTAATACACTGACCAAAAGGATGAATAAAGTAAAAATTCAATCAAAGAGAGATAAAAAATGCTCTCAAAAGTTCATTATATTTTGTTCACTAACATAGGGGATGAGTTGGCTGAGGTGGTCATTAGGGGTAGTGCAACATCCATGGGGCCCAATGGTTGGAATCCCAACCCCACTTGAAAGGGGCTATGGCCAGTTGAGATATGTAGGGCTTAGTTGTAGCTATGCTGGACATAGGGAAGACTCTCATCCCATGTGCGAGGTTTTTTTGAATTGTACATGCACAGGATATGTACGATCATTCGATTGAGGACCTCAAATTGGCCATCTGTTTTGGGGTGGAAGGTAGTGGATTTGGTGATCTTGGTATCCAACAGTGACCAGAGTCTCGACCAGAATGTGTTGAGGAACTGACAGTCACGGTCTGAGATAATGGTTTGTGGGATCCCAAAATGTACCCATACTCATTCAAAGAAGACATTGGTAGTGGCTTCTGTTGTGATGTTCTTCTTGCAGGCGACTAGAATCACCATCTTGGAAAAGCGGTCAACAACCAAAAAAACATAATCATTTCCCCTCTTGGTGGATGGGAGGCTCGACATGTAGTCCATTGAGATGGATTCCCATGGGCTATCAGGATTAGGCAGAGGGGTGTACATGCCTTATTTCTTAGTGGTCAGTTTGGAAATAATGCAGGCGGTGCAAGACCTGATATACTTGCCGAAATCCTGTTGAAGTTTTGGCTAGTAGAAATGTTTCTGCAACACTGCCACTATATTTTCGATGCCAAATTGTCCTGCCACTTGACTATAGTGAGCTTCCCAAATCAGCTTCGTGCGCTCACTTGATGGAATGTAGATATGGCCGATATGAAAAAACAACGCATCTTGAATATGGAAATTATCAACCACTAAGTTGGCACCCAACATTTGGTAGGTGGTGTAGAAGTCAGGGTCTGTCTCGTAGAGGTGGGACCATCCGGAGGTCTCGTGGCTGCAAGAGTCTAGTACTGTGGTGAGTGCCATGAGTGGAGGTCGGATGAGGCAATCAACAACTCAGTTGGTACTTCCTATTTTATACTTGATGTTGAGGTGGAACTACTGTAAGTATGTGGACCGCTTCTGATGGTGGTCATTCTGCAATTTTCCTTGGGTCTGGATAAACTGTAGTGGCTTGTGATCAGTGTGGATGATTATCTCCTTCCCAATAATGTAATATCTCCACTAGCGGAAGGCTTTCACAATGGAGTACATTTCTTTGTCGTAAGTAGGGTACTTATAGACAACATCTGATAGTGTCTCAATATGATATGCCATGGGGTGGTCGTGTTGAGTGAGAACAACACCCACAACATATTCTAAAGCATCTGTATCGATCTCAAAGGGATATTGTAGGTCTGGTAATGAAAGTACTGGGGATCAACACAAATGATTCTTCAAGTCATTGAAGGCTTGTTGTTGGGACATGCCCCACACAAAGTTTTCCTTACCGCCACCTCTGGTTACTTGGATGAGGGCCCATGTGATATGAGAGAATCCCAACACGAACCTGCGATAGATATTGGTGAGGCCCAAGAAGATCTAAAGTTTAGTGAGTGTGGTTGGGGCTAGCTAGTCATGGATGACCTGGATCTTGGCTATATCCACATGCACACTATGCCGATCAAGGATAATTTTTCGAAGCTTTCATATAGTTTATGTTGTCGCACGATGTGTTGAATATGTTGCAAGTGTTTTTCCCAAGTCTTGTTGTAGATGAGGATGTCATCCATATACACCACTACAAAAGTATTGGTGAAAATTTGTAGGATATCATCCATCATCCTCATAAAATTTGTTGGAGCATTTGTCAAACCAAAGGGCATGACCAACCATTCAAAAAGACCTTCTTTTGACTTGAAGGCAGTCTTCCATACATCTGTCTGTTCTATTGGGACCTAGTGGTATCGAGACTTCAGATCAATCTTAATGAAGTATTTTTCTCCCATGAGTTGATCAAGGAGGTCGTTGATTCGGGGTATCAAGTACCGGTTTTAGACTATGATTTTATTCATGGCCTGGTAATCAATATAGAGTTGTTGGGTCCCATCTTTCTTCTGCACCAACATGATTGGGCTCCCTCAAGGTGATGAGATGGGACGTATGTGCCCCTTGTGGAGAAGTTCTTGGATCTGCCTCTTGAGCGCCTCATTTTCTAATAGAGAGCAATGGTAGACTGGCCCATTGGGTATCAATGCACCTGGGGTCATATCGATGGGATGCTTGACCTAGAAGTGCAGAGGTACCCCGATAGGAGAGGAGAAGATATTTGAGTATTCTTTGGCGACCTTATCCACTTGCTTCTGTTGTGTGGAGAGATTGTCCGTGGAGGCCCTGGATGTGGCTGCGATCTTTTGCTCACTTCGAGAGTCAATAAAAAAGAAGACAAATTTCCCATTCCGAGAGATGACCTTCCTGCATTGCTTGGAAGAGATCAAGGAAATATCACTAGGAGGGGTTGCCTTAGGTATCCTGTACAATTTCCTGTTCAAAGTAATAATAACACTATGAGGCCTAGACTTATATACAACATGACGTTTTTATAAATAAGGTTGTTCTAAAAGAACATTACAAACTTCGAGAGGAGCAACATCACACAATACCTCTTCTTTGGAGGTCTTGATGTTGTGCGACAGTCGACACTGTTGGTTGACGTGAATATCGCTTCCTTGACGGAGCCATCCAATGGTGTAGGGTTGTGGGTGTGGTGTTTTCGATAGAGCCAACCACTTGATGACCTATACTGAGATGAGGTTCTTGTGGCTACCTCTATTAACAATGAAGTGCAACGGGGTGCCTTTTAGCCACATCTGTGAATGGAAGAGGCGCTCACCTTCTTTTGGCTGGTCTGGTTCACTAGGATGGAGCTTGGTGGTAGAAACGATGGCACTAGGTTCCATGTCAATGATCCATTTTCCCCTTTCTGGTTTTGACTTAGAGTCAGAACCCACATCTTATTCAAAGGCTTTCACTTCGGCCACAAGCGATAGCTTTTAGCGACAGTCAACAGTGTTATGCCAAGGGCTCTTGTCGAATTCGCACCACTTCCCGATATCTTTCTTTGTATTTCCGGTGTCCTTCTTTTCTTGTGGCTTGGACTGGTTGTTCTAATCTTTTCTCTGTTCTTTTTTCTTTGGGTTGGGGCTACCCCTTCCTAGATTTTTCTGTGAGGTGTTCCCAGGCCCAAATTTCCGCGTCTTTTGTTTGAGATTTTGCTCGATTTTGACGACATATCGGTAGGTTTCGCCCAAGGACGAGATGTCTAGAAATTCCAATTAATTCTAGATGTATATATGCAAAGCATTGATACTTGAGCACCATATGTCGCTCCGAATCTGTGATACCCAACTTGGTGCGCAAGGTATGGAAGATATTTGTGAACTCTGGCACTGCTTGGTCTCTTTCTTGCTGCAATGTGGTCCATTTGGTATACAAGTCGTCATAACTTCCGACATGGTAGTATTATTCCTAAATAGAATCCCTAAAGGATTCCTAGGTGGTCACGACTATAAATAATGAGGTTTCCTTTGTTTCCTTTTTCTTACAGAAAGTTTCCCACCAATCTTTGACATGGGGAATGACTTTGAGGAGTGCAAAAGTAATCTTTTCTCTATTCGAAAAGTTATGGATGGAAAAATATCCTTCTAGTAGATTCAACCACTTGTCTAGAACATATGTGTTTATCTGACCTTCAAATATAGGAATATAAAAGTTGATTTGTACCTTGAAGGGGGCAGTGCCTCCACTCGAGGAAGATGCGTTGCTTGTTGGTAGCCGCTGAAGGATTTGTGCGAAACTATCCATCATCTCATTCCTCTGTTGCGTGAGGGATTCCTAAAGCAACATTTTGAAAGGATATCCTGTCCCATCATATTTCTTTTCTCCTGCCATGAGAGGTCGCTTGGGTGTGTGAGAGATTTTATCCTCAAGAGAAACAAACTCGAGACCCAATTCTTTGTACCCTGACCTCATTGGGGACATGTATTAAGACGACAAGGAGCATACCGCTTTGATACCACTGATCCATATTTTATGAGAAAAATGAAATGAATACAAATTATTAAAATATTCTTAACAAAGAATAATAGAGATATAGTAAAACTGGTTTTCTATTCAATAAGGAAATAAGCTGAAACTGTAAAATGCAGTGGAAAACAAGCTTGCTGGAATGGTGGAGGCTTATCTCTGAGAAGAGATATGACGATTGCGATTATTCACAATAAGATGATTACAATGAGGCTCTAAAGGCCTTTTTACAATAAACAAGAATGTCAAAAACCCTACACATCCAAAAACCTAACCCTAGGAGATGAAGTGCCAAAAGTCATGTGGGCCCCGTTTGGGTAAGTTAGTACATGAACTTCCCGAGGTCGTACGTTTTGCATATGATCTCCGTTTTAGGCATGCAGTAGCCCTTTGGAAAGGTATTTTAGAGGATATTCATTTAGGGGGATCTATTAGAGACTTTGGCTATCATTGAGAAGTTGGATCCCAAAAAACCATCATTTAGGCCCTCAAAACAACCCCAGAAGTTAAAAACTGCTAAAAACAGTAAATTTCCAAAATTGCCAGAAAACTGTTTTGAGTGAGTTGGAAAAGGTGGGTGGCCACCGATATCCACCTGGATCAAACACCCTTTATTGACATGGAATCTAAATCATCGTGCTTATGAGGCATCCTTTTCCACTGCTAGACCTCCCTGAGCATCATGCTTGTTTGATAGATCGAATTATGGTAAATTCTGTTGACCAACGGTCCAGATCCCCATAGGTTCCCAAAATACCTGAACTTTACCATCACTACATGAATGATAGATTTGATAGATGATATTTTTTTAATCCAATGACCCTTATCCATTTTGGGCTCAAATATGCTTAGCAATTACCTTAGTTAGATAATCTCCTTCAGAAACACAATATCACCACCAGGATTTCCGAACGAATTCTTTCGAAGCTACCTTTTCGAAGGATATAATGGCTGAAATTTCTTTGATATAATGGACCATATCCACTTTGGGATCAAATAAATTTGATATTTAGTCATTAAGACTTCCTAAATTCCAAATCCTGACAGGCTTGCGGGATCGCACCTATGGACTCCTCCCATCAAAATGACATTATGTTGCACCTCTAGATTTATCCACAACTTGAATTTTGATAACAACCAACATTTTATCTCAACACAATGGATGGTCCATGTACTTACGATCTTGCATTGGTAGAATCCTTCAATAAAGGCTTGTCTGAACACCCCTTCCAAGAGATTTGACTGTTGGAATCTCACGATTTTTAGATCAAACTATATGGATCTCTATGTGTTGAACTATATGGCCTTTGGCCTTACCTGTGGAGAAATTTGTAAATTGATAACAACCAAATCTTGAACTTTCAACGAACTTCACAATGAAGGGGTCTGCAATTCCCTTTTTGTGTTGTCTCTCGCCCATATGGCTCGAGTGATGCAATGTTGATCCCTAGACAAAGACCCATGTTATGTATAAAACCCCTTATTGAATAATTACATTTCTTATGTTGTATTTGTATGTAGGCTAGAGTCTCTTCATTGCACCCTTTCATTATAATTATACCCTTTGTCTCCTATATATATACAAAGGAGACCCATCCTTAGGATCATCATATCTCATATTGTACATTCAATATATTGTAAATGGAGGTTCCCCCCTCGAAGTATATTATTACTCATTTATTTTTTATCTTTCTCAAGACACTGGTTCATAAAATTTGGTATCAGAGCATCGATCCTAGGGTTTTTGTTCTTCAAGAAAGACATCTTGGCATTTTCAATATAACTTGTTTCAAGGGATGCTTCAGATAGTGAAATTTGGAGGTCACTTAGAAGAAATATCAAGGTACCTGTGTAAAAATTTTAGGTTCTGGAGTGTTACACTTTCAGAGATATAGCCTGTGGAAAATAAGGGTTTTGACTCATCCTAAATTCAATTTTAAAAGAGTCATATTGAGATTTTCTCTATAACATTTTTTCTAGGAGGTTTCAAATAGTGCAATTTTGTGTACACTGAGGAGACATATCCTATTATAGGTGGTCCAAATTGCATATTCCGGTTCTCTATAATTTCAGAGATATAGTCCATGGAAGATAAGGCTTGTGACGAATCTTGAAATTAGTTTTAAAAGAGTCAACTTGGAGTTTTCACTGTAACTTTTTTTTCTGTGAAGTTTCCAACTCAACAATTTTTAGAATCCCAAGGAGACATAGTGATTTACATGTTTTTTTTTTTTTAATAATTATGATTTGTGACATATATCTCGTGGATGTTGGGGTTGTTTATTAATCCTAAAATTAGTCTTAAACAAGACATTTTGGTATTTTTGCTATAATTTTTTATCAGGGAAGGTTCAGAGTGTGAAGTTTTCAACAGTTTGAGAAGTCATATCAGAGTACTACAAGTCAAAATTTCAGACTTGGAAGGTGTTGTGGCANAAATTAGTCTTAAACAAGACATTTTGGTATTTTTGCTATAATTTTTTATCAGGGAAGGTTCAGAGTGTGAAGTTTTCAACAGTTTGAGAAGTCATATCAGAGTACTACAAGTCAAAATTTCAGACTTGGAAGGTGTTGTGGCAAACAACAACTCCCCATATTTTCTTTTGAATGACAAAATCTTGGTCCCTTCTGATTTTGATAATAAGTTTTTTTTTTATTATTTATTTTTATTTTTTTATTTCATTTAAGTTTCTTTGATTTGAAGTAATTTGCATAGTAGTTATGTAAATATTTCATCATTATGATTTTGTCATTGGACATTAATGCTTCTAATGTGATAAGTATTGAAAGTGATTTTAACCTTGATTCTTCTTATTTTTTTGTTAAATTTCATGATTTCCAACATGAAATTCAAAAAAATTATTTCGAAAAATTTCGTTATATCTGTCAATAACTAACAGGTTGGTTTCATAACATGCTCTTGTTTTCAGGATTTCTCTTTTATAAAATGAATTTAAACTGTGCTTATAATCATAATTCAAATTCATTATTGGAATGAGATGCAATAATTGATATGTTATTAGTCTTATCCTTTGGTTCTTGTTTTCTTGGTTCTATTAGAAATCACTTTATGATATGAGCTACAAAATCAGATTTGGATGAATAATCAAAGTCTTGAATTGCTATGGTTTAGTTGCAATGGTCATAAGTATTATTATAATTTCAAAGTTTTGTAATGGATAAGTCGCTTGGGTATATTTGAATCCTTAGTTTTACATTGATATTACACCATGGTTTTGCATAATTATCATCTTTATTACTTGACCATTATTGAAATTACTTGGCAATCACATCATTTTTACAATCAAAATGTGAAATACCTGGACAATCAAATTATTGTGATAGTTATTCCAAGAGATCATTCATTTGAGAGTCATGAATGTACTACACATTGAAATAGGTTTGTGACAAGTGGCCTTTGAAATATCTGAGGTCGCCCTATGCGTTGTCATTTTGGTTAGTCATTTCTTTTCATTATTATTTCTATAAATCGGTGATTTGACTCCTCTTGATTGAGCTATATCTCCAGGATGAGTGAGAACACAAGATGTCTTATCTTAAATAAAAACTTGTAAATGATTTTAAGCATGAATTTGATCTCCAGAAAGGTGCTAATGATGATTATAAATCTAGTATCCCATTTGCTGATCATGCCAATGCTTTGACCGATTGTCAACATTCAAAAGAATGAGGAAAATGAATGGAAGCCTAGTATTGGAAGGAAAAGTATTATGCTACACTGTCTCAATCTTGAGAGATAACATTGTTGAACTTGAATTAGATAATCAACAGTTAAGAGAGAAATATGAAAGACAAATATCTGAGTTAAAGGTGACGCTTATCAACACTGAAAATTCGATGGTGATAAATTCTTCAGGAGTCAATATTTTTGTCACATCAGATTTGAAGAAACTTTCTCATAAATGTCCAGTTTTTTTTAATTAGTATCTTTCTCGAAGGTTAGTTTATTTTCCAGGTATGATTTCAATTTAGTTTTTTTTTGCTTTTTTAAGAGCAACTACATAATTAAAAATTCTATAGCTACTCTATTTAATTCAAATTTGTTATTAATTGATCCTATTTTGACATGCAGATATACAATGGAAGGTTCTCATCGAATATCCTGCAGCGAAGATGTTCCCGAATATTTGGAATGAATCATGTCAAGACCATGTTAGTTAGTTTTTACTAGAAGCCTAAGGCTATTAAGAAACACTTTAATTTTATTTTTGTAAAAGGTTGTTAAAACTTAGTTGTAGTTTGAGATTTTTGAATAGCTAGTCACGATTTCCTTCCTATTTTTGAGGAAGTTGTCATTATCATCATTAATGATAGAATTTGTGGTTAATTCAATGCCTTATTATAAAAGGATAGGATGATACTGTAGAAGGGATTCATATTTTGGGGAGAGGAAGAAAGAGAAGAATTTTTTTTTCTGCAAGAGTAAGTACTCTTTGCACTGTTTTAAGAGGGATTTTCTTTGTAGAAGATTAACTATCTGTTGAAATGATAGAGGGAGAACTATTTATTCTTGTAACCATTTGGAGAGTTGTTGCTAGTTTTTGGGATTTAGTAAAGAGAATATTCAATCCTTTTTTATTCTCTTTCTCGATGAGTATGGATTATCTTTTCCAACATTATTGTTAGAATAAAATAATTTTTGCTTGTTTTTAAATCACTACTAAGATATCTTGTATGATTGGACATAGATGAATTTAGGGTTGAATATTGCATTTGAGCAGGATTTATGCATTCAGTTTCATGATAACTATCTATCATCTTAGTGCTATATTCGTTTGGTATTATTCTTGTCATTTGTTGGCACAGGGGCAGACCCAGGGTTACACTTCAACAATGCACCAACAAAACCCTAACTACCGACCCTTTCGGCAACATTTGTGAAGAAGATGCAGTCTCACCCGAGGTAGAGGCAGGGGGTTTACATGACTCAAGTGCCTATAACCAAGCTGGGACACATATATGTGATTATAACACTTCATAGAGCACTTAGGAGCAACACACATTAGTTCATTAGATTTATTCATAACGCAACTCAAACCCTAAATACAGATCGACGCAGTAACAATAACAAAATATACATCACACTTAACATCATAAGTTATGTATATCACATTCAACATAGACAAAGCACTAAGAATTCATAGATCTATCTACCATTCATAAGATTCAATGCACTAAGCAAATTCACAACATAAACATTACAACACAAAGAAAACCATCAACACATGATATACGTGGTTCACCCTAGTGTGGGGATACATCCACCAATGACTTCTTCTTCTTTATTAGTCTTCAATCTCTTACATTCATATGCTCTCATGCACTAAGCCATAGAGCCAAGCTTCGCATTGGATAGGTGATCTGCGCACCATGTACTAGATCCACCTTCCCAAAATCAGTTCAAGGTACATAGCCAAATCCTCTATCAAGCACAAAGGCTTACATACATGTTCTGTTGCACAAAGAAACTCAGAACTATTGTCCTCTTGCACTTAGCTAGTCACTTAGCATTTAGCTACTTACATCGCCTACTTCTACATTGAATTCCTTCTTATTTATACTTTTACATTTACAAAGTGGCATAAACATGGGTAAAACCATGGGCCGACATCCCATAACCAATTACATAAACCCTAATGAACCCCTTGCTGGGTCCACAAGCCTGTAAAATAAGTGAGATCCCACGATCTCAGCTCCACCTGGGTGATCCTTCCTTGATCACTGCATCGAAGTCCCAAAAGGTGGTCAATCCTGACCAATGTTTCCTCAAAAATTGGTTGAGGGCCAACATGCCCCCAACACTCACCTGTGAATCGTCCCGAGTCACTCATATATGGGGAACGTTGTTTCAAAGGCCTCGAGCTTAGCTCGAGCTGCCTTGACTTGTTGCTTCACCTAAGATTCCTTCTCAGCGAACTACTAGATTAGCTTCTCTATAACAGGCCCTTCCATGCATTGTTCCACTGTCGCAACCACTTGGTCTAGTTGCGATCCTTGTCCTTTGATCTCTTAAAAAAATGTGCATGCTTCCTCCTATACCAGTTGTAGCCTCTATGTAACTTCCATTACTCTACATTGGATGACAGTAATCTACTACTAGGTCGCGCACTGTTCTTGTGATCTCTTCATTCTCTCGACCATAGTGAGTGACTTCATCTGTGCTTGTACTGTCATTGTCTGCTGCCGCGCCTCTTGTAGTTGTGCTGCACCTCCTATAGTTGTTCTTCCAACATCCTAAGCTCTCGGTCTTTCGTGAGGCATTCGTAGGTCTGCTCACTTCTGTTGCTTAGCTGCTTTCATTCTGAGGTGAGGACTTTGATCCTTTCCACTGCGCTCTTAGAGGCTTCCTCTCTCTGGTCGTGCACTTCCTACGGAGTGTTAGGCACTACTTAAAGCTCCAACTCTATTACCTTTGCTTGAAGATGCTAGATGGCCTCAATGAGCTTCATCACTTGGACCTCAACTGCCTCATGTTCCTCCTGTGCCGAGCCTAACACAGAGTGAAGTGATTTTCTCACCACTTCCTTGAATGCAGTTTTCTCTATGAGAAGATGGTCCTTTTCCTTCTTTATCTATGCTTTGTCTCCTTGAGCATCGCTCAAAACTCTTCTCTCTCATTTTCATAGGTGGTTGCATAGTACCATGCAACTCTTAGTTTCTCCAAGATCTCCTCTTTATCTTTCTTCAGGTCTTCTATAGCCTTCTCTTTATCCTCTTGGACTTGCTGAAATCGAGCCTCTGTTGCATCTACAAGTCGCCGAAGTTTCACTAGTTCATCCCCCAACTCTGCAGTCTCCGACAAGGAAGGCGTAGTAGATACTGTGCGGCTCAATTGAATGGCTTTCTGAATTTCTTGTAGTTCCTTCTCAACTCTTACATACTTCTCCTCCTTCTTCACGCCATATCTTTGCAATAAGTCCTCAGACACATCCTCCATCGCTCCACAAACTAGGCTTATATCATTTTCTGTGAGGGTGGCCTCCATCTGGGGTTTACTGGCGCGGGTCTTCTTTCTTGCTGAGCATTTCCACGGAGAACTCTTCCTCTTCTTCCATGTTTCTATCTCAGTAGGGGGGTCCTTTGGTGGTGTAACTTCGCCTTCTCCTTGTTTTTATCCTTCCTCCCCTCCTACTTCTTGATTTACTTCGTCTCCTCCTCCTCCTGCAGGTGAGCCAAGTCCACTTTCCTCCGAGGCGCTGTCCTCTTCATTGGTCTCTATGTTCTACACTTCCTCCTTTTTCTTATTCTTTTTCACGCTAGTCTGTCCATCATGCTCAACCCGGGTGATCAAGAGACTTCCTATAATGTCGCGGTCAGAGAGTTCTGCATCATCAACCGATACAAGGAACTCTGTCGGCCATTCCTTGGAGATATCCTCCATATCTTCATCGACCATATTATAGTAGGACTGTAATTGATCCTTTCTCTCATCCTTGCGCACAGTGATATAAATGAAGTGCCAATATATGCGAAACTTAGCTAATGGTCTGTATTGGTGCAATGTTTGTGGAGTCATGCATAGAAACAATTCTATGGCAACCTTCAGTGACTAGTAGTAGGCATGGAACAATGCGTTCAACTACCACTTCTTTGACATGTCATTCGTGTACCATAGAGTGGAGAAGTTCATGACCAATGGCTCCAAAGGTTCAATCTCTAGGAAGGCAGATCCTTCTAACATTTTCCAAGCGACAAATGCGATTAGCACAAGAAACCAACTGAAATGGAACTTGTATCCTTGATCCCGATCTTTGCGACAATATTTCTCCAGCTCATTGACGAGGTAGCTCGCTTAATTCATTTGCATCCCCTCCATGCATTTCCCTATGAGGACCACCATGAACTCGATGACATGCGTGGGACAGTTCTCTCTGACGAGCTTGCAAGATATAAGATGACAAGATAGGCGTACTGCACCATCTTGGATAGAGGCTACCTTGTAGCCTCGCTTTCCCTTTTCTAATTCGTCATATGCCTCCTTAATGTGCTGTGCCAAGGAACGATCCGAGGTCTTCCCCGAGTAGAAATGTTGAGGGTCGGGTCCCTGCATGCTCAATCCTATGATCAGGTGGATCAATGACAGATCCACATTAATGCACCTGTCAAGCCATAGGTATCCTCCATGATAGCATGATAAGAAGCATTTAACGCAAGTGTTAACCTCCTGATGTCGGCCAAAGTGAGGGATCTTCATGACATTGAATATCTTGGACTACACAAGCTCCTTTATCCAAGGTTGGGAGATGATGTGAGGCTTATTCCTAGTCATCTTCATCAAATATGTGTGAGGCACGAGCATCGCGTAGTTCTTTCTGTCTCCGAGATTGAAATCACTGTTCTTCAATGTTGGGATCTGTCCTAACTAGCTTCCTTCTATGCATATCCCCTTCGGGATGTACATGGTGATTAATGTCTACTTGAAGTCCTGTGGAATGCTGTCGCGGTTAAATGTGCCAGCCAAGGGCAGGATGCAATCATGTAAGATCGACAGGATCTGCTTCACGTTAGCCAGATTGCCGCGATGCTTACTTCGCTTCTGAGTAGCCGGGTTAGTTTGGCTTGAAAGTCGTCGAGTCAAGGGGGAAGCCTATAGTCCCTTGGTCGACGATGCCTGTATTCGTTCTAACATGGCTTTATCATCCATAAAATTATTCATAACTTCTTCAACAGATTTATCTAGCTCGGTGTGCTCGTCCGACATTCTCACTGTGAACAAATATGTTGGGGTAGGCGAACAAATAATGGGGTAAGAAAAATATGGTGAGGTCTAGGTTCTAGAATCACAGCTCAACACACAATCAATTCTCTATTATCAATGTTAATCACAGATGGCGAAAAAGTGGTCCCGACGCAGTGTCATAAGGGTTAAATAAGAAAGTGTCCCAACTAATTCCTCCAATGGGCAAGAATGCCTTAATCAATATGAATTCATTCGTTATGGAACAGTCTCAACATCCGAAACGCGGTCTAGTCGCCCATAAATTCATTTCCTAGCCGTTCAGAGCATCATTCTAATGGTTGGGGAGCCTCCAACGGTCATATAGATTTTCCACGACGAAGTCCCATTCTGCATGGTTCTGTTGTTCTGGCGAGTTTCAAGGGCTGCAAGCCTGCCTTCTGTGAAGTATTCTCTGGAACTTCCTATAAATTTTCTAACTTGGCTTTCTTCTTACTGAGCTTCCTTGCCTTCTTTCCTGTGATCTGAGTCTCTGGATTCCTCTTGCCATTCTTATCTTTTCTTAGCATAGTGACTTCGTAGTGCCGATGTTCTTTCAAAGGGTTGAAAGGTAATGCCTCTTCTCTTATTAACTATAGGGTGGGTATTCTTCTTTCTTTCATGGATAGGTCCTTCAAACCTTCTTGTGTTCTTTCAACCTTGACAACTAATTCTCTTGCGTTCTACTGCTTTGACTCAACTTCTCGTTCTTCCATCAGTTGATCTATTCTTCTAGCGATGAAATCCCTTAGTTCTTTATTTTTCTTTTCTGTAGCTTCTTCATCTTCTTTCCTTCTGGTCTGATCCTTCTCTATCTAAGTCATTCCTAACAAAAGTGGAAAAGGGGTGCTGTTCTCAACAAACCTAATAACTTCAAATTCCTCTTCTGTCGATGTTCCATGGATGATAACATGAACATTAGTAAATCTTCCACATAGGGTTACCATATTTCCTTTGAACAAGCCTATCCTTCCCAATGAAGGTACCATAGGAGGCTTCCCCAAAATTTCCCAAGTGCTTTCTGTCATAATATTCACTTGTGTTTCCTCATCCAATACACAATATATGTTGAAGTATCCTATTCTTGTACTTATGTGCTGTTTTACCTTCAAGATCTCTGGTAAACTGACATCTTTGTGATCATTCATTACTTCTTTTAACTGTTCTAATGTAGTCTGAACTTCCTCTGATCCTTTCTTTTTTTGATCTTCTAACATTCTTTTATTCTCTTGACTCATACTCATTTGTTCAACTTTAGCAATCATTCTTGGGAAATCCTCAATTTCATGACCAACCATTTTACAATAAAGACAAATAGGACCTGCACGAGGGCATTCCTTAGCAAGATGTCCCGGTCTTCTGCAATTATAAGATAATGTCAATCCTCTCTTCCTCTTGTATGTTCCAAAACTTCTTCTAGACTGTGCACTAGGATCACAGTGCTGGACCTGCAATCTACAAAAATTCTTTCTAGGTTCCTACATCCAATTATTAGTCCAAAAATTCTTTCTATGCATAGGAATAACATTTATTTCTCTATTTATATCAAATTTATTTAGATCAACTCTTTCTTCTAACCGTGCCCTAGCTTTCAGACTAGGACCATGGATGATTTTAGGGGCTAAATTTCGCTCATGGGCTAATTTTCCATGGTTTTTCCAAAAACGAGATTCGCTATTTTAAAAATGATTCACCCCAATTCTATAGGATAAAATTATTTGACCTTAAAAATCGCCAAAATTTTATAAAAACTATATAAAATCCTTAGAAATTTGAATATTTTTACAAAAATATCGCCAAACATTTATAGTTGGCATATGAAGGATTAGTAAGATTCACCAAGGTCTCTACATTTTAAAATAAANTAAAAACTATATAAAATCCTTAGAAATTTGAATATTTTTACAAAAATATCGCCAAACATTTATAGTTGGCATATGAAGGATTAGTAAGATTCACCAAGGTCTCTACATTTTAAAATAAATTTCCATCCTTAAAATCATCCCTAACTAGGACAAAATCTATCAAACATACCTATATTCATGCTTTCGAAACAAAAATTTCCACTTATCTTATTCTTATCAAGGCACAAAGCTTTACCTCTTTTCTTCAGATCAAGTTTCTTTATTAGCACAGAGCTTTGCAATTCAAGTAGAATACTGCGCACTACAACAATAGATCTACGCACAAAGCTTCTCTTTTATTTCTTCAGTTCCCAACAATCATAGTTTCAGGTCCCGACAACGGAACCATTTGTTTGCACATGGGCATAACCATGGTTCAACACTTCAACAATGCACCAAAAAAACCCTAAATACCGACCCTTTCAGCAACACCTGCGAAGTAGATGCAGTCTCACCCGAGGTAGAAGCAGGGGTGATTACAGGACTCAAGTGTCTTTAACCAAGCTGGGACAAAAATATGTGATTATAACACTTCGCAGAGCACTTAGGAGAAACACACAATAGTTCATTAGATTTATTCACATCACAACTCAAACCCTAAATATAGATCGACGCAGTAACAATAACAAAATATACATCACACTTAGCATCGGAAGTTAGATCTATCACATTCAACATAGACAAAGCACTATGAATTCATAGATCTATCTATCATTCATAACATTTAATGCACTAAGAAAATACACAACATAAACATTACAACACAAAGAAAACCATAAACACATGATATACGTGGTTCACCCCAGTGTGGGGCTACGTCCACCAATGACTTATTCTTTATTAGTCTTCAATCTCTTACATTCATCTGCTCATGTGCACTAAGCCATAGAGCCAAGCTTCACATTGGACAGGTGATATGTGTACCACGCACTAGATCCACCTTCCCAAAATTAGGTCAAGGCACAAATCCAACTCCTCTATCAAGCACAAAACCTTACATACATGTTCTGTTGCAAAAAGCAACTCAGAACTATTTGCCTCTTTCACTTAGATAGTCACTTAGCACTTAGCTACTTACATCCCCTACTTCTACATTACATTCATTCTTATTTATACTTTTACATTTACAAAGAGGCCTAAACATGGGTAAACCCATGGGCCGACATCCCTGTTGGAAACCAATTCACATTTTTCCACTGTCTTATAAGCTGCCTACACCAGTGTTTTACAAACCTTAATTTTTCGTCGCAATTCTCAAATAAACGACCCTTTTATTTTTGCGATATTTGCACACTTACCTTCGTTTTTGTTTTCACGATTGTAAGCGTTAAAACTTGGTCTTTCGAAGTCGCATTAGAATCGTTATTGAATTTTTGTTATCCTTCGCACGATGTCATTAATGCCTTCCCTTATCCCTATTTCACCTCTGTTAGCTCGGTTAAGCCTTCAGGCATTTTGTTCATATGTATGCTGCATTCAAACCCTGGCTCGCTTACCGTGTGCTCTTCCCCATGGAACCAATGGTGAAAATCGAGCCGAACGGTAGCCAAGACTTGCTACTGTTCGATAACGCTCGGAAAGACTTAGAGGATAGCGGTTGGCTCACCTTTGTACAGTGGTTTGAGGGTTTTAATCTATTTGTTGCACAACAGTTCGCCCTGACTTTTGATGGGTGTAGGGCCAAGGTAGGCGACATTCAACTGGAAATAAATGAGGATTTCATTAGCTCTGCCACCAGTTTAGCGTCCACGGGCCAACGATGGTTCAAAAACTCTAAAGTTGAAGAGGTTCCATGGCCACTACTGTTCGTCTCACAAAAGGTCACGTCCTGTGACAATGGTATGCCCATTTCCATGCTTAAACCAAGATGGCATGGTCTTTTGATGGTGGTCAAACAATTCGTGACCTGTGAGGGTCGATATGGACTGGTCTTTCTTTATCACCTTCGAATGTTAATGAATTTTATGGGGTATCCATTGAATATGCCTTTTTACTTTCAGCGTAGCCTTTATAAAATGGCTAAGAGGTTTAAAAGAGAAAAGGCCGATAGTAGCTTGTTCCACTACGACCTAATCAGAATCATCGTTGTTCATCACCTAAATCTTCATGGTGATAGCTGGAGAAATTTTATCTCTCGAAATGGTTTTGTTGAGGCAGAGCCTATCCAAATTGACAAGCCTGTGGTTAGTGAAACTAAGGTCGGGCCACCCATGCCCTTCCATGTCCTACTGCCCTCTCCTAAACCCCCGGTCGACCCTGCTATTGAATTATCCGACGTCTTAGCAGACAAGGTTGAGGCTATAAAAAAGCCTGTGAGCAAAAAGGTCAAGGGAAAACCTACTGCTGACAACAAAGGTAAAAAGAATGCTCGGCTTATCTCAAGAATGGATAGGAATAAACCTAAACCTAGTGCTGAGCAGAAACCCATAGTTTTCAGTGAAGACTCAGACTCTGACATAGAACGCTTCCTAGCTAGTGAGTACCCTTACTCCCAAGGTCTGTCCTCCGAGCTACCCTATGAATTCATTTCTAATCTACCCCCTTTCCTAAGGAACAATCCTAGCTACCCTGGGATCAAGCTACCTAACGAAACCCTCGGTGATTTTCCTAAACCCTTGACTGTCGGGCAGTCATCATGAAACCAATGTGATGTATGGTTGGAACAATACTATATAGACGTTCCCTTACTTCAATCGAAAATCAAAGTGTTGGAAAACCAAGTTGCAGTATTGACAAGCCAAAGGGACAAGATTCGAACTGATGACAAGAAACAGAGAACCACTGGGTCCATCATATTTAGGAATGTTGAATCAGCTACAGCCGTTGTCAATTCCAAAATGTCATGATCAAGCTATCTGCTCGTCATCCAGGTATGAATTTAGGTATTAATTTCATTTTGTGAATTGCTCATATTAATATAATGACGTGAGTCTGGTTTTCAAATAGCTCTGTCCATCATTCGAAATGGCTCTGTCATAATGTTGTTCATCCTATACATCGTTTTCTCTTTGCTAAAAATAAATGAGGTTATGATTTTGTTAAATGATTTGGTCGTGCCTAGTTTAGCAAGTGATTGGTTTTCATTTGTTTTGATTCGTTTGACTTTTGATGTGGATCAATGATTTGCTTTCGCTTGGATTTTGTTTTTATCTGACCTGTACAGGAGATTTTTATGCCAAAATTAGAACGCGATCATGTTTCGATTTGGTATGATTTCGTTATGGTTGGATTATATCGGCTCTGATGTAGTTAGTATGCTGTGATTTTGGAACGACTTCATGAGTTTGAATTGATGTGATGTAATCTTCTAAATCAGGAATACAACTCTAATCGACTCTGATTTGGAAAGAACGACTATGTTTTGTATGGAAACGATATTCTCATTTAAGCCTTTGCAAAAGATATCTACGCCCGAATCATGGAATGGTTTTGATTCACAATGACTATGTTAAACTCCAACTGTTTGATTCGCTCTTGTTTTGATTGGATTTCTTTGTGTATTCAGTTATCACGATTGTTTTTATTAGTTGGATTCGTATCTAGACTAGATACTGCTTTGTTTGATCTTAATTTTCAAAAACGAGTTGGTTAAACCCAGATCGACATATGTTATCTCTGTCGAATTCGGTTAATAGTTCGTTTTGAAATAAATTCGACTAATAATTTCGTTGAATGCTAATCGAATTTGTCTGCCCCAATTAGCAATAACAAACGATGGATGATTCCCATAGATCCTGTTATGATTTTGTTTGATTTAATTTACACACCGGTTTTGATTTGATTCGGTTTGGATTCGAAGTGATCTATGGGTAGATGAAGACATTTTTGTATCGATTTCTATTCGTTCATGAATCGATTTTACTGTTGTCGGTTATTCAATACAATACTGTTTATCCGAATTGGTCAAAACAGAGTGTATCTATCTCTATCATCATTTGATTTAGTTTGTTCAAATGCATACAAGTGTCGATTTGAATAAGGCTTTTAACAATCAAATATCGTTTGATAGTTTGAATGTACTTTCAAAGATTTTAATTGATTTTAATGCCGATTCTGTGTCTAATTTAGACCAGCTACAGAATCGCAAGATTCTGTAGCTAGTCTATAGAATTAGATTTTTATCATTTTCGTTAACCAAATATCCTCCTAACTTGTCCATTTTTGACCCTTTTCAGGTACATCCGAATTGCATTGGGCATGCTTTGGCAGTCCAGGAGATATTTGTTTGATATAGTTTTTATCTTAGGTTCCTAGTTTAGTCAAAACTTGGGATATTTCCCAGATTTTCTGTAAACAGTTTTGATAACTTCCACAGGGATGTTTTACCCTGTGGAAGGTCTTTAAATACTTATTATTTTGTGTAATAAGGAGCATCCTCACTTGTGGGAGAACCAAGCTATGGATTTCTAATACAAACTGAGACAAGAGTTGATGTTTTGCTACAACTTTCGCTTTCAATATATCAATCTTTTGTTTCAAGTTTATGCATGTTGTTTGCAGTTGATTATAGACTACTTTAGCTATCATAATCTATTGCAGAATGATATGATTTAATTACTGTGTTATCCATATCTGATTTCCTTCATTACTTAAAAAATACAACAATTACTTTGTTTTAGTTAATGAATCACAGATTTCTCTTCTTCATTAATTGAATCAATTTCGTATAGATCTTTGCATACAGGTTTATCTAATTGTGAAGATTTATAAATCATAAGATTGTTGTAAAATTTTTATGTCTTGTTGGTCCTGTAATCATATGTGAAGAGCACTACAAGGAGCGCCTGAATAATTTGGAGCGGGTTTTCTCCCTCCGATCAGCTGAGACAATCATTACATACAGGACAAACTTGGAGCGTTTCTTCAGGTCAGTTTTTGATTTATTTGTTAGTTTATTTATTAGTATAATATTAGTAGTTTTGTTAGATATATGTGCAGTTTAGAATTAGTATATTAGTCGTTTTGTTTAGTTAGTTTTTGTTTTATTTCTTGTTCATAAAATTATAAAATCAACAAAAAATATCTCTCTCTGTCTTAGGGCAGAATATAAATGAGTTTTTCAGGTTTTATTCAAATCTGTAAATTGTAAATATTGTACATTTTGTGAATAAGTTTTATTTCCTTTAGTAGTTAGATATTTAATTAGTTAGAGTTAGTATAGTACTAGATAGTAGATTGTATATATAGAATAGTTATATTTGTTTAGTTTGTTTTAATAGTTAATTTTAGTTAGATTAGTTTATTAGTTTGTTTTAATTTTTATTTTTAGTTAGATTGGTTATTTTAGATTAGTTTTCTTTTTGTTTTCTTAGGACCTTAGATTGGCTAACAGAGCCGCTAAATCCATCAGGGTGGTTCATCCCAAACGGTTTGGGTTATTAGACAACCCCAGACCGATTCCACTCTCCCAGTTGACGGACGGTCAATTTCGCTCGTCAAAAATCCCATAACCCATTACATAAACCCTAATGAACCCCTTGTTGGGTCCACAAGCCCAAAAAATAAGTGAGATCCTGCGATCTCAGCTCTTCCTAGGCTCTCCTTCCTCGATCACTGCGTCGAAGTCCCAAAAGGTGGTCAATCCCGACCAATGTTTCCTCAAAACTTGGTCGAGGGCCAATATCATTCTATTTGAAATGTTGCATTATTTTGACATGATTTATTGGATTAAATGCATTTCCATTTGAATTAGATATATGTACAATATAAATATGATAACTATTTATTAGATAATTGTTTGTACATATTTGTTTAATCAAGTGGAAGATCCTAGAACTATTTCTTTGATATGTTAACTCCATTTTATTCTAAGTTTAATGCTCGTTCATATTTCATTATATTTCTCTTGATTGGGAAGAGGTATATACATTTTCATAATAATGATAGAATATATTTATTTTGTTGTCTTCATTTAGACTAGGATGCATTTACATTTAGTTTAATTCATTGAATTTCTTTAATTCTTCTTTCGCAGAAGCAAGAATCTTTGTGACTTGAGTGAGCCCTTGTTTCAATTAGTTTAGGTTATGTTAATTAGATAAGATATGCATTTATATTAGGATAGTATTAGATAAGTTTAACTGAACCCATTTTAACTAGTCAGAATCACCATACCAAATGGATAAGGGTCTAATTGGGACCTTGATCTGGTGATCTCCCTAATGTTGAACATGGTCAATTCTGGCCATCAACATTTTTGGTGCTAGAAGGAGCGCCACAAAAGAGTGGGCATGACAAGTTGATTCTTTTTGGAGCTGTTTATTTTTACAATAGTATTTCTTTTAAATGGGTCCTTCTAAACTTGCTATTTGGATTTGCGTCTCTAGTTGAGCATCTTCAAGCACTCCAATGAAGGTAGTTAAACACTTATCAAAAATAAAGTTCAATGGTGAGTCTAATGTTTATGCATTTGATCATGATCTTCAATTCATTAAAAATTGCAATAAATATGATATTGATGAAGGTGTTATGTGTAGAATTTTAACTCTCACGTTTATAGGCCAAGCCAAATACTGATGTGAATCGTTTCCAGTTGCTTCCATACATACATGGGATCAATTTGTAAGCAAGTTTATTTATACATTTCAAGATTATTATGATTATGATGAAATATGTATGAAACTTTAAAACTTACGAATCTTAGAAGGTGAATCTGATATTGATTTTCTTATTAGATTCAAATTAATCACTTTTGAATTTCATGTTGATGATAAATCTTTTGACACAGATTTAACTCAATGGTTTATTCACTTATGTTCTCTTCCTTGTATACATAATAACTCTGATAAACATGAGAATCTTTCTTTTCTAAGTGTACATACTATAATCGATGTTACAAATGATTCACTTGAGTCTACTGATAATATTAAACATGTTCTAACAAATAGTTCAGAACTTGTTGATAAACGGTTTCAGGAAAGAATAGATATTTTAGACAAAATCAATTACATTCTTGAAATTAATTATGATTATGATAGACTGATTATTTATGATGAAGAGGATAATAAAGGATCAAAGACTCAAACTTCAAAAACTACTAATAATGATAATTTTACTCATAAAGAAGCTTTCAATTACATCTTTTTGAACAATCATTATGCATTGTACTCTGACTTGTTTGATGGTTCTTTTCCATGTAGCAATCATTCATTTCGAGAGCTAGTCCCTTCATGTTTTACTCATTTTCAAGAAAATGAAAGAACTAGTACACATCAAAATAATTTTCAAGTTTTCTTCAATCAAGACCAGAATAAGGAAATGAAAAAAAATCATTTTAAAGAACATGAATATCATACATGTACATTTGATCATTTTTTTAGTTCAGTTCTATCTTTTATAAGGGAAGAGAATGAAGCCATTTATGATGAATATTTAGAGATTAATAATATTGAAGTAATTCACCCTTTTTCAGGACCTTGTATTGTCAATCCTCGAAGTCAATTTATAATTCAAGATGGGTCATATCCTAATATAGTTAATGTTACAATAAACCTTTACTTTGTATTTTCTAAAAATCATAATGATTTCAATCCTTCAGAATAAGTAACTATTTCCATTTATTTTTCCGAAGGTATTAATAAAATTCCTCTTGAATCTTTTGATGATCTTGAATCTTTTTTACAAGTAGGTAATACTATTTCTCTTATCAATAATATTTCTAGTGACACTTGTGAAGAAGAATGTTTAACAGACTGGTTCCCATAACCCTGTAACACTAGTGTAAATAATGATATGTATATTCTTCATATGCTTTTAGTTATATGAGGGAGTCTCTACACCTTTCCCTATTTTCATTCAACATCTTGTTCTTTGGTTTCTTAAAAAATTATTGAAAGTATACCCTACAATCTGTAAATAGATGATCCGTAAGGATTTTCAATTAAGTTTTAACTTAGAGGCAAGATATTTGCAAGGCATATGACATCTTGATGTGATTTTATCTTTTGCTCATAACTGTTCCTTCTTAATTTTAGGTTTTCCTTTTGAATAAAATCCTGATCTATTCCATACCAAGACATAATTAATATTTATCTCAACATAAATGAAAACATTCATTTTAACTTTATGCTATTTTTCTTATGATGAGTTGTCTTTTCTAATTTTTGTCTTGTTTGGGTTTTCAAGTTTTCATGGCTTATATTTTACCTTGCTTTCTAGTTTATTTTTCTTAGGTAGTTTGCAAATTTTTATTATTCCTTCTTTATATTTGTTTTTTGTTCTTCTTAGATTTTAATTGAATTTTTATTTACTCTTGTTTCTGATTTGCTTTTATGTAAAATTCATCCTCTTGTAAATATGTAAATACCTGTTGTAAATATTCACTTCTATTTGTTGTTTTCTTTTATTTTTTATCTTTTGTTTGACTGATTTATTTTGTTTCAGGTTTTTCTGTTTGTCTATAACAATGATAGACATGTTGTTTATTACTTATATCTCTTGTTTATTCATAGTAGAGAACCATGTTTAGATTCTGTTAGCACCAGAAGTTACCTTTGGATTGCGGCATAGGTAAGCTCGATACCCATCAGTTTGTATATCACAATAAATAAATTTAAACGTGGTCTAATGGACACAGTCTCAAGATAATATCCATTTAACTCAAAAAACTAGGCTAGTATGCATAAGTAGATGAGGTCTTTATCTAAATTCAGTCAGTAAGTTGCAATAAATGTGAGTAGGGGGAATAACTTGAGGAGACTGAAGAGGTCTTCTATGGATGTCTGGTCTTCCAACAAGCTAAGGAGGAAAAAATTTAGAAGGCAAGATCCTCCTGGTTCAGAGTTTCAGGGGACTGGATGAAATTATCACTGAATTGAAATCAAATATACATCACAATTCAATAACAACAACTCGAATGGATCATCCATTTTTGAGTCATTCAACGTTGGAGGGAAAAGCCAACACAAAAAATAATTAAAACTGGTCGCAATGTCACTGTGATCAAACCTACATCACAAAAACATAACTACCCTCGACTGGATTCTCCATGCCCGAATGTTCTAACATAACTGTTTACAGAGATATGAAAATAAGCTAACTTACATTAAACAAGAAGTCTCAAATACAGATACATAACCAGAAGAACTATAGCTTCATTAAAAATTTACAATACGGGAGCCTAGATGAACCATCAACCCTAACAAAATATCAAAACTGAGTACTTATACTCAAAGAAACCTGCTCCCTTCAGAAGCACGCTCTGGTCATCACATTCAAGGCTTGGTGTCGACATATGCTTCTGTTAGACTACACTTTCATTCTTCTGTGAGACACAAGATCATATCGGTATGGGCTTCACCAAAAAATCCATGACAAGGGAACTTTCGGCTGACAGTCAACCCTTCATGGCTAGATTTTCCATGCTTTCCATTTATGTGGTGAAACAAGGTTTCAACCACCTTCCCCATTTTCATTAAATAATTTTATCGGGATCAGGGCAAGGCCTGACACCGATGAATGTTCCAGGCGAGCTCACAACTCCTTCGAGTCAACTTTGGCGCCCAAGACCACGCAGATCCTTCTCTGTGACCAAGACAAGCACTTTGATTGTTGCGTAGCTCCTTTTCCTTTTCCCCACGCGACCGTGGGTTGTGACCTCATTCTTCTCCATATGAAATCTCAGGATTTTGCATTTAGGGATTTTTCACTCCCCTTGAATTCAAATATCCTGATGCTCGATCCCACGAAATGGCCCATTTCAGATCAACGATCAGATCTGCTTTGAATCTGACGACCATGATCATTTCCTCGAACAACCTTAGCCGCTCGTTGCTCGATAGGTGCTTACCTTTCTTTTGGCCCCACTTTCCACATGACCCTGGGTTGTGATCATGGGCCTTATTCCTAGGTGTTTCGGGATTTCGCATTTCGCGGAATCACACTTTGTCCCACATTGAAATCTCCAAGTTGCGAAATTGCGATCGCTTGTATCGAGTGACACACATCCCTTTACATCAGACAACCTAGATCATATTGGCATTTCGGGACCTCGGGCCATCGACATTTCAAGACTCGGGCTATCGAGACTTCTCACTATCGGCTTTCCTAAAATGACTTCCTCCGCAGCTCAGATATGTTTCCATGCGTCCTGCTGGATCGGATGAATCGGATCATATCGTGACTTCACGTTTCGTGAGTCCTGTGATTCTTCCCTTTGACTGCTCCACTATGCGATTCAGCGAAACATTGCTCCTGCACCATGTTTCCTTCCCGGTACCAACGACTAGGATTGGCCTGGTGATTTCAAACCTCTGTTTGACTCTAATATTGGTGTAACTGTATGATCCCGATCACGTGATGGCCGTTGATCATCTCTTCCTGATGGATCTCTGTCATTGAAATATGATCTTGCTCGCTCACTTGATTTGAGTTTATATCAGACTGCTTCAAGTGTTGCGCTTGGTTCTCATGACTGCGACCTGTACAGTTTACTTGAATGACTGGGTGAGGGCTCGGGAAAACAAAGGATCAACGACAGAGGTAGAGAGAGAAGTGATCGAATTTAGGGAAAAAAAAATGCTTAGGGTTGATGCTTCTCAGGGAAGCCGACAAGGAAAAACAGGTCGATCAAACGGCTGAAGGAAAAGAAAAGAAAAACTACAAGCTGAGAGGAAAAACTTATGATCGAGTTTGCAAAAGGAGAAGAGACAGGAAAAATTTGTAGAATTAGGTAGAAACCACAAACTCCTAAGGCTATGAAAAGTTTATATGATAACATTTGGCTCCATAAGGGGATGGCATGCTCCCTGCGATCATCCAAGAACACGCAGCTCCAGTGTCTTTTCTTTGGGTTATGGAGTCTCCTACTAAAAACAAAATAAACATAAAACAAGAACGATATTTACAATGGTGGGATGTCGATTGCGGCTTTAAACAATTTTTTTTTTAGGAAGTGCCCATTCACTGGGCCACCAAAAACTTCATCACCCTCCAAATTCTGCAACCTGTAAATGTTGTTTTGCAATACCTCAGAAATATTGAAGATATCGATCCAAAGAGATTCAAATTTACCATGCTTCCCCCTGTCCTGTCTGGGCGCATCCCATTTGAGCACGAGATCTCCCAGCTGGAAATCCTCTTTTCTTAATTTCCTGTCAAAAGCCTCCTTGATCCTTCGTTGATGGTCATGTTCTTTGTTCACCATCTGCTCTCTAGTCTGCTGCACCTCTACTAGCTGATGTATCCTCCTGATAATGTCATTAGACTATTCTTGGCAATCTTGGAATAACTTTTCCACTAGCAAGGAGAGATAAGAAGGAAAAACTGCTTCAGTCCCATATACAAGCTGGAAAGGAGAGATGCCTAGGGACCGCTTTGTTTTCACTCTATCAACCCATCGAGAAAATTTTAGCTTTGAATCCCATGCTTTCCTATTGTCCTCTAACAGTCTTTTGATGATCTTTATCAGGATTTTGTTAGAGGACTCTGCTATTCCATTGCCTTGTGGATAGTAAGGGGTAGAGTGGATCAATGAAATTTTGATTTTTTCACAAAACATGATCAATGGTTTAGCTTTGAAGGATGTAACATTATCAATGATGATCCTGTTCGGACAACCAAACCTTGCTATAATATCTTCAAGAAAACCAATGATCACCTTGTGAGAAGCACTCCTTGTGGGTATAGCTTCTATCCACTTGGTGAAATAATTTGTTGCAGTTAGGATCCACTTGTTCTGACCGCTTGAAGCATGATGAATTTCCCCAATAAAGTCTAGGCCCCACTATTGAAAGGGTCCTGAAGCTAGTACAGGTTTCAATGGAAAATACTTGAGCTACTGCTTTCCAGAGAATTTCTGACATTTGATACATGCCCTGATTTTCGCATAGACACCAATGAATATAGTAGGCCAATAATACCCAACCCTAGGAATTTTGTAGGCTGTGGTTTTCTAGAAATGATGTTCCCCACATAGGCTGTCATGGAAATCAAATATAATTTTTTGAGCCTCCCGTGGGTCTAAAAATCTCATAAGCACTCCTAAAGGGTCTTTCCAATACAATACCTGGTCAATAAGGCAATATCTAATTTCTTTGATCTTTAAATCTCTTGCCTTTCTTTTTCCCATACTATTAGGGGGTCTTATTTCTTGTAGAAAATATATAATGTCTTTATAACACATACATTTTGCCAATGGAAAGCGATCCTAAGGAATTTTATCAGACACTTCAACCTACTTATTTTCTGAGCAAGTGTTGATGAAGTTAACCCCCAGATCTTTACAGTTAGATTCAACCAACAACTTGGCTAAACCTTGGACTTTGACTAGTTTGGTGGGTTTCATTTCCAGATCAAATTCAAGGATTTTGGCAATCCACTTGATTCTTCTCCCATCTATGTAAGGATGCATGAGAATTTCCTTCACATAAGCTGAAGGAACATATGAAATGGTCTTCGAATGCAAAACATAGAATATGAAAGCTTTGAGAGATTTCACCAAGGCATAGGCCTATTTATCCATGATGTCGTACCTGATCTCTGCATCTCTAAGTGCTCTGCTGAAAAAGGAAATAGGCTGGTCCATCCCTTCATTATTCTTCTGCAATAAAACAACTGCCACGGTATAAAATGAAATAAAGGAAAAAATAAGGAAATCCTTGGAATAATCAGGACTGATCAACATAGGTTCTTCAACCAATGATTTTTTGATTTGGTTGAAGGATTCTTTGGGCTTAGTAGTCCATTTTACTTCCTTTCCCTTTCTGAGCATGGATGTGATATGCTTCACCAATTCAAAAAAATTGGAAACAAACCTCCTCAGAAAATTAACTTTCCCCAAGAAAGACTGGACCTATTTCTTGGATCTCGAGAGTGACAAGGTTTGGATTGCTTCTACCCTACTGGGATCAATCCTAACCCCCTCAGCTGATACTATGTGACCCAAAAATTTTCCCTCTTTCATGGAAAATAAATACTTCTCGGGATTAAGGGAGAGACCAAACCTTCTGCATTTCAAGAAGACTCTTCTTAGATGATAGCAATGTTCTTTATCAGATATGGAAAACATAGTTATGTCGTCCAGATAGATGACCACAAATTTATCCCTTTCTCCAATGAAGGCAATCGATGGCTCATTGGAAGGTGGCCCCCACATTCATCAATCCAAAGGGCATTTTGGCATACATGAATGTGCCCCAAGGAGTGGTGAAGGTTGTTTTATCTCTGTCCTCAGGCAAGACAGAGATCTGATTGTAGCCGGAAAATCCATCATTCATGGAAATCTGGGATGCACTTGTCACCCTTTGCAATATGCGTTCCATCTTTGGAAAAGGGTAATTTTCCCTTTTGGAGCTTTTATTCAGGTTATGAAATCGACACAGAGTCTAATTTCTCTGTTCTTTTTCCTCATCGGGACCAGGTTGGAAACCCATTCAAAATATCTCAACGAGACAATGATTTGGGCGTCCAATAGTTTATTTACCTCCCTTTCCATAATAGGCAACAACATAGGATTCATTTGTCTTAATTTCTGCCTAAATGGTTTGGCCTCCTCCTTCAATGGGATCTTATGATTGATGACGCCAGTGTCATATGTTCTGAGGTATTTATGGGTCCAAGAAAACACATCAACGAATTCCTTTAATAACTCAACATACTTGGCCCTCTACTCCTTCGACAAGCTGTTTGACAACCTGATGAATTTCAGATCCTGGTCTGTGCCAATATTGCATTCATCCACGCCAACATCATCAATTGGCCTCTTAGATTTTAATGCCACATCATTACTGTCGAATAGTCTTTCCAAAGGAACTAGTCCCTTTGGAATGTGATTACTTGGTAACTGCACAATATGATGATCAACAATTTTATTCGAAAATCCATTAGCATGGGGGCTATTTGCAGAATCCTGGTCTTGATCGATGTGTAATGCAGAAAACTCATCAACAGTTTCTGGGAATCTTTTGATCTCAAGATCATCCTCAAACACCTTCCAATTCTTGACATTCTCAGGTATAGAGGACCCGTATTTTACTTCTATATCATACCTAAGCTTGGGTGGAAGAGGAAATCTAAAGTTTCTCATTGAAACAACCAAGGAATCAACCACTGTGTTTTCCTCCATCGAAATGAATGAAATGTTAAAAGCGAGGAAAAAATTGTCAATCAGGTCCCACACCTCATTTCTAAAAGTTTTGAGTCTGGGATTCTTAGCTTGATAAATATTTATAATCTGATTAACAATCAATTCTGCATCCCCAAACACAAATATTTCCTTGATCCCCATGTCTTTTGCATCCCTTAATCCCAAAACAAGAGCTTCATACTCTGCCACATTATTGGTAACTTCAAATTCCAGTTTGTAGGACATAGATACCGTCTCTTGAGAGGGTGAAAAAAATACCACTCCAACACCAACAACATCCTTAGAGGAGGCTCTGTCTAAGAACATTTTCCAAACAGAGGTGGTGGAGAAAGAAACTTCATGGAAAACCATGGGTTGCATTTTGAGTTTTAAAGGAGGCCTGAGAGCATTAGTGAGCTACAATAAACTAGACCCCAACTCAGTGTCAAGTGAGAAGATAGGATGGTTGGTGGGGTCTACTTCATCACTAATAATGTAGGCCAACTGAGCTTTCCTGTACAGTCTCCTATGATCCCCCCCAAACACAAGTATGCTAGCATATGTAAGGTCCATTTGCAATGTTCCTCCAAGTCCTTTTATCCAAGATCTTGACAACAACATGCCGAACTTGTAAGGGACATCAACCACCACAATGTCCATGACCACACTTTTCATGGGTAGTTGAAACAAAGTCACAACCAGATATTTGATGTCCCAAGACATTGCACTTTCCTAGATTCAAAGGAATACAAGTCATGGTAAGTCTTTATGACTTCTAGTCCCAGTTCATACATGATAGTTTTGAGCATGAGATTATGAGATGCCCTTGAATCCATCAGACAATTGTGCAGTACCTTATCATGTATATTTAGGTATGTATAGAAGGGACGGGATGAACCATCTCTGTCTTCTATCATGGGACCTAAGATAACTGTTGGCTTTTCATCCTGCATATTGATTGAGTCTGTGGGATGATTTGGTGGTTCAAGAAGCAACAGTTTAGAGAGGCTTCTTTTGAAGTCTTCATGCTTGAACAACTCTGAAAGGGGTACATGGATTCTGATTTTTTGAATTTCATGCTCAAAGTTGAAAGAGGAGGGGGGCTTCATAATTTCTCTCACTTCTAGGACAAAATATTTAGCTACTAGTGAGGGGTTTTGAGATTTATTTTCTTTGATCCTATTTGCTGCATATTTAGCAGGCTTCTCTACTCTGGAAGGTTGATCAGGGATGTCAGACTTCCCTTCTTTCTTCTTAGACCTAAGGTTGTATTTATCGATACTACTATTGGTCTTCTCCCCTTTACTCAACTCATTTATTTGGCCTTCCATGATGGAATCCTCATAGGCATATTGATTTATATGGGGAAATGGGGAGGTGTCTCCAAGAAGATAATGTATTTCAAGATTAATCTCTTCTTCTTCCCTTTCCTCATCAGCAACAAGGTTATTTTGGAGAGGGGTTTGAATTTTCTGATCATCTCTCTCTTTGTTCCTCTGTTCCCTTTGCATAATCTGAGGAGCATTGTTAGTAGGCCTCCTAAAGTTTCCTCTATTATCAACATTTTGAGGATTTCTGTATGTCTTCTTCCCCTCTACTTCCAATCTTTCCATTCTAGTTGAAAGTGATTATAATAACTTGGTAACTTCATCCATTTGAGGGGGGGGAGCAGAGGAACCTGAGGTGGAGGCTTCATATCTTCCCCTTGGTATGTTTCTATCAACCTTATTCCCGAGTCGGTTGGATGCCAATACATTAGACTCCACTTCCAGGGTTGCATATTTCATATGAGCTAAGGAAGTAGCTCTTCTATCTCTTAACAGGATGCAAAAGTCAGGGTCAAAAGCACTAGCATAAGTAATTTTGGCAGAGGATTCTGTGGGTTTTATCTCAGCAGGGATCTTGTTGTACATTTTATTGAATATTTTGGAGAAGTCAGAGACAGATTCTCCCTCTTTTCTCTTTAGTGACCTAAAATCTGTGATATAATACATAAAATATTTTTTATCCCCCCACTGCCTCAAGAAAACATCATCTAGAGATTCAATCCCAACAATATATCTAGGGGTCAATACCCTAAACCATTTTCTAACCTCACCATCAAGGCTATGGAAAATGAATCTCATCCAAACATCCTCATTTTCAATATTCATATTGTCTGCATAACTGTAGAAGGCAACAAGGTGCTCCTCAACAATTATGTCTTCTTCTCTAGTGAATTTAGGCATGTAATTTAGGTAATCTTCAGCATGGAGAACATTCATCGGCTGAGGTAGGACTAGAGGGGCATATCTTGAAGCCACTATGGCACCCATTCTGTTTCTAGGGAGATTGGCACCTTCCATAGGGATAATAGGTGGATGAGAACTAGGAGGGGAAGGGGTTCGAACATGGGAGATTGGAACCGAGCTTCTGGGAAGAAAAGAAAACAACGAAGGATTTGAAGAGAAGGCTATAGGGCTAGAGGGAACATAGGTTTCCCTTTCTTCAAAATCAATAAATCTAACAGGAGGAGGAGTGGTAATGCCCGGGGTAAGAAAATATTCTAAGGTCTGGGGTCTAGACCAAAGTACAACTTCAGGGGATATAGGAGTGGCAAAGATTTCTACTTCCAATCCAAGACCAGGAGGGGATAACTCAATAGGAACAATCCCAAAATTTAAATTTCGAGAAACTCCGACATAAGGTATAATAGGAAAAAGAGAAGGAGATATTGGAGTTTCTACAAGAGGATAATGAAAATCATCAGAAATACCTGGTACAACAGTAGAAGTACTTTCTTGAAGGGCCTTTCTCTTTCTAATAATTTTCTCTGGGTCAACTTTAGGTGTTTCTAACGACAGTTGTGGAGTAGACCTTGTGTGCCTGTCTCTAGAATCCACAACTAAAACAATGGAGTCGTCAGTGGATTCACATCAATGGAGTCGCCACGTGCACAATTGCAATATTTGATGTACTAAGTTTTGATGCACCTTCAAAACTAGTAAGATTTGTCATTCAATCCTAGGGAAAATCTTCAATTTCGTCCCCGACAACGACACCATAAATGTTAGCACCAGAAGTCACCTCTGGATTGCGGTAGAGGTAAGCCTGATACCCATCAGTTTGTATGTCACAAGAAATAAATTTAAAGGTGGTCTAATGGACGCAGTCTTAGGATAATATCTCTTTAACTCAGAAAACTTGGTTGGTATGCATAAGTATATGAGGTCTTGATCTAACTTTAGTCAGTAAGTTGCAGTAAAGGTGAGTACGTGGAATAACTTGAGGAGAGTGAAGAGGTCTGCTATGGACATTCGGTCTTCCAACAGCCTAAGGAGGAAAAAAATCAGAAGGAAAGATCCTCTTGGTTCAGAGTTTCAAGGGACCGAATGAAATTATCACTGAATTGAAATCAAACATACATCACAATTCAATAAAAACAACCTGACTGAATCATCCATTCCCTATTCATTCAACGTTGGAGGGAAAATACAACACAAAAATTGATTAAAACTGGTCGCGATGTCACTGTGTTCAAACCTACATCACAAACACATAACTACCCTCGACTGGATCCTCCATGACCGAGTGTTCTAACAAAGATGTTTACAGAGATATGAAAAGAAGTTGACTTACATTAAACAAGAATTCTCAAATACAGATACATAACGAGAAGAACTAGAGCTTCATTAAAACTTTACAATAAGGTAGCCTAGATCAACCATCGACCCTAATAAAATATCAAAATTGAGTACTTATAATCAAAGAAACATGCTCCCTTCAGAAGCGAGCTCTGGTCATCACATTCAAGGCTTGGTTTCTACATCTTCTTATCTCAGACTACACTTACATTCTTTTGTCAAATGCAAGATTTGATCAGTATGGGATTCACTAGAAAATCCATGATAGGGGAACTTTCGACTGACAGTCAGCCCTTCACGGTCAGATTTTCCATCCTTTCCATTTATGTGGTGAAACGAGGTTTCAACCACCTTCCCCATTTTGACGAACTACTTTTATCGATATCAGGGCAAGGCCTGACACCCATGAATGTTCTAGGTGAGCTCACAACTCCTTTGAGTCAACTCTGGCGCCTCGAGACCACACAAATCCTTATCTGTGACCAAGACGAGTGCCTTGATCATTTTGCAACTGCTTTTCCTTTTCCCCACATGACCACGGGTTGTAACCTCATGCTTATCCATATGAAATCTTGGGATTTCGCATTTCGAGAGTTTTCACTCCCCTTGATTTTAAATATTCCAATGCTCATTCCCGCGAAATGGCCCATTTCAGATCGATGATTGGAACTACTTTGAATCTGATGACCGTGATCATTTCCTCAAACAAACTCAGCTTCTCGCTACTTGATAGGCGCTTACCTTTCTTTTGTCCCCACTTTCCACATGACCCTAGGCTGTGATCATGGGCCTAATTCCCAGGTGTTTTGGGATTTCACGTTTCACAAAATCGCACTTTGTCCCATGCTGAAATCTTTGAGTCACGAAATCGTGATCACTCGGATCGGGTGACACGCGTCCCTTTATATTGAATGGCTCATATCATATCGAAATTTCAGGACCTCGAGCCATCGATATTTTGGGACTCGGGCTATCGGGACCTTTCACTATCGAATTTCCCAAAATGACTTCCTCCGTAGTTTGAATATGATGCCACACGTCTTGCTGGATCGGATGGCTCAGATCATGTCGTGACTTCACATTTCATGAGTCCTATGACTCCGCCCTTTGACTTCTCCACTCTATGAGTCAGCAAAATGCTAATCCTGCGCCATGTGTCCTTCCCGGTACCAACGGTTAGGATTGGCCTCGCGATTTTGGACCTTTGTCTGACGCTAAACTTGGTGTAATTGTATGATCCTGATCTCCTGATGGTCATCGATCCAATCTTCCTAATGGATATCCACCGTTGAAAGATGATCCTACTTGCTCGCTTTATTTGAGTTTATATCAGACTGCTTCAAGTGTTGCACTTGGTGCTCACAACAGTGGCAGGTATATTTTACTTGAATGACTCGCTGAGGCTTAGGAAAATAAAGGATCAACGATAGAGGTAGAGAGAGAAGTGATCGAATTTAGGGAAAATAGAAATATTTAGGGCCGATGCTTCTTAGGGAAGCCAACAAAGAAAAACAGGTCGATCAAACGACTAAAGGCAAACAGAAGAAAAACTACAAGCCCAGAGGAAAAACTTACGACCGGGTCTGCAAAAGGAGGAGAGACAGGCAAAATTTGAAGACTTAGGTAGAAACCACAAAATCCTAAGGCTCTGACAAGTTTATGTGATAACAGATTCCATGAAAACAAAAAAATTATTATCAATATTATATCAAGACAACATGTCCTTCTATGATTAATTCATTCTTTTCAAGAAAGGTTACCTAGGAAAGTACTTTGTAGCAAGGTCGTTTCAGAGTTTAATTCCCTTTTACTAAAAATTAAATAACAATGAGAATGGAAAATCTTAAGATAAAAGGCTTAGTTTCCCACGAGGTTCAATATATCAAAGTAAATTTCATATTATCACCCCACTTCCTATTCTCCATTACAAAAATGAAATCTCAAATATATTTATCAAAAGGAGACCAATAAATTTAATACATATGAATTTGTGGGAAGTGTATACAAACCCGTTGGGGCTATGGATGCTCGTTGGAAGTAGGGAAATTTATGCATGAAATTTATGCATGGATGCCCCTACACATTATGCTCTTCCACATCATGCTCTACGTGATAATTTTTTACGTTATTATTTTACATTATGCTCTTTTACCATCTCAAAGTCATCCATATGTTGAGTAGAATCATCATACATCATAACCCAAGAATGACGTATAGAACATCGATCAAAGTGTGAAGAAGGGAGACTAGATGGCCATCATATTTTTACATGTAAAGTCTCATGGCTAACATAAGTCATACACAATGCCATGCATCTGTCAATAAGTAAGTATGGAGAGAAACAATGCCATACAACTCTCATATGGTCATACATATTATGTGAGATAAGTCCACGACAATCCTCAAGTCGTCTATAGGCTAGAGAGTAAGAGGTGGTTGCCATAAATATAC